>OU015742.1:159773889-159815503 GCA_907169655.1 Acomys percivali | reverse complement strand
TGTGTGTGTGTGTGTGTGTGTGTGTGTGTGAGAGAGAGAGAGAGAGAGAGAGAGAGAGAGAGAGAGAGAGAGAGAGAGACTGTGCCACACCTCCAGAATATTTAATTGGGCCATTGTAGTTTTCATAAATCTTACATTCCTTGTATGTCTTCTAGAGTATATTACAAGTGTAGACACTTGGGATGCATAACAAGAATTAATCTGATTCCCAAATAATGTTGAAATGAGTTATGAGTAAGTACAATCCCATTTTAGTGCAAATCTAGAAGAGTTTAATAATAAAACCAAATAAATAAAGAATAAAGCAAACAACCACAATTTTGCTGGTGTAACATATTAGGATCCACTTTTGACATTAAATTTTTCCATGATAAAACTATAGATGGAGTTGAACTCACTATGCAAATAAGGTTCAACCTGCGTCTGAGGCCCTCATTCTCTGCTTGCTGAATGCTTGCCTTGCAACCTCGCACCACTCTGTCCAATCTAGATTTCATAATCACAGTATAAATAAAATATAATTAGTACTATTGTCCCTAAACAAGATAAGTATCTAGGTATGTAGAAATTTGATTAAGATCCTAATATTTTAGAGGCAGAAACAGGAAGATCAGAAGTTCAGGGTTATCCTCAGTTATATGTGTTTTACAAATAAAACCAACCTAGTCTATAAAGAATGCTGTATGAGAAACAACTTAAGAACTGAAACGCAAATAAGAAAGTATAAGCAGATAGAGAACTGGGAAGAGTTTAGAAAAGTATAAAATTATAGCTTCTGTGAAGACAAGTATGAAGACACTTAAAATGTACAACAAATGGGTACTTAATGCCTAAAAGCACCAGGAAAAAACTTCAGAAAATAGTTCCGGAGTGGGACAGTAAGGAAAAGAAGAAAATGGCTTTTGTGAAGGTAAAAGCAACAGTATTTAAAATACAAAACATATAAAAGCCACAATAAATAAATGACCACAGGTAAATACTGTAATGTAAATTACAGAGTAAAGAGCAGTCACAGCATCTATTCAATACAAGAATAAAATTACTTGGTAAATTTCTTACACATATATAACATACCAGTAAAATGTGAATGAAAGAAAATTGCCTCCATAGTATAAAAGGCATTGATGATAATTTTATATCTAGCATGATGTTTACTGATGGATATTAAATACTAGTCTCATACATGTATAATATCTGAATTAAAATGTACTTAATTGATACAAAATGCTTAGTTGAAATAAGGGAAAAAATAAATGAACAAACGTAATAAGATTAAATGACAGATATAAGACATCAGAAGATGGAAGGATCTCTCCCATGCTCATGGATCTGGAGGATAAACATAGTAAAAATGCCCTGTTATTAAAAGCAATCTACAGATTTAATGCAATCCCTATCAAAATACCTACAGAATTTGGCCAGACCTTGAGAGATCAATTATCAACTTCATAAGGAAAAAAAACAAAACAAAACACAAACACCAGAATGGCTAAAACAGTACTTTTCAATAAAAGATCTTCTGGAAGAATCTCCATCCCAGATCTCAAGTTGTACTATAGAGCAACAGGAATAAAAATGGCATGGTACTGGTATGGAAAAAGGCCAGTTAATCAATGGAATCAAATTGAAGACCCAGGAAAAAAACACACACACCTATGGATATTTGATTTTTGACAAAGACCCAAATCAATACAATGGATAAAAGACAGCATCTTCAACAAATGGTGCTGGTCTAACTGGATGTCTACATGTAGAAAATTGAAAATAGATCCACGTTTATCACCTTGTACAAAACTAAAGTCCAAGGGGATTAAAGAACTCAATATAAAACCAGACACACTAAATCTGTTCAAAGAAAAAGTGGGAAAGAGCCTAGAATTCCTTGGCACTGGAGGTGATATCCTGAACAGAACACCAACAGCTCAGGCTCTAAGATCAAACTGCTCCTCTTTATAAATGTCATAATTGTTCTGTCAGAAACTTCAGGGATATAATACTAATAGAAGTAATAAGAGAGTGCAACACTGTTAAGAAGAATAGAAATCAATTGGCCTTACTAAGCCTGAGTGAGAGTCACAAGTGACATGGCTACCTTCATAATTCTCTCTTGTACCACAATCTACAGATTTGATGCTATCCTGATCAGCATTCCAGTACAAATTTTTACAGAGATTGAAAGTAATATACTAAATTTTATATTTAAACACAAAGAACCCAGGGCAGTCAAAATGATTCTGAGCAACAAAACAACACCATCCCAGATGTCAAATTATACAACACAACTAGCATAATAAGGTCAGCATGGTGCTAGAATAAAATCTGACACATTGATCTTCAGATTAAAACTGAGGCCTCACATGCAAATCCACATTGGGCAGCCAACTGACATTAGTCAAAGGAGCCAATGATACAGGTTGGAGAAATTACAACGTCTTTAACAGGTTGTGCTTATTAAACCAAATAGCTACATGTAGTAGAGTGAAAATCAAAACTTCACGTCACATCCTTAACCAAACTTAACTCCAAACAGAACAAGGACCTCAGCATGAGCTCTGATAGAGGAGAAGGGAGGGGATATGCTTGAACTCACTGACAGGAAAAGGGTGTTTCTAACAGGACCCAAATAGTATAGACACCTTAGCTCACCAAGCTAAAGTGTTTCTATACAGCGAAAGAAATCCTTACCAGATCACAGAGGGAACCTATAGCAAGGGAAAGTGTATCTCACCAGCTATCAGGAGAGAGAAGGTAGCCTTCAAATGAGTAAAACCCTGGGAACATTGTGATCCTGATAATTCACAAGACTGAATAACTCAAGTCATGCATCTCAGATACTTCTAAATTCCGTATCCAATGAAACTATGTGATAACTGGTATTTGTCATTTAAAGCCAGCAATTTCAGAGCTAATTTGTTGCAAGGTCATAAAGAACTTTTGTCTTTGTTAACAAAATCAGAGTTATAACAAGAATAGAGTGTAGGAATTGCTTTGAAACAAAGCAATAGAGTTTTAAGATATTAGCAAACAGTCATACATCATTTATAGATCGGAACACTAAGAGGCTATCATGGGGGAATAAAAGAGAAGAAGAAAAATGTTTTTGTAACTAGAGGAAAGTATGACAAAAAGCTTGTTGAGACTATTAATGATGTCAGAGTAGAACCTAGAAAGTGTTCCTTACCAAAGAGATGATCTGCCTTACAATGAGTATATTTATCAACATGGGCTCTCTTATCCTTGATGAGATATCTCTCTATGTAACATTTATAAAATCTGTATAGTTCCGTGATTTCTGGCATACTCAGTCATCAAACAACAGCATACCTTTACTAAATAATTTTAGTTACTGTGGGACTGTAATAAGAAATCTGTCAAAATCTTCAAATATTAATTATGTATCTATATACTCTAAACTAAGCTTTTATTTACTAGGAGGAAAGAATACAGTAGTTACTATAGGCACAATTTATTTAAAAATAACAATAAGGGGCAGATTAAAGGCATTCAACTTGTCAATATTTTATTTTTATGCATAAAAAACACTATATAATATACTACATAATACAAATACAATTGAGTTGAAATTTCAGAAAAAGAAAGATAAAGTAAAAAAAAATCATTATCCTTAGGTTATCTCAAAGAAATTAAACTACAAAGATCAGTTATATAGAAATTCATATTTTATGTAAAATATTTACCTTACTTCAGTTATATATAACAATTAACAAATCTGTGAATGCTAATACTGTTGAGTTTACTTCATTCCCTGTAAAAAGACTGTTTTTACTCTGACTTGAGAAAGAAATGTCATAGGATCATTTTTTTTAACTAAAATATTATGATGGTTTGAAGAAATATTAATATTTCATTACATTTTAATTATAGTGTGGACTTTTCAGGTAATAATATTCAAATACGCTTTTATCACTTTTACTTCTAATCATGCAGGAATAAGAGGTCACTGAGTTTGAGTTGCAGATAAGTATAGAACCATATCACACAGGGAATAGTTTGAGGAAAGGTCAAGGTCAAGGCTTTATAAATTAGAATATACTTATGTTTTCTAACATCTAAACTTAACACTGGAATTAAGAGTTTAGACGATTCTCAGACACCATGAAAGGAAAATAATCTATCCCGTCCTTGTATGCATTTTGCATGTGTTGCAGCAATCATATTCATCATCACACAAAGACATGACACACTAGAGATTGAAAATGAAGATCAAAGTAGACTTGGTGGGAGTTTCAAAGACATAATTTACATTAACCATTCTTGTAGTATTCTGAATGAAAAAAACGTGTGTTTGTAGCCAGTCTGGCATAAGTGACTTCCTTTTGTCTTATTCTATTGTCTAGTACTTAAGAAATGGAAAAGAGATGTAATCAGAATAAGAATCTTTGCTCTGAGTGAACTTTTGGATTTGGCTTCCTTTCTCTTCTCACTGGAGTTCAGTTCTGAGGAACTGCTCTGTGATCTTTCCTGTGCAGTGGCATTGCTGGCCTCTAGCTGCCAGGTTTGAATAACATATCCTTCTTTCTTTCCTTCGTTCCTTCCTTCCTTTGTTCCTTCCTCCCTTCCCTTAAGGCACTTTAACTTGTATCAAGTCTTTGTCTAACATAGTCTGGAAATACAAACATATCTTTAACTCCCCTTGAACAGCATTAAGGATTTCAACACTGGACTCAGGCATTCATTGAGGCTTAATTTATAACAATTCCCTTGCAATCAGAATTAGTAGCAAGCTGGGAAAATCATTTTGGGACTGGAACAATTCAATGAATACACTTAGGAAAGCAGAATTTGAATTGAATAACGACTTGAACAAGAATATAAAATGAACTTCATTTTGGAGACCATCATAGTCAGAGTTTTATTGCTGTGAAGAGACGCCACAACCATGGCAACTCATAAACAAAGGCACGTAACTAGGGCTTGCTTACAGTTTTTGAGGCTTAGTCCATTAACAGCATGGGAGGGAGCATGGTTGCTGCAGGCAGGCAGACATGATGTTGGAGTGGAACTGCAGTTCTACATTTAGAACTGCTGGGAGCAGAAAGGAAGAAAGCCACTGCGCCTGGCTTAGGCTTTTGAAAACTCAAAGCCCACCCCCCAGTGACACACTTCTTCCAAGAAGACCACAACTAGTCCAAAGTCCTCATCTCCTAATAGTGCCATTCCCTGGTTACTAAACATTCAAATATACAATTCTTTGGGGGCCGTTCCTATTCAAACTACCACAGAGACAATAGGTTTCGGCTAACAGTCTCATTTTCTTCCGTATCTTTGTAAGCCTCTTGTCTGTTCTTGAAATGATGATGGTGGTACATGGCAACATGGCAAACACTTCAATAAGTCTAAGGACTAAAAATTTTTAATAGTAACCACAAAAGGACAATGCATCCAGAGGACATAAGCCCCCTGCTCAGGTGTAGCCAATAGGCAGACCAGTCTCACTAGGGGTCTCCTAGTAAGGGGAGTGGGATATTGTTGCATGTACTTTGATCACTTCCTCGTGGAGGGGCAGCTGTTCCAGGCCACAGAGGAAGAGGATGTAGGCAGTCCTGATGAGACTTGGTAGGCTGGGGTTAGTTGATAGGGAAGGCAGGCTCCCCCTCTCTAAGGACTAGGAGAGGGGCATGGGGGAAGAGGAAGGGAGGGTGGGACTGGGAAGAGACTAAAGAAGGGGGCTACATCGGGATGTAACGTGAATACATTTTAAAAAATAAATTTAAATTATAAAATTTGTTTTATCTTATGAATGGTGTATTGTATTTTATCATCTTGTCAGGACTGCTAGGACCTGTTTTCCTTTCTTCTTTTATATTACTGTCAATTACTACTAATCAGTAGGGATGATCTTTCTCTTTGATTCATCCTTAGAATTCTTACCAGATCACTCTAAGAAATGTGTGCCATTCATCTACAAAAGGTAAATCTTTGTAATTTCAGGTGCAAAAGATAAAAAAAAATAATAACTAGTTTGTGCAATTTTTAAAAACTAGAATGCTTTGGGAAGGTAAAATGGCTCAGTTGGGAAAAGCACTTGCCACCAAAGCTGACCACCTAAGTTTGAACCTGGAATTTACATTGTGGGAAAGACCTTAATCTTGCTAGTTGACTTCTGACATATACAAAACAAAAAGTATTTTCACTCTTCAAAGTTACTTTCCAATTCCCACTTCACAATTAAGATCCAATTTAAGTAGAATGTACCTTTTACATATTCTATATAGTTTCTTTAATATATTAGCTACATCTTGATTGATTTTGTGTTTGTTTATTGGTTGAATGTTTATCTTCAAACATTCCTGAAGGCAATGACCTTCTATGAATGTGTATCTATAATTTGCTATCTAACAAATATTAAGTGGATGTCAGGAAATCAAAACACTGACCCTTTCCTCTTTAAGGAAATGATCCATTTCAATATATCATGAATCTAACTTGAAATAATAAAATCCTGTGCCTAAGGAACTAAGGATATCTGAGTTCTAGGGTGGGTAGGACTGCTTGGGAGATATTTGACTGAGGCTCAATGGAAAAGAAACAATTAACAAACAAGTCTGTTTTTGAACAACTTCTCAAGAACAGAGAGTAGGCAAGAATTCTGGGTGTAATATGGTAGCTCCCTCACTTGACCATGTCATCTGGTACTTCCCTCACTGTTTTAAATATTAATCACACAAAGAGAAAATGTATTAACAAAGCCAAAAAGGTTAACCAAATTTAAAACCCATGTTATTATGACATGAAAATCTAATCAAGCAATGGAAAAAATAAGGTGAAATAATAAGAACTCAGAGAACTGTGCTTTGGAACTAGATAATACAAGAATACCCTCAGGAATGGGAAGAGTATTTCTATGTTTCCCTGGAACGCTGTGTGCTTTGGCCCACTTTATGTGCCAAGGACATGGTAGGGAAGCATTAGGCATGCACTACTGTGACTTGGCACAGACCAACCTGCGCCTGTGGTGTTCCACTCAATGGCTTGGCATTAGGAATGACAGAAGCTTTGGCCCAGGCAGGAAGAGTGTTGATAATCCTCTGAGAAAAATGCAGTCTAGAGAAAAACAGCAAGACTGAAGATAAGTGATATATACCATGGAGAAGGCATGAACGCATTCATATGCATATGCAACCGAGACTTCACTAGCCTGTCTTGTGCACAGTTGCAGTGGGAGCCTACAAAAATAGTATGCATCTCATTTGGTTACTGTTGAATTATCAAACAAGTTTAGTAAAAATTGCATTAAAAGTGACCAAAACCTTTAGCCCCACTTATCACGCAGGTCATTAATCAAAGCAATCACTTTAGTTGTGTGATCCATCTTAAGCTCCAAATTCAAGAAATATCATAGAACTTGGAAGTTTTACATTTACTGTCTCATATTCTCAATCATGAATCTATCATCTATCTTTTGTTGGTGTAATGAACAGAGTAATAGCAATATAGAAAAGATACTTGTTCTAAATGTTTTCTCTCTTGTTTTAAAAAGCCATCAAGTAGATAAACCATTGAATTTATATCTCAGTGTCAAGGGTTCACTGTCACTTAGTGAGATACTGTTTATTGTCAACAAGACAGCACCTAGAATGACCTGGCAGATGAACCTGTAAGTATGTCTTTGTGACATTTTCTTCCCACTAGTTAAAGCAAGAAGACATATATGTGTGGCACCTTTTGCTGTCTGGGATCCTGCAAAGTAAGTGGAAAAGGGAACTATGCAGCAATTTCCATACATTTCTCTCTGCTTCTTTACCATGGGAACCACTCTCCTCCTCTTGGCATCATATCTTCCCCGCCATGATGGAACTAATCTTTCTGGTAATGGAAGCCAACAAACAAACAAATAAACAAACAATAAGATTACCTTTCTCCCTTAGATTGCTTTTGTCAGGATATTTTAGGACAGCAACATACAAGTAATTTGTAACATCAGGTAAGGATAAATTTTTTAAAAATTAGATCTCAGCATGTTCGTATCTTGTTATTGAGTTTTGGCTAAGGTATGTTTATGTTGGACCAAAACATGGAGACAAAGCCAGATAAAAACTTATCAAGATGGAATGCCAGCCACCAGGATAAAACAAGAAGTCCCTGGACTCCTCAAAGAGTAAAGGAAGGTCAGCTTGTTTCTCAATGGGATGGCAAAGAGAAAGAAGTTAGAAGAGACCTTTGGGTCATACCATATTATGGTTTAGAGTTAGAAGTACAGATGACGGGAAGGTGTCAAAGGTGATCACCCCCTAACCTGATGAACTCTCATGTCTGCCTTGACAACACACGCAGGACTTCGCAAGACCTTGCTAGATCAACAATCCAAACAACTGATGTTATGTATTTCCCCTCACCTATAGCTGACAGTTGTCATTGTGGAGTCTGGGGCTTTTACCTTGATAAACGCTTTACTCTAGAACTTCTGTGCTGAAAGTTCTTTGGGGGAAAAGACCCTGATCTCAGTCACTGGCTTAACTAAATGATACTCATTTGGGTCATTTCACAATGGTCTGTAACTTTCTTTACTACTCTAAAAATGGTTAAAAAAAAAAAAAAAAGAACAAGGAGGGGGTACATGTGGTGAAGGAGGTAGTAAAGGAAATAAAGAAATGATCTAATTATATTATAATCTCAGAAATTACAAAAATAATTACAGTAGTGATGGAGTCATGTGACTCTAGTAGTTTCTCTTCATGGAAACTGGATTTGGGGTGTTCTGTGTGGTTATTTCCATTAAAACATTTTAAGTCTAATTGTAACGTTTAACAATGAGGACTGAAGGTTATACACTATTTTTCCCTTATGAATATTATTGCATTTATTAATCATGTCAAGGGTTTAATGACAATATTATTGACTTAGTAATATCTTAAAAAAGAAAATTAGTTGTACCTATAATTTCTAATTACATAATCAGTATCATTTATAATATTATAATGCTATAAAGTTAAATCACCAAGAAATATTTATAATGCTTGTAATTACAAGTATTGCACCACTCATTTTAATGTCATTGTTTTAATTGACTTTTGGTATTGAAGGTATGTATCAAATGATCTTTTTGTTATTTTATTATCCATTATTGACAGGAGAAAACCATTCTTGACTTAATAAATCTATATAATTGATGAAAATCTAAGTCAAGACATAAGTTTTCAATCAATGTCTATAAATTATAAGCTTATCTAGGTGTTATATTATTTGAACAATGCAATGTACCAGAAATGAATACTCATATATATTATTACAATGTAAAATAAAAGGACAATATGTCATTTTTTTCATACAAATGAAGCTGCTCGAATGAGCACATGTAATACAGTGAAATTTCATTTCTATTTTCCATTTTCACAGAACCAAGCACAGTTCATTGGTCATAGTTTTAGCTCATGATTATGGTCATTATTCTAAGCATAATGAATATATCTTAATGCAGTTTTCTGTGGAAAAACTAAAGGCAGGGTTGTAGGGAACACAGTAGTTGGTCTTAAAAATGTAGTGATAAAATGTCTTTTAATGATATTCTGCTATACTCATAGTGTTGGGAACCAGGAAAAGAAACTTATTCTATGTACTACCATTTCATTTTTAGACTGCATTTAATCATAGGGAGAAACTGAACTCAAGGTCTTAGGCCCTAGGGTGAGATGGGGACTTCCCAATATCTGAACATCTTCAATTGTAAGGAAACAGTTGTCTGAATCCATATATCTCAGGGATATATAAACAGACAGTTTTCTAAGACCAGCCATCTCAGGGACAGCTTGAAAGGAAACAGTTGTCTGAATCCAGACATCTCAAGGGCAACTTCTCCATCTTATTGGAAGGGTCACACAAAGTTCATGTTCACCTGGCCCAGAAACCTACTCCAATCCTGATTGATGGAAACTCCCTTGCTTAACTCCTTATGTCAAATATGATTGGACAATGTAACAACCCACTCCACTCCCTCTCTCATTATGGTTCTGTCCTTTAAATATTCTATACAACATCCCTTCAAAGTCACAATGCAGTCTGTTCTGTGGCCCTGATCAATCAGCAGCAGCTTGATTACAGTAAAATTTTGTCATCCTAATTGACCTGATATTTGTGTTAGGTTGGATTTAAATGGATCATTAAGTACTTTATCCAGCCATTATCAGAGAAGCTTCCTTTTGCATCAGATGCAGAGATCCCAGGACATTATTAAGAAGGAATGTCCCTGGAACACACAGTTCTAAATGGGATGTCTCTGTGGAATCCCTCCCTTCGGAGCTCAGGGAACCCCACAGAAGAGGAGGCAGAAAAAGTATAAGATCCGGAGAAAATGAAGACTATCAAGAGAACAACATGTTCTGAATCAACTGAACAAAGCTCATATGAATTCAGACACTGGAGCAGGAACCACCGTCCGTGTACAAGTCTGTACCAGGTCTTCTATGTATATAGTATGTCTTTCAGTTTACTGTTTTTATGTGAATCCCAAGTGTATGAACAAGTGGACCTCTGATTCTTGTGCCTTCTCTTAGGCTCTGTTCCTTCTGTTAGTTAGCCTTATCCAACTTTAATGTAATAGCATTTGCCTTATCTTATTATAGAATCCTGTTCTACTCTAGTGAAAAAGAGAATGGGAGTGTATCTGGACAAGGGAGGGGGGACTTGGGGAGATACTAGGAAGAGAAGGTGGTAGGGAAATGGTAATCACGATATATTGCAGAGAAAAGAATATGTTTTTCCTTCAATAAAAGGAAAAAAATAACAAGAACACAAAAAGAGTGAGTATTGCTCTTCTTGAATGCTTAGGTTTGCTTTAAAGTACCCACACTGCATGGCTCATAACTACCTGGAAATCTAGTTTCAAAGATCCAGTACATTCTTTTGGGTTCTGTAAAAAGCCTCTAACCTCACCTCACCATACACATAGTGTACGCACAGGTATATAAAACACTTAAAAAACAATAAAAAGCACAAACAAACATTCTTTTCTAATAGTGACAGTACAAATTCAGGACAGTCATTTTCACAAAAATAAAAATCCATTATTAAAACAAAATCTATTAAAATTTAATATTGTTTTTTAGTTGCTTTCTAATGTGATAAAAACTTTATAAATCTTGACAGATTTCTTAGAATTTTCTTCATAATTCAATGAATCCTTTGAATTGCATGAGGGAAAAAACTTCACCATATAACAATAATAAAATCCATACATTTTAATGCAAATATTTTATAATTTATTTTAAAGTGAAATTATATGATTTGTAAGGTGACTTCCCAGTTTAAAATTGAACTTCTGTATTATTTCAAAGTAATATTTAGTGGCGTAGAAGTTAAAGGTAGAGAATTATTTAAGCTAAGGAGGAAAGATACATTTTTTGCTTTTAGTAATTCACCCCAACAAAGAATCATATGTCATTATACTCACTTTGAAGATGAGGAAGGTAAGAATAAAAAGCTAAGCAGAAGTTGGGAAGTTGAGGTTTGTTTAGTTGTGGACATTAGAGGCTCTTTCTGGGAGCACAGCGCTGCCCTTGTGGCCATGAACACATGTCTATTCAAGGAAACGCTGTTCAAAGAAAGCTCATCTCTACTTTAAAAGCACTAATGTCCTGATCCATAGTTTGTATGTTTTATTTTACATGTTTCACACTAAATTTGAATATTACACATATCAGGCAAGATACATTATAAATGTTCTTTTTAATTAGGAGATTTTTAGCTTGTAGAAAACACACAGCCATTATTTATTTCAATTTGAAAATTAACATAAATTTTGTGAACTTGCTAAGGGAATCATATTGGGCATTGAAAAATGAATTAACTCAATTAGGTATACATCATGTTAATAGTGTGATTTGCTTCATTAGTTTTCAGTAAGCTGATCATAATGGTATATAGTAAAGTATATAAGTATCCAAGCCAATGGAAAAATGAATGATTCTTACCTCTATTATTTAATTCACAATGAGATCCTTTCAAGTCATTTGTTTTGTCATACTGTATGGATCCTGTGCTCCAGTGAAACACTATGATTTGATCCCTTCTTGTGTGTTCCTCCTGAACAGATGTCACTCGTCATCCCTACCCTCTAAGTTCTGCCTAGTTAATCTATGAATGAAAACAAAACCAAACAGCCATGATCATGGTATCCTGACCACAATGAATTCATCCTGATGCCTAACCATGATACTCAGTTATTATGCCTTCAACATAATGCTTTCACTATGATGTTCTTAACATGCTATCATAACCATAACACCCTGACCAATGATGCCTTTGCCATGATGCCCTAAACATAGTGTCCTTACAATGATGCACTTACCAATATGTCTCTCCATGGTAAACTTACCTAATTCCCTAATCATAAATAACATGACCAGGATGCCCTTATAATGATACCATAACCATAAAGCCTGTATCATGATACCTGGAGGATGATCATTTGAACATTATTCTCACCATGATGCTTTTACCACAGTGGCTGCCTTGACCATGATTTTTCACCATGCTGACATCTTGATGATATTTCTCTAAACATACCAATGCATGTCTCTTTTCTTAAAATAAAAAAATATAATTTTTATGTGTATAAATGTTTGACCTGCATGTATGAATGTATGTATGCATGCATGCATGTATGTATGTATATATTTATATATGTATTATGTATTATGTATGTATCCCACATGTGTATCTGAAGACAGAAGGCATCAGAGTTCCTGGAACTGGAGTAATAGACAGTTGGTGAGTTTTGTGGGTCCTGGGGGCTAGACCCACATCCTTTACACAAGCAGCAGGTGCTAACCACCATTGAACAAAGCTCTAGAATTGTTTCTTTATTCTTTAAGTATCATGTGTGTTTCTTGTTTTGATCTTAATTTGACAAAATACAAAAATTTGTGATTGCTTTGTTTAGTGACATAATCCTAGCAACTGAACTGTTCCAGGACCATATAGTCAGCCTTATGTACTATTTTTGGAGTTATTATTATTATAAAAACCAAGAACAAAATATTTATCAAGTCTAAGCTATCAGAGGCATTTGAACAAAATATCAATGCTTTAAGACAAGATGTAGGTTAAAAATGTGGTATTGAATGAAGCCACCTGCTTATTTGTAATCTACTGCTTACTGGTGTCTATGGTCACTTTGAAATCAGATCTGTGAAAATGTTCAACCTCATCCTGCAAGTTGATCTACAGGTAGATCTGGTCATTTGTACCTCCCTATATTATTTGGTTAGCATTGTTATGATCAAACTCCAAACAGAACAACATAAAGGAGGAAAAGTTTCACTCAGAGTTTCAAAGGGACCAGTCTACGGTCACTTAGCTCTATGCACTTGGGCACAACATGGTGGCAATGGAAGTTGGTAGCAAAAGAGTACATGTCAGATGGGAAGCAGAGAGGATCTTGTGACCTGGTTTTTCGAGGAAGACCTTATCTTGTAACATTTCTAGAATCTCCCCAAATAGCATTACCAACTGGAGAGCAAATGTTCACAAAATGAGTTTGTTGGGAACATCTCATATTCAAATCACAGCGCTTCTTGTCTCTTCTCAAGGACTCCAATTTCTTAGCCTCCTCCTAGTAAGTCATCCAACTTATGGGAAAAAATTAGGATATTCTGTCTCTGGAGTAAGGATGATGCAACTGTTTTTTTAACTATCTAATTTGTGATAGAATCTAAGATAAACATACATTTTTTTCTATTGAGTCTTCTAATCTCCTGTGTTTTCTAATACCTTGTTATCTCTCTTCAGATTATGAATCACTTCCCCATATCTCCTAGTGACATTGAATGTATAGCCTCAGAGCTTGTCACTAAAGAGGATACCAAAGTAAAGAGGCCACCTGTTAGTGTTCTGAGCCATGCAAGGTTAGGCTTCTTCTGCACCCTGATGTTAATTGTACCAATACCTCAAACTTGTAGGAGCAGATGAAGCAGTACCATGAAAGTTAGAGTATCTGATGTCACTAGGCAGCTTTTCTTTTCCAAGATTTTTCTATCCAATTGTTTGCTGTAACTTTAAAGTATTATATCCAAATTGAGGCCTGTCAAAAATTTTTATTAAAAATTATAACTAGATGCTCACCATCTTACTTGAGGTATGCTGGGTGTTGCCAGGAGTTAGCATGTCTCATTGTCAATGAATCTTTAGAGTAGTAAAAACACTTTTAAATGCCATATTCTGTATGTCTCTGGGGTTTGGAAGACCTTGTCTTTCTATAGAATAATATCTATCTGCTGTACCTAAGATGTATATTCTTGTGATAAAAGTAGACTAGCAATTGACATGACCATGATTTAATCTACTAACTTTTAATTTGTATAACTTATTTCTCCTAAGCAGCTTGATAGTACTTTCAAAGCATTGGAAGTAAACCATGCATTATAATTGAGTTATATGGGTACAATAACTCATGTTAGAGTAGAAATATATATATATATATATAATGTGTGAAGAATAATGTCACATTTGAATTCTATACCAGTGTATCCAGAAATTATTTTGCATCTATATACAAAATTCTATATCAGTGAATTCAAAATATCTTGTGAGTGAAAATTGAGGCATCAAGTTGAAGAGTAGATTCACTAATCTACTTTTTGTTCTATCTTCCCTGTACTTTTCTATGTCCCCCTTTCTTTCTTTTCATCCACTTTCTCCAAACAGGATGTCAACGCCTATTATGCTGGGGGAATGCATCCTGTCAGGTCTGATCCAGTGTCAGTGTCTGGTTTTTTTTTTTTTTTTTTGGTTCTGAAAGTGTATAATTTCTTACATGCATTATACAGTCCTAAAATTATAAGTATATAAAAGGTGTGTGTGATGCATGGGGCAATTAAGGCTGGATTTCTGCTCTTTGTATGAGCAGGAAAAGAAGACATATGTAAATCTTCATTCATGTCACATGAAGAATGGCATCTAATAGTAATTCACAGGGGTTCTTTAGTCAACAAGAAGCATTGTCTATGCCTAGACATTCATGTTTCAGCCAGTCTCAGAGCTAGCCCCAGATGGTGGGATTAGTAATATGTTACCTGCTTATTCTGCTGTTTAAATGTGGCAAAGTAGCCACTGGACAAAAGTCCTTATTTCTACCACAGACAGAATTCTGCCTAAAAAAGGGCAATCTTGGATGCAGGCAGAGTAGATGGTTAAACTCTGCCAAGACAGGGTAAGCAAGTCCTCAACAGTTCCTGCCTCACAAATACATCTGTCAGACATATTGGGCCAGAAGGCTAAAGAAGATGTTCCAACGTTACAGAGAGTTTTGGGTGACTATTCAGGTAGAAAACTGCCTTTGTCATCTTTTCATTTGGAAAGCTACTAACCTGAACTCCCAGCATACTCAAATAGTCAAGTTTACTCCTCAAGTCTCTGAGGGAGTTGAAGGCTAGATAGAGACAGGTGTTCTAAGTTGATAATGACAATATGTGATGGAGATTGATTTACATTCGGAAATTTAGATGCACCAATATAGGAAAGATGTCTTTTTCAAGGCTGTCAAATACAAATAGCCAAAACACTAAGAATGTAATATCTATATAATTCCTGATTGTGTCACGGTCCTTCTTGCCATAGGTAATCTATTGTATATATGTGTAATAATATAAATGTATATGTACAAATATAAAATAATTTAAAAAATTATAAATAGAAACTAGTCATAATTTTTATTAAAAATTATAACTAGAAACAAGTCATCTCTTCTTTTCTAGTGACTAAGACAAAATTCACTACATAAATAATAGAAAGTAGAATTCAGAGCATGGTCTGGATATCAACCTTCAGACTCAGCACAAATACCCTTGAGGAAACCATATACCTTGTCTTGGATCCAACATGAAATAGAGTCTTTAGTAAATCTTCATTTCCATCAAATCTGAGATATGATATCTTTGTATTTACCTTAGGAAAAAATGGTATAATAATGTCATGTTTAATATTCACTGCCCATATTAATGGATTTAGAGTCACCTGGGAAGCACACCTCTATGTATGTCAACAAAAATATTTCTAGAAAGATTATTAAAGAAGGGTGAAACACCCAGACTATAGGTATTACAACCCCATTGTCTGGGGCCTGGACAAAATTAAAATGAGAGTGAACTAAGTACCAGTGTCATCTCTGCCTGATTCTTGACTGTGGAATCTATGTGATCAGCTGTCTCATACTCTTGCTGCCTTGATTATCCATCTCATGATCCTTGCTAAGACTTCCCTGCCATGCTATCCTGTACTCTCAAACAAAATAAACCCTATTTACAGTAGTTGCTTTTATCAGACATCTTGTCACAAATAGTACAAATGCTTAGTTGCAATTTTTTGGGGGGTTTTGAGATGGAGTTTCTCTGTGTATCCTTGACTGACCTGTACTTACTTTGTAGATCAGGCTGGCCTTGAACTCACAGTGATCCACTTCCCTCTGTCTCCTGAGTACTGGGATTAAAGGCCTGTGCCACCACTGCCTGGATTAATTGCAAAGACTCTCTACATGTATCTATTTTTTAATTTATTATGTTTCTTTTCTAAAATATACATTTATATTATTACACATGAATAAAATAAACTACATACAGCAGAAAGAACCATGAGACAATCATGAATTATATAAATGTTACATTCATAGATTTGGCTGTTTGTATTTGTCAAACATGAAGAAAGTCTCTTTCCTACCTTGTCGAGTCTAAATTTAGAAATGAAAATCAATATCTATCATATCTCATTTCTATTAACATAAAACATCTATTTTGATCTAAAAATATCGTAAACTTTAACCAACTAAGTTTAAATGTAAGACTAAACTATCTAGTCTTCAATCCTCCCCAGAGACTTGAAAAGCAATAAAATTAATTACCTGAGTAAAAAGGAAGTGCAGGTTAGTAGCTTTCCAAATGAAAAAATGACAGAGACAGTTTGGTGCCTGAACAGTCACCCAACACTCTCTATAACGTTGGAGCATCATCTTTGACCTTCTAGCCCAACATATCTGACAGACATATTTGTGAGGCAGGAACTATTGAGGACTTGCTTACCCTGTCTTGGCAGAATTTGGCCAATGACTCTGCCTGCATCTAAGCTTGCCCATGTATCCATTTTATAAGTCCTTCATAGAAAAATAGTATCCTATTTAATAGAAGCACAGCCGAAAATATTGCTATTGGACATTATCATTTCCTGTGCTTTACATAGCACATTTATTTAATTCTCAAAAATCTGTTTTAAATGCTTATAACTTCATTTCATGCATGATATAGTAAAGTACTAGGGAAACGAGTGTTTCGATATTTTACCCCAAATCAAAGTCTATTGGATGAAATATAATGGATTCAAACCTCCTTATACATACATCAGTGATTCCAAGCTCTCAACCAAATGCCCTCCCTGAAAGGCCTGCTGGTATTTGAATATTATGCTATTCCATGATTCTTTCTGTCCTGATTAGTCCATCATATTTGCTAAGTCCTAAGTTCTAAGAAGAGCTCAGCAGGCTCTTGGCTATTTAATGCTTACACTCTGCTGTGTTGCAGCATTAATTAGAAACATCTGTACCCCATCAGAATATCTCTTTTCAGATATACTCAACAGTACCTCAGAGTGCCTTACTAGAGTCTTTGTATAGAGTCAACTTAGTTAAGCTGAAACTGTTTCCCAACATGCCGTCTTTCCTGTGCTTCTTAAGTAAGATTGACCACATGGGATTTTTGTGTGAGCTTTAGAGGAAGGAAATAAAGTAGAAGTCCTAATCTCTGGAAACTGGTATAGAGGCAGGAGCTGCTACATCTCTCACCCACTGTCTTACACTACATATCCCATTTGTTGATGTAAAGCAGGAGGTGACTGTCATGTCATTAAAATCCAATCAACTGTAAGCCACGTGATTCCTTGTATATTTACAAACATAATGAAGAATGTCAACTTTTCCTAAATGCCAGGCTTAGCACTGAACCAGATTCTGAGTGACAGGAAGAAGCTAACGTAGCTTCACATAGAAGATCTACTTTGCTTTGACCCATACTTATCTTTCATTTCTAATTGTGTATCTTTCATATCTAATTGTTTTTGGCTTTCATATATGTGATAAAATATCATGACTAAAAGCAACTTAGAGAGGAAAGGATTATTTCAGCTTATACATTTGGATGGTAGCCCATCACTGGGAGAAGTTGAAGCAAGAGCTGAAAACAAGAACCTGGAGTTATAAACTGATACAGAGGCCTTGGATGAGGGCTGCATACTGGCATGTCCCTTGTGGCTTGTTCAGCCTGCTTTCTTTCTTTCTTTCTTTCTTTCTTTCTTTCTTTCTTTCTTTCTTTCTTTTTCTTTTCTTATCTACATGTTTTTTATTAATTAATTTATTCAGATTACAACTCAATTGTTCTCCCATCACTTGTATCCTCCTGTTCCTCCCTCCCTCTCACCCCTAACCTATCCCCTTCCCCTAGGTCCATGATCAAGGGAGATCTCCTCCCCCGCTTTATGGTCACAGGCTATCAAGTCTCATCTTGGTATCTTGATTATTCTTTCTTTGAGTGCCACCAGGACTCCCCACCAAGGGGAGGTCATCAAATATGGGGCACCAGAGTTCATGTAAGAGATAGTCCCTGTTCTCCACATAATTGTGGGGAATATCCTGTCTGTTGGCTAGATTAGAGAAGGGGTTTGGTGTTTACTACTTGTGTTGTCCTTGGTTAGTGCAATAGTTTGAGCAGACACCCCTGGGCCCTGATCCACCCATTATGTTCTTCTTGTATGTGTCTAAGATCCTCTAGATCCTTCTATTTCCCAATCTCCTATATTTGTCTTACATAGAGTCTCAGTGGGATGTCCTAACATCTGTCCCAATCTCCTGGTAAATGAAGACTTTCATGGGATATGTCTTTGGGGCAAGTGTCCAATTATAAGTGAATATATACCATGTGAGTCTTTTTGCTTCTGGGTTAACTCACTTAGTATAATAATTTCTAATTCCATGCAATTATCCATAAATTTTTGAATTTCCTTGTTTTTTTATAGCTGAGTACTATTTCATAGTGTAAATATACCACAATTTCTTTATCCATTCTTCAACTGAGGGATATTTAAGCTGTTTCCAGGTTCTGGCTACTATGAATAAGGCTGTTATGAACATGGTTGAGCATATGTCCTTGTTGTGTGGTGGAACACTTTCTGGGTATATTCCAAGGAGTGGAATAGCTGGTTCTTGAGGAAGCCCTATTCCCAGTTTTCTGAGAAAGTACCAGATAGATTTCCAAAGTGGTTGTACAAGTTTGTATTCCCACCAGCAATGAAGGAGTGTTCCTCTTTCTCCACATCCTCACCAGCATGTGATGTCACTTGAATTTTTGATCTTAGCCATTCTGATGGGTGTAAGATGGAATCTCAGAGTTGTTTTGGTTTGCATCTCTCTGATGACTAAAGATGTTGAGCATTTCTTTAAGTCTGTCTCAGTCACTCAATATTCCTCTGCTGAGAATTCTCTGTTTAGTTCTGAGCCCCATTTCTCAATTTGGTTAATTGGTTTGGTGGTGTTTAATTTCTTGAGTTCTTTATATAATTTGGATATTAGACCTTTGTCAGATGTAGGGTTGGTGAAGACATTTTTCCAGTCTGTAGGCTGTGACTTTGTTCTTTTGACAGTGTCTCCTGCATTACAGAAGCTTCTCAGCCTCATGTAGTCCCATTTATTAATTATTAACCTTAAGGCCTAGGCTGTTAGTGTTCTGTTCAGGAAATTGTCTCCTGTGCCAATGTGTTACAGGCTCTACCCCATTTTTTTCTTATAACCAATTTAGTGTCTCTGGTTTTATGTTGAGGTCTTTAATCCACTTGGACTTGAGTTTTGTGTATGGTGACAAATATGAGTCTAATTGCATTTTTCTACATGTAGACATCCAGTTAGACTAGCACCATTTGTTAATGATCCTATCCTTTTTCCATTGAATGGATTTGGCTTCTTTGTCAAAAATCAGGTGACCCCATTATTCTTGGATTGGGAGAATTAATATAGTAAAAATGGCCATCTTACCAAAAGCAATTTATAGATTCAATGCAATCCCTACCAAAATACCTACACAGTTTTTTAAAGACATTGAATGATCAATTATCAACTTCATATGGAAAAACAAAAGACCAAGAATAGCTAAGACAATCCTATACAATAAAAGATCCTCTGGAGGAATCTCCATTCCTGATCTCAAGCTGTACTATACAGCTTGTTTTCTTAAACCTTCCAATAGTACCAGCTCAAGGTGCTGTACTGTCTATAAGGAACTAATCAGTCATCAATCAAGAAATGTACTGTAGAATTTCTCAAAAGCCAGTCTGCTAGGGTATCTGCTTAATTAAATTTCTTTCTTCCCAAACAGCTATAGCTTGTGTCCTTTACATAAAACTAGCCATCATAGCACATATACCCAGCCTTAAAAGCTGAAGCAACAAACACACAGAGTTTGAATAAGACCAGATTCTCCAGGAACACAGAACTAGGATCCTTGTGCTCATATAAAGTCTGAGAGCCTAACAGTCAGAAGCCACAAAAGCCCACTGTAATTCTCATTCCAAGTCTGAAGTTCTGAGAATGCAGAAAACCACTCCTACAAGTCCTAGATTCCTGAAGCCAGAAAGCCTGGAGGGCTGATGTCAAAGTGATGCAGAAGATGGCACCCTGCTTGTGCAAAGGAACAGGATCCATAGAAAATACCATTGTCTGGTCCTGTAGTGTTACAGATACCCCCAGCAAACTGTCCTGTTGGAAAGCCTACAGTGCATTTTCTTGATGATTCATGTGGGAGCACCTAGTTCACTGTAGACAATGCCACAGCCTAAGCTGGTATTCTTGGAAACTTTAAGAAAGCAAGTTGAGTAAGCCAATTATCAGCACTCCTCCATGGCCTCTGTATCAAGTTTCTGCCTCCAGATCAGTAGCAAAGAAGAGAGGCTAGGATTAAGAGAAAGATTAAGGTGTAACATCTCAATATCCAAGACATACACCTGGGAAGATCAATAAGATGGTTTGAAGTTGGATATAAGATAACTAGGCTGACTGTTTTGATGGCAGGCCAGGTAGCCCTGATTGAAACCCTGGAGTAACAAATGTGAAGCATTACTTCCCTTTCATTATTCTGTTTTCTAACTTAGATAATTGTGACACACTAAATTTTAAGTGAGGATGCCTGATAACCTGAAGCTTCCATCTTGATGACTACCTGAGACCACTGGTAGACAAGGAGATAAACATGGCTTACTCATGATAGGCTGCAACAGTTCACTCTTTCCCATGATAAGGCTACAACTGATCACGGAAGCAAGGACCACTTGTTATAACAGTATTTGTGGAATCTGCAAGGTCAGAATGTAGTAATGCTGGGCAAATGACTAGAGGCTGCTAGCAGATAGTCAGGGTCAAAGCTACAATCAGAGATGGACAAAAGGGAGATTCAATGACCTTCACTTTGGGAAGGGATAGAAAAAGAGACAGCCATCTTCCTGGTTGGGCTAGTGGGAGGCATTCATTGAGTGCATGGCTCCCTCAATAATACATAAATGATACATAAATACATAAACTCTGTGGCTTTCCCTTCTCTCTCTCTCTCTCTCTCTCTCTCTCTCTCTCTCTCTCTCTCTCTCAATCCTTTCCACACTCAGAATTTTCACGTTTTCTTAATTTCTCTCTTTCCTTCCATTTTTAAATCTCTCTGTACTAATTCTCTTCTGAAAGATTTGTCCAGTGTTATTTTGCATGTATGAGTATTTTTGCCTGCATGAATATATGTGTATCATGTGGTGCCTGGTGTTCACAGAGAACACATTGTATTCCCTGGAAGTAGTGTTACAGCTGGTTGTGAGATACCATGTTGGTGTTGGGAACTGAGCCCAGGTCTTCTGCAAGAACAAGTGCTCTTACCCACTGAGTCATGTCTTTACCCCTGTAACAATTCTTAATAAGGTTTTCACTCTGCTTCCCATATGCCCATGAGAGTCTGCTCTAAGTCATTAATCTTAGTCATGAGATAGTGAGTTCACCATTCCTAGAGCAGTCATTGATAACTCTTTCTGGCATCTTACATCCTTGACTTATACACAACTAGATTGTGAAAGGTCCCACTGCTCTAAAAAAAAAAAACTCCTGCATCACAAGGGCAAGAGGAATAAAGTGCTCACTTCCATAAGAAAGAAAAAAACATGAACTTTTTCTCCCTGTCTTTATTCTATTCAGACTCCAGACAATAAGACTGTCTTCCTCAATGAAGTCTGATCCTCCTGACTTAGTACACCACCAGGAAAACCTATCTTCTCAGGAAAATCCTCATAGAAGTTACCAGTTACATTCTGCCAGTCTTTACATGTTCCTTACAAGGTTAAATAAAGTTGAAACTTATATTTAGTCATCACAGTTTCTCACCATTACTGTCAATTATATGAATCAAATTCCAATTACAGACCCTTTATTTTACCTTAGGGTCTGCATCCAAATATTAAATAGGATAGATACATCCCATTTCCCATTTTTGAAGATTTCTTTCCATGCTTGTTACCCTGAGTGATGGCTTGCATATGAATGTCTCCCATAAGAAATGAGGAGTTAATACAGTTGAATGCTTAGTCACCAGGGAATGGAACTCTAATATAATTGGAATGATTAGGACATGTGGCCTTGTTGGAGGAAGTATGCCACTAGGGGTGGACTTCGAGTCCAGGTCCAGTGGCTCTCCTCCTTACCTGTGGATCAGCAGATAAAGCTCTCAGCTACTGTTCCAGCAATTTGCCTGCTTGCCTGCCTGCTGCCACATTTTCCACTGTAGTAGACTAACCCTATGAAACTATAAGCAAGGCCCCAATTAAATACATACTTTTGTAACAGTTGCCCGTGTCCTGATGTCTCTTCACAGCCGTTGAAACTTGATCAAAGACAAGGAGTATGTGGAAGGGGCTAAAGAGAGGAAAGGAGGGAGGGGATAGTGTAATTATAATACCAATTAATAAAAATAAATAAATATATATATATATAATAGTTAAAATATTTAACAAGATTACTTCTAATAGTTTTATCTTGAATGAGAAGTTCAGGCTCTTTTTTCCTGAGCAGGACCACTGAATCTTACAAACATGCTGGTTGAAGTAATAAATATAATTATGATTTCTTAAAATCAATTTCCCTCACAGAAATTGTGTAAAAGTCTCCTTCCTTCTTTGGCAAAAAAAAACTTTATCACAGCACATTTTTTTTTCATGCAGGCTCCTGAAATGATATATTATAAGTATCTGGGATGTACAAATACTCAGTTTTTCAGTGTTCTTGTTTATGATGAATAAAACTCACATACTAACTGTCATGTTTGAGGCAGTAAGGTGCCATGTAGGGTTGAAGTCAAAAGTAAATACGTTTTGGAAAAGGACACAACAGTCACAGCTTTTATGTAAAGGTATTTGATAAATATCTGCCACTGCATAATACTTTTATAATCCATTTTAAAGCTCATAAACCAAAGACTAACAAAACAGCCAAATTATTTTGTGTCCCAATTTCTAGTGTTGTAGAAGCCTACGGAATGTTCATTGCTTCTTTATTATAAGTGCAAATATCTGAAAAAAGGGTCATATTTTATATCAATAATTTAATACAAAACACTATAAAATGAAATTTACTTTTCATTCCATCTTTTCTTGAAATTAACAATAATAATTTACAAAGGACATTTGCTAGTAGCTAGATTCATATTTTTCTTTTCTTTTAAAAACTATCCCTCTTGAACATCCAATTTAATTTGCTTTTCAACATGCCATGGAGGAAGTTTTAAGTTAAGAAATTGATCTTTAAATTTTATTTGTGTATTGTTATAGATTATCCTAAAATACACAGATATTATTAACAGTTAAAATTAAACATTGTATGATAAAACTCATTCTGCCTACCCACTAGATAATCAATGATTTATCAAATTCACATATAACCTTTATTAAGAAATTATATTTGGAAATGGATATTTAACTGCTAGTGTCCATCCATTGTATTCTAATGTGTATTAAATTTGTAAATCTATTATATATGTATTCATTTTCACTATTTCCTTCATAATTACATCTATGAAATTTCCACCTCTATATGCCCTTGTGCTATTATTAAGGAAATCCTCCATGAATTCTAAAACTCCTGCAGGCTGACAGCACAGGCAGTCTCCTTCCAGCAATAGTCAACTCTTTGTTACAAGCATGAGGAGAATCCTTGTGAGTCCTGTAAGTTACTGAGCTTCCTGAGATTTGTAAGGTGAGTTTTGTAAGTTGAGATTTGTAAGGTGAGTTTTTCTGATCAAATATTTTTCTTATCAAATGTGTCCAATTGATCTGGACTTCTATCATAGTGAATTAGGGTCTGTGGTAGTTAAGCTTATATGTTTGAATGTTTGGTTCGCAATTTGTGGACCATTTTGGTAGAATTGGGAGGTGTGGCCTTGTTGGAGGAGATGGGTTTGGAGGTTTGGTTTCAAAAACCTATTCCAGGCCAGTCTGCTCTCTTACTGCCTCCTGCAAGCAGAGCAGAAGGTAAACTCTTGGCTACTGTTCTAGCAACCTGGTGCCTTCCTTTTACCATGCCCCCTGCCATAACGGATATGGACTCACTCTCTGAAACCGTACGCAACCCCCCAATTAAATGCTTTCTTTTATAATTTGCCTGATTCATGGGAAGTTTTTCTTAACAGAAAAAGAACAGTCACTATAACTAAATACCATGGACTGGGTAAGTAAAAACATGCTCTTAAGTTTTGGAAGCGGATAGGCAAAGATCAAGGTGTGTGCACACTCAGGGTCTCGTTTTTTTTGACCTGCTGTTCCTCCATACTTACCTGGTAGAAATAGCTCTGTTAAAGGCACCCATACCGTTCATGAAGCTGCACTGTATGCTGTTATTATCACTGGAAAGCTTTTCATTGTTTTCTGCACTGAAGACCTGGCTTCAGTGCATGTTTTTTGAGGAACACAAAACCTCACAGCCTAGTCATTATCTTTTCCCAGATGCTCATGTATTATTGATATAATTCTTGCTAAAAGTTGGATGCTTTGTTTTCAGTCAGTGCTGCACCAAATCTGGCTTCCTACTTCAGATATGGCACCTAAACTAGTTGGCTAGGTGATCTGGAGCTGGGGGGCACATTGCTTCCATGTGGCCTCCTCCCATGTGTAGCCTGAGTTTCTTTACTTGTGGGCTTCTTGACGTCTTGGGATTTAATGATTTCAAGCTTCATACTTTGTAACTGATTGCTCCTGCCTGCCTCTAAATATTTCAAAGGGACAAAGTGGGAACTGGAGCTTGGATGCCCTAACATTTGAAGTATGTGAACATCAGATGTCCCCAGTTTCTTACTTTTCAAACGATATTGAGGCCATTTCAAATACACTATAAAAATTGATCTTTCCCTGTTAATGGAGAAGAAACTGGAGGTTGTTGCCATATTTACTCTGCTTCCCACACAGGTATATTTCTAAAACCCAAAAAGCAAATAACTTCAGTAGTATTAAATTGTTTATGACTCAGGGTTGACAAGGTTAAGTTTTCTAATAAATATTCACTACACCGTTTTCATTTATTTTTCATAAAACCTATCTTAGCTTTCTTTAATAAACTCAGGGACTTTAATCCAGTTGAAATTCCTGATGAGATTTCTACATAAGTAAATTTATACTATGAATTGGCTTTACTGTCTTTTATATATTTCTAGAGGACATTGAAAAATATACTACTTCTGATATTCTCATGAAAAATTTCAAAGTAATAATCCACAATACTGTCAATAAAACCCATTGGGAACAGAAATTCACAGGGGAATAAAAATTGATAAAAGTTATTAAAATGCAAACTTGTTGACTTCAAAACTTCAGGAAACACTACAAGGCATAATGAAAAAAAATGCCTTTAAATTTCACTCCAATGCAAAAAAAAAAAAAAGGTTTTAGAGATTAATGAGAAATAAAAATTTAGAAAACAGTATTTTAAGAAAGACTAACACTATAAATTAGAAAAATTTAGGAAAAGTAGCTAATGTAAAATTCATGTTAAAATAAAACTTAAAGAGAGTACACCAGTCAGAAGAGCAGGCAAGTGACCAGTTTGGTAGATGAATGGCCCTACTACATAGATTTGGTTTCCAAAGACTCATTCCACTGCCCGAAGGCCCACCTCATTGCTCCCTGGCCCTGCCCCACACTCCAGAAGACTTCAGTTGTTCAGGTTCAGGCCATACCAGTCAGAAGAACAGAGACCCATGATGCACCAAAGGCCAACTCAGCCACCAGAAGTCCAAACCCCAACCTGTTCACTCCCTACTGAATCAGAAGTCATTTTGATTGTCAGAAATCCAGACCACAAAGACCAGAAAAACAAAGAAGAAACAGAAAGCAAGGAAAAAAAGCATCTGTCCAACAATCCAACAAAGATAAACTCAGAAATTAGCACTTAGATCCTGGATCACTCCAAACCCAAATGGGTAAACACAAACACCACTGTAACAATACAACAACCAGGGCAATATGGCACCACCAGAACTCAGCTATTCTACGATAGCAAGACCTAAGTATTATAATGTAGCTGAATCATAAGAAAACCACCTTAAAATCAAATTTATGAAGATAGAAGTCCTTAAAGAGGAAATAAAAACTGTTCCTTATTAGTCTAAAACATTTTTTATTAAAAAGTCATAGATGGAAAGCAAAAAAAAAAAAACCAGTTTAATTTTACCTTTGAGTAAAAATTATCTATTTGACTACAATAGATTCTTATTCTAATGTAAATTCAAACATGCCTGCACTGCCTATTTTAATGTGTTCTCTGAACTGATAGACTTACTGATCCTCATAACTGAATAATATTAACAATGTGGGGTTTTTATGCCAAAGAGCTTTAAAAGATATTAAAAACCTCATATTATCTGGCATCCTATTTGTAATTTTTTTTTTGCACTTGTAATTTTTATTTGTTTACAAACAAGTCTAGTGTGACTGAGCATTTCACTTTGTGCAGAGTGATGAGGTTCTGAGACATGAGTTTTACAGTTTAAAAACTGAATTTTAGAGTTTCTGGGTAAGATGCTGCGGTAAAGCATGCCTCTGTGGGAGCCAGTGAAATTGAGAGACAGAGTGAGATAAGATACAGTTTATCCCAGAGAGTAATAGAGCTTCAGAAACTCATGAAGCAAGAAAAGGATAGCATAACAGAGCAGGCAAAGGATGGCACACTCCCTAGAGGAGAAGGCTGAGTGCAGCACTTACCTAGCAGGGGTTTTTGGGTATGTGTGTGTGGGTCAGGGTAAAAGAAACAGAAATGACCTCAAAGGTAAACTAGCTTAATGACAAGAAGTTCTACCTTCAGCACAATCCCACAACAATCATGAGTCTCAAATACTTTTGTAAGTTTTACTGAAACTGATTTTTTTTCTCAATGGAGGAAAACACATGCTGAATAAGTGGCATGGTAAGAGCCAGTGCCATCTGGAGAGAGGGGTTTGAGATTTCATCTGACTCCTTATTCTCGCCTTATTCCATTGAATTCCAACGTAATTTGGGGTTTTTGCTTCCTATACTGGGAAAAAAAAAAACACCACTTTTTTTTAACCAATCAATGCAAGAAAGTTGAATAATTTTACACATGCCAGTTATTAGGATAAAAAGGTTTTGTTCTCTTCTTTGTGTTTTAAGATTTATCTCCATTAACACATACTTAATTTTGACAAATACTGTCCTTTTATGTAATGGTTTGATCTACTTACTTTTAAAATATAGTATTGTTATTATAATGTTTAAGTATTTGAAGTTCTTTCTGTGTATATGAGACTTCTCATAATATATTGACTAATGGGGAGAATACAGAATGAACTGTGGATCCAATAGCTGTTGATTCAACAATACAAATTGATTTTGAAATATTTTTTTAGTTTTGGGTAACTGTTCAGGCAGCAAACTGTCTGCCATTTTCTTATTTAGGAAGCTGCTAACCTGCACCCTCTGTCTACTAGGGTAATTAATTTTGTTCCTTCTCAAGTCTCTGATGGGGTTGAAGACCAGACAGTTTAGTTTCACAATTAAGCTTAGTTATTTAAGGGTTAAGATGTTTTTAGGTCTAGATGGATGTTTTAAATTGATAAAGATGAGATAAGGTAGACATAGATTTACATTCAGAATTTTAGATGCACCAAGATAGGATGATGTTTTCTTCAAGGTTGCTAAACACAAATAGCCAAAACACTATGAATTTAACATTTATGTAAGTCCTAGGTGTTTCATGGTTCTTCTTGTAGTTTATTGTATATATGTGTAATAATACAAATGTATATAAAAAGAAAAATAATATAAAAAGATTTTTTAAAACTTAAAATTTTTTTCCAAGCAGGAAAAAAAAAAGTCACTTAATATCTCCATAGAAGGGGGTCTGGGAGATGGCTCAGTGGTTAATGACACTTGCTGTTCCTGTAGAGGACCTAGCATCCACATGGTGACTCACAGCCATCTGGAACTTTAGTGTGAAGAGATGTAACTCCCCTTCAGATCTCACTGGAGACCAATTATGCATGTGTTGCACATACATACATATAATGAAAATACTCACACATATGTATTTTTTAATTTCCACAAAAGTTTCCAGTTAGAACAGCACTGACAAGTGAGTCAGTTGGCAAGGCTCTTCCTATATACTGTAGTTCCTTTAGCAACATCCCTCCGCTCTACCCACTGGAGACCAGTAGCATCTCCTCCTCCAACTTACTAATTATATGTCCCAAGACACTGCCATATGTCTCCATCAGCACAAAATGTTCACTTATGGAAAATAGTTATCTATATGTTATATTTTCCACACACCATGACCTTATGCAAAAAATAAACTTATGAAAGTACAAGAAAAGTTACTGAGTGTCAGATTTAGAACATGTGAAGAGTTAACAAAGGAAATTTCTAAAATTAAACTATTCTTTAGGACTCTCGTGTATGTATATAAAGCATCTAAAGCATTATGGTGACTTTTACCCTTTTTTTTTATCTCCATCCAATCCCCATCAACCTCCTTTTTTCAGTACAAGTACTTGTTTCGTGCTCATATCTTTTTGTTTTGTTCAGTGACCCATTGAGTTTAACTAAGATGGTCACATGGGTATAGAACTGACCATTAGAGTTTGTTGGGCTCAAAACTCATAGATGGGTGTTATAGGCCCTGGACATGGCAGACAGCTACTTCCATGTGGTAACATGATCAAAAGAATGACCCATGGGGAACAATGGGGAACTATGAGAGAGGCTCTGGGGGAAAGGCCTTGTACACTAATTTGGTCTTGGACATGATTTTATGTGACCAGTATTTACATTCAGCTTATAAAACATACATATCAGATATTAGAATATAGCTATAGAACCCAATCTTGTCAGTTTACTCTGAATCTGAATATTGCCTTCTGCCTTGCTTTTGTGCTTTCCCATATAGAATGAATAACATATTCCAGACAATTTTTTTAAAAATTGGTCTCTCCTGAGAAAGAGATGCTCTGTTAATATTTAGTATGTGCTTACTGGCATTTACTTACATTTTTTTAAAGTCAAACAAACCTCCTTATATTGTTGCTTTGTTTTTTTCTTATGTATAAAAGCATGCTGAACTGAAGTAAGATTGTTTACAGCATTAGACTGTAGTCTGTCCCATTCTCTCAGGTCCTCAGATCCCAGGTCCTACAGACAAGTTCTGCATAAGTTAAAGTCAACACCTCTGATGTTTTGCTAAGTGGATATGGTGATAAGTGCCTTCTAAACATTTCTCTTCATACCCATTTGCTAGTTAACTTTTAAAACAAGAGACAAAAGCTGGAAGGTTGGCTCAGGAAAGGAGCTGGAACAAAATTACTGTTCAAGAATGAGCTTTATTAGTAGAAGGGCCTCATAAGAGAGGAAGCCACAGTCATGCCTTGACTGATGAAGGCTCTTGAGACAACATGAATGAAGCCATTAGGGAGAGAATAGAGGCTTCCTTTCAACCAGGAAAGAAGCTTCACTAAGATGGATATCTTAAAAAGAAAAGAGATAGCTGCCATGGACTAGATGAGAGAAATGTTACTTTTATATTCATTCAGGGGATGGCAGAAAAAGTTTGCTGTATGATTAGTCTGGGGTAGCCTATGTGATGAGAAGCATGGGAGAACAAGGTAGTGGGTAAGACCACAAATTAGTGACTATGAGCATCACAGCACAACATATTTTTTTAAACCTCTGTTTTAAAGATTGGGAGTTGGAGTGACATGGGGCTTGATATCTGCTTATAGTTACCAGTGTCTTAAAGGGTAGAACCTTGACCTAATGGTTCCAAAATATATACGGGTTTGGAAAATTATTTATATAATAGGTTGAAAAATAAATTGAGTCTGCTTTCTTATGTGTCTTATGTATTTATGCTTAGCCAAGGCCTTTTCTACAGAGAATTCCTGGAAATATTGGTACCCCAGAAACAATGAACACTCACTCAGGTCATGGTGTCTGAATGGCTTTCTCTAGCTAAGGAACGTTGAGCTTTTTGGAGAAGTATTTGATTCCAGGTCAAGGGAATGAAAACTACAAGAGGACTTGGCCACCTTTTGTTTCTAAAATGTAAAGAAAAAGTTTTAAAAGGAGGATGATGATGCATAGAAATGTCATAGGAAACTTGAAAGGCCTCCACTGGCCTAGCTAGAAAAATTGGCGCCAAAAAGGGCGATATCACATTAAATATACCACAAGAACAAATTTTAAATATGTGGTACTACCTTATATCCCAGAGAATGACATGACTATCCCTTGTCCCTGTGTCCAACAGAAATACATGAAATTTTTAAATGAATGTGGAAAAAGGGATACTTCTGCATTATACATATAATAAATCCAATTAGTAGAAAAATAAATATTTAAATTAAAAATTTCTATTCTAATACCATAGAAGTAATTCTCAGTTTTAAGATGTCATACTATACTTATGCAAACTTATAAAAGAGATAATTTATCAGATATGTGTCTAGTGTCAAAGCATTTCCTGCCGTCTAGTTACTAGTACAGAATATAGAATTAGTCATTTTACAGAGGATAAACCTGGGACATAAATCAGTAACAAATTGAAGCTGTTTAGAGTAGCCAGGTACAATGATATGCTCCTGGATGAGATGTCTGAGAACTGCTGCAAATGCATAGCATCAATTTATTATTTTTTTTATTTTTACTTTGTTCACTTTACATCCCGATTGTAGCCCCCTCTGTCATTGCCTCCTGATCCCACCCTCCCTCCTTCATAACCTGTCCCTCCTTATCCTAGTCCTCAGAAAGTAGAGCCCTCCTCCCCTATCATCTGATCTCAGCCTGTCAAATCTCATCTGGACTGCCTGTATCCTGTGGGTCCCATAATATGGGGAGTAGGGACTACTTCTGACATGGACTCTGACCCACACAAGTTGTTCACTTCCCCGTGGCAGGGCAGCCTTGCCAGGCCGCAGAGGAAGAGGATACAGGTGTAGCATCAATTTAATAATACAAAAATACTAGATAAGATAAACCTGAATGAGGAAATGAGTAGGGAGATGGAGGAGATGAGTGTGTGTGTGTGTGTGTGTACACGTGCGCACACATGAGCGCTTACGAGCAGAGGAATCAAGCACCAGCAGCCTATCGGTGCCATGCAGAAACCTGCATCCCTGAGCTTGGCCTGGATTCCTCCACTCAGGGAAAGATGAGAAAAGCCCAGCATTCTCCTCTCACTGGAAAAATACATCAAAAATGATTTTTGTAACTTTAGATGTGACTTTTCCCTCTCTACTTCGTTCTTAAAATTATCCTATTTTTCAAGATTACTTAGAATCATTTTCTTTTAAACTTGTAAAGATTGCCTTTAGATGTCTCAGAGGCAGACAGAGAAATCACCAAACATTAGGAAAAAGCTAGCTCATTTTCTTTCTTTTCTGACTTCAGAAGGTGAATTGAAAGTTACCTTCAATTGAATATTCACTTTCAACATCAAGGCCCAGTGACAGGATGTGAAACTGGATTAGGCTGTATTTAATTAGAGCTACATTCTTCAAGGGCTTCTGATCCTTTTGGTAAAGATTTAATGAAAATAGTGTTAGATGGAAGAATTTGGATAGTTTAAGTATCATAAATAACTGCTCAATTATTAAGATTTTACAAGATCCTTGAATCAGAATGAATAATTTCTTCATGTACTAGCTCATATTCACTTCAAAATATATAGTATCCATTGTATGGAATCAAATCCCCAGCCTTCATTTGGTAAATAACCCTTATATCATTTGCTAGAATTTGCATACAAATCTAGCACAGATACACCTAGTCAGTGAAAAAGTCAATAGCCTTGAATGGTGTCTTTCTCAATTTTTAAGTTAAGTTTAACTGACACACAAAACATAAACAGATACACAATAATGTTTGCTGTACTTGATGTGCAATGTTTAATTCATTTTAAGGAAACGTATCTTCTCAAACAGCCAATATTTCTCTTTTTCTTTTGCTTTTGCTTTGTTCTGTTGTTTATCAGAGTTAGGATCTTTTGTGTCCCATACTAGCCTCAAATCGGCTAGAGAGCCAAGGATGACCTTGACAAACTTCTGATATTCTTAGACCTTTTTTAGTTATAAAGTTACAGCATGTCCAGCCACACTTGGTTCATGCTCAGCTGGGAAGCCAATGAAGATTTTCCTGCAGGCTAGGGAAGCAGTCTACCAACTAATCTATGTTCCTATTCTCTTTAAATATTAAATCATAGAACTGTTTTTCTAGGGCTATGAAATGTACCATGTTCTCCCATCCCAGAGGGATCAAAATGAATCTGTAGATAACTTTATGTGGTATGGAATTTTAATGATAATTTTTTCCAGTATTCTATCATCCAAAGCCACAAATTTTTTTTTAAATTTTAGTAATTTATTCTTGTTACATCTCAATGGTTATCCCATCCCTTGTATCCTCCCATTCTTCCTTCCCTCCCATTTTCCGTTATTCCCCTCCCCTATGACTGTTCCTGAGAGGGATTACCTCCCCCTGTATATGCTCATAGGGTATCAAGTCTCTTCTCGGTGACCTGCTGTCACTCCTCTGAGTGCCACCAGGTCTCCCCCTCCAGGGGACATAGTCAAATGTGAGGCACTAGAGTACGTGAGAAAGTCATATCCCACTCTCCACTCAAGTGTGGAGACTGTTCTGACCATTGGCTAGATCTGGGTAGGGGTTTAAAGTTTACCGCCTGTATTGTCCTTGGCTGTTGCCTTAGTTTGAGTGGGACCCCTTGGCCAAAATCTGCCTATCATAATGTTCTACTTGTAGGTTTCTAGGACCCACTGGATCCTTCTACAATGCTATTCTCCCATGGTTCTCTCATCTAGAGTCCCAATAGGATGTCCTCCCCTCTGTCCCAGTTTCCTGGTAAGTGAAGGCTTTCATGGGACAGAGAGAGGAACACTCCTTCATTGCTGGTGGGAATGCAAACTAGTACAGCCACTTTGGAAATCTATATGGTGCTATCTCAGAAAACTGGGAATAGGGCTTCCTCAAGACCCAGCTATTCCACCCCTTGGAATATACCCAGAAGATGCTGAAGCACACAACAAGAACATTTGCTCAACCATGTTCATAGCAGCCTTATTCATAATAGCCAGATCATGGAAACAGCCTAAATGTCCCTCAGTAGAAGAATGGATAAAAAAACTATGGTACATATACACTATGGAATACTACTCAGCTGTTAAAAACAAGGAATTCCCGAAATTTGTGGATAAATGGATTGAGCTAGAAATGATCATAATGAGTGATTTAACCCAGAAGCAGAAAGACTCAAATGGTATATACTCACAAAAATTTTAAAGTCTTCTTCAATATCTGTCATAGATATTTTACAGCTCTTGTTCTAGAGACATCGTGTTCCAGCACTACGTTAACAAAGCGGAGTGGTAAAAGTAGCCACTCCATCTTGATGTAGATCTAGAAGGAAGGCATTTAGCTTTTTTAAAACTCAGTATTTGGCCTGTGAAAAACACCTTTCATCATGTTGAGGTATGCTTTTTGTCAGGTATCAGTGCCTTTTTTATAAATAAGGAAAAAATAATGAAAATTTATTTATGATAGTTTATTTGGACAAGATAATTAATATGTCTATTCTTACCTTACCATGTCTTCATCTAATGTATATTAACATGTTTTCCTTATTTATAAACATAGATGTTATTATGCAAATAGTTCCATAATTTGTATAGTTTAAAGAATCCCATGCATGAGTTGGGTGTGAGCCGGGCAGTGGTGGTGCACGCCTTTTGTCCCAGTACTCAGGAGGCAGAGGCAGGTGGATTCATATGAGTTCAAGGCCAGCGTGGTCTACAAAGCAAGTCCAGGACAGACAAGGCTTCATAGAGAAACCCTGTCTCTCTTGCCAAACCCTTTCCAAAAATCTTTTCTGCATCTAATCAGATGATCATGTATCCCTTTTTCCAGCTTATTTCTGTGGTGTGTTATATTTACTGATATTTTTATATTGATCCATCCCTGGATCTCTAGAGTAAAACCTATGTGATCATTGGAGATTATCTTTTTGATATGTTCTTAGATTTGGATTATAAAAATTTTTGAGTACTTTTACATCTATATTCATAGGGAAAAGTGGTATGTAAATTTTTCTTTGTTGAGTCTTTATATGGTTTGTGTATCAGTATAATTGTGGCCTCATAAAATGAACTGGGCAAGGTTCTTTCTGTTTCTATTTGTGGTTTAATTTGAGAAGCATTGCCATTAGCTCTTTTTTGAATATCTAATAGAATTATGTGCTAAAACCATCTTTCCTTGTTTTTTTTTTTTTTTTTGAAGTTTTTTGTTTTATTGTTGTTGTTATTTTGTTTGTTTGTTGTTGTTCTTGGAAAACTTTTAATAACTACTTCTATTTCCTTAGGGGTTATAGGTCTACTTCAATTGTTTAATCTGATCTTGATAAACAATCTGATCTTTGGTAAATAGTGCCTATGGTGAAACGTTTCCATTTCCTTTAGATTTTACAATATGGTGGAATAGAGGCTTTAGATTTTCTTGGTGTCTGATGTTATGCTCCTTTCTGTTTCTGATTTTGTTAATATCTCAATTCTTTCTCCACTTTTTGGTTAGTTTGGTTAAGAGTTCTCATATCTTGTATATTCTTATCACAGAACAACTCACTGTTTCATTGATTCAGATTTTGTTAATATCTGTATTCTTCCTCCACCTTTTGGTTAGTTTGGGTAAGGGTTCATCTATCTTGTTGATTTTCATCACAGAACTTACTCATTTCTTTAACTATTTGTGTTGTTTAATTTTGTTTCTGTTGTATAGATTTCAACCCTGAGCTTGATTATTTCCTGACATCTAATTCTGTTTGGTGTGGTTACTTCTTTTTGTTCTACAGCTTTCAGGTGTGTTGTTAAGTTGCTATCATGTGCTCTCTCCAAATTTTAACAGAGGCACCTAGTGCTATGAATTTTCCTTTTAGCACTGCTTTGTGTTCCATAAGTTTGGATATGCAGTGTATTCATTTTCACTGAATTCTAGAACATTTTAAATTTTTGTGTCTATATCTGTCTTTGCTCACTTTTTTATTCAGTAGAATTGTTCACATTCTATTTTTATTTTTTTGTACCTGTTGAGACTTGCATTGTGTCAGATTATGTGATCATTTTGGAGCTTTTCATGAGGTATAGAAAAAAATGTATATTCTTTTGTCTTTAGGTCAAATGGTCTGTAAATATCTGTTAGGTCTTTTTGGATTATAACATTAGTTACCTCTAGCATTTATCTGTTTAGATTTTATCTGGATGACCTGCCTGTTGGTAAAAGTAGGGTAATTGTTTATATTGGGATCCAGCAGTCATCAGCTTAATGGTACCCAGACAGGAAACAGAAGGATCAAAAGCCTGTGATATCTGACCTCAGAGTTACTATCTGAAGGGAGCCTGGGAACGGAAGGAACAGCAGTCATTTATTTCATCTCAGGTCCCTTTTTTGCTTTTTTTTTTTTTTTTTTTTTTTTTTTTTTTTTGAGTACAGCTGGATTATAATCTGAAATGGTATGCGTACCTCTTTGTTACACATAAAAGAGGCCAAGTGTTCTATCATACTGTAGAACTATACAGTTAATGTGTCTACCTGTTGAAAAACCTAGGCCCACTTTCCTGGCATGACAATTGGCATTACAGGTAACCATTCTGTCCCCTAAACCAGGGAATTTCTTTTTGACTTAGCATTTCAGCCTGTTGGGCAACAAAGGACGACATGCTCTCTTTTTTCATTACTCCTGGCTGAAACTAAGATGTGGTTGTCAGGGCCCAGGAAGACTGGAAGGGTGGTCAAAGCCTGGACAAAAGAGCATTCATCATAAGCATCTGGCTGGCTGGACCAGATGAAGGAACAGGGAGCAAATCACAGCAGCAGCAGCAGCAGTTTACATTAGCCTTTAGCAAGTCCGGAGCTCAGCAGTTTGTAGTGTGCAGCTGATCTCTGGGTGATATCTGTCAGCCAAGTGGAAATCTGCTGAGACAAATATAGACTAGGGGCAAATTCAAATTTAGTAGCTTAAAGGAAAATTCTACATTTTGGACTTTCAGACCTATAGTCCTAGTAATTAGGGGAGGAGAGGAGTCCCAAAACCAAAGGAGAGATTCTATCCTTGGGAATAGGTACATGGGTAGACTTAGGCTGTATTTATCCTGAAGTCCATTTGACCTTTGAAAAGTGGATCCAAGGCTTATGATTCCTTCACTTATCTGAAGATTACATGATTTTTAGTATTTGAAAAAGAGATTTAGCTATATTAGTATTACTGTTGTTTATAATCCGTACTAAAACCCACACTGTAGAAAAAGCAGCTATCAAGTGTCTGCAAAACAGCTGGAATAGACTCGTATCTTTGAGTAAAAAATCTATAACTTTGGGTTAAAAAGCACCAACATTCTTTTTCTCTGTCTAGAGAGTATATATACATATATGCATACACACACACACACACACACACACACACACACACACACATATATGCCTGATAAGAAGAACCAATAAGTTTATATTTAGAATACAACTGAAGGAGCTTTAAAAATCTGAGCTTGTGAGCCGGGTGTGGTGGTGCACGCCTTTAATCCCAGCACTCAGGAGGCAGAGGCAGGCGGATCGCTGTGAGTTCCAGGCCAGCCTGGTCTACAAAGTGAGTCCAGGATAGCCAAAGCTACACAGAGAAACCCTGTCTCGAAAAAACAAAAACAAACAAACAAAAAATCTGAGCTTGTGAATGAATAGCAAGTGGTTAGTGCTCTACCAGCCTGTCAGAGCTCTGGTGATCAACGTTAAAACTTTGAACTTTTGAGACTTAATGTAATAGCATATAAAAGGAAAGAAATCTAAAACATCTCCCCTTATTTATATACTTCAAATCATTTTCTTATACTTTTATGACTTGCATAGGCTTTAACCCTCTTTTTTCCATCTATCAGATACATGAGTATCTGGTATTGAGAGCAATCTTTACAAGGCATATTACTTTCATGAAAAGTTATACCTGAAATCTGTTTACCCTTTAATATGAACCCTCTTAGCAAGGCAAACCTGTCTTTATTTGTTAACCAGAGGCCCACTAGCTATACATATATTAGCAAGGTGCCTACAGCCTTGGGAGAATGATCTGGTTGCCGGATGCTACCAAGGTGCCAAAGCTACAGTTTACCTTAGCTATCAATACCATCAAAGATTCGAGAAGGATGAACTATAGCAGAACATATAATCCAAATGGTCTATGTATCATTTGAAATCGCAGAAACTAGTCCATTACCTAAACAATCATTCCAGGGTCATGTGGTCTCCATCACTTTATTTTGGTGGGCAGAGGTACCAGGGCAGCATCAGTCTTCAACCACCGAGTCCAGAAGATGTGAGGCTTTCATATGGAGGAGGAACACTGGGGGAAGAGGCTTCACGAGGGACTGATTTTATTTTGTCTAGGCAAAGTGGGGCAATCAGCTCTCCAGTATCCTGTTTGTCCAGTTTGGTCTTTACCCTGGCAGCAGGCAAAGCACTGGGGCAGTCTTTCCCAGGTGTTAGTATTACCACAATCCAAGTGGAGTTGTCATTGTGCCCTATCGTCTTCTTGGAGACATTGAAGTCACTCTAGGAGCTGTGGGTCCCTGTCTGTTACAGTAAGCTTAAACATCTTAAATGACATCTTCAGCAAATCTTTGGCAAGTCTGAGGAGCATTACCTATTATGTATATTTGACATAAACAAATCATACTTGTCTTTAGTTTCTTGGGTTGTTTTTGTTGTTGTTGTTTTTTTTTTTTATTCATTTATTCTTGTTACATCTCAATGGTTATCCCATCCCTTGTATCCTCCCATTCTCCCTCCCTCTCATTTTCCCCTTGTTCCCCTCCCCTATGACTGTTCCTGGGGGGGGGATTACCTCCCCCTCTATATGCTCATAGGGTATCAAGTCTCTTCTTGGTAACCGGCTATCCTTCCTCTGAGTGCCACCAGGTCTCCCCCTCCAGGGGACATGGTCAAATATCAGGCCGGGAGTTCATGTGAAAGACATATCCCACTCTCCACTCAACTGTGGAGAATGTTCTGCCCATTGGTTAGATCTGGGTAGGGGTTTAAAGTTTACCGCCTGTATTGTCCTTAGCTGGTGCCTTCATTTGAGCTGGACCCCTGGGCCCAAATCTGCTTTAGGTTTAAACTTGAAAGCATATACAGGAGGCTAAATAAAGTTTTTTTTCCTGTAATTAATTACACTAGTACTTAACATGACTATAAGTATAAATATGAACATACTACGCTTTAATCATCATTAGCAGTTTATAAGAAATATAACAACTTCTGAATTAAAGCTGTTTTTAGCATCAGAGTAAAACTTTAAATTATGAATACAGTCCATGGAGGGAACGGCAACTTTACTTTCCTGGTCCTTAGACACTGCAGCATTACAGAATATTAAAATATCCATTTTTGTTTAATTTTTCTGTAAAACTTCAAATTTCTCCTTTAAAGGAGTGTAAAATATCTCAGTGGTGTGCTTCTGCAGCATCAAATATAAGGTACTTTTTTATTTCAAGAGGAAAAGTATAGGGTATAACCATAATCTGTACAAGGCAAAACCAAGTTCCCACAGTGCAAATAATTCGATGCTCAGTATCTGGGATTCTTCTGGATCTGAGGTCACCTGTCGGGCCCTACCCTTGTTAGCATACATAGACTGCCTTCTAGATTCCAGCTACCTCCATAATGTGTTCATGTCTTTAAAATCTATATCATCTGGGTGTCTTTTGTGTTAAAAAGTTTGGCTACCAGCAAGGTATATTCTTGAATATAAATTCATGGAGATGCAGTTTTAATATCTTATTAAAGAAGTATTGTTTTTACACTCTATCTTTCATAAACCTTGTTATCAAGACAGGAAAGGAATTATCACACACAAATTATTCTGATCCAAAATATTTTGGAGACCTGTTATTGTCTCCTTGATTAGGCCACACAATGTGGTTAGTTTATCAAGATGGATTTGAGGTTATATAATATGTTCTTCTCCAATCCTAGCAAAGATGTTTGCTAACCATGTGGCTGCTTAAAGATGGTGGCAGGCTGTGAGCTACTTGTTTTAAATCAACTTTTATTATAGGATAACCAACTAAAAACTTATAAATCTTGAGGTATAGAATGTTCACATAAACCAATTCTTTTTTTTTTCTTCTTCTTCTTTTCTGTTCTGCTTTGCTCTCTTCTTCCTGTAATAGTTAAGTGACTTGCCTTATACAGGACACAGAGACCTTAAAAAGCATGCTGGGGTTTGAAAAAAATCAAGATAAATGATTGACTGTGTTCTTATGCTGTCATCTTGAAATCTAGTTTGAGGATGATTATAGGTCTAAGTGCTCCTTTCTGGATGCTCTTGTTGGGTGAGCATTTTCTTCTTGGTTCCTCTTTCCTCTCTGGATTTTTGGAGAGTATGACTGTTGTGTATTGCCTGTTTCCCTGGCCTGTTCAGCTGGTGTATTCATAGGGGATGCTTGCTGGCTTTTGAGGCTGGGATAGTGGCAAGAGCTGGGAGAAGGAAGGTTGGAAGAAAAGATCTTTGTGATCCATTAGGGGTAAGGTAAGAGAGGAAAGGGAGATCACAGCAGATTTATTTATTTATTTATTTATTTATTTATTTATTTATTTACTTATTTAGCTACAGAGCTGAGGAGAAGACTGAAAGTGTTGGCTCTCAAAAGCAATAGGAGAGGTGTAAGTCTGACTTCAGCCTACTTGTTGACTTGGAAGAATGGACCTTGGGATAGTAGAATATGACTCCTGGAGTTGAGAGTTGGAATACAGTGATGAGTTTGGGGAAGGAGTTTAGGAAGGGATGGTCTGTGGGACCCACAGGAGTTCTATAGGGCAGGGAAAGATCTTTCTTGTGCTCTGTTGCAGTGCTAGGGACAGGAATGGGGCACTGGTCTGGATGAACAAAGATGGCCAATACCCCTCCCCCCCCTTTTAATGAAAATAATCGTTACTAGAAGGAAAGATCTGTAAAGAAATAATTTCTATGTGAGTATTTTTTGTCAGGCACAAAACGGTGAGTGCCACATAGTCTTGTTGTGGTTTGTGTAAATGTTGAACACATAAGTAAGACTAAGGTGGTGACTAGAGGTTGGGGAGGTGGAGGGGAGGGAAAAGAAAAGCTAATTAATGGGCACTAATTGTCACTAGACAGAAGCAAAACATTGAGTGGCCAGGCCACTCTATTGTAACTATTTCACCAAAGCAAATAAGTCATTGAGGAGATAATTATTTAACATTGCATAAACATTATACTATGCATGCATGTTTCAACTCATTTACAATAGCTGCATAAATACTTAATAAATTTAAACAAAATTTAAAAATATTTACAATGAAAACTATAAAACACAAGTGAAATGGTGGTGGGGTCAGGAGAGAAGAAAGTATTACACAGTGGTAAAGAGCCTGTGTTTTAGCATAGTTACATTTCCATATATCTACTGGAACTTATAGATTTGATGCAATCCCTATTAAATGCCATAGTGTTCCTTAATAGCATGTGCATACAAATACACACACACACACACACACACACACACACACACACACACCTAGAATTTATATGGACTCACAGCCAAAGATAATGCTATGTTTTCATTTATTTATCACTTAATAGAGATTTTAAGGACAACAAAGAATCTACATTTCTAGTACTGTCTGCAAAGTACTTAATGGTTTGCCAGATTTTTATAAGTACAATCTCTTACCCATGAAGAAATAAGTATAGTATTTCTGTGAATGTCAAATGTGACAAGCAGTTTAGATTTGCACAGAAAGAAAACAATGGCTGCAGAAATAAGTTTCAACTCTTGTTTTCAAATTAGGCCACTGTGGAGCATCAGCAAGAATCCATACTCTCGACCAAATAAAAATATTTATCATAGTCGTACCTGATGACTCCTTTTACGTAGTTTTGTCTAATTGATGGATTCTTGAGTTAGGAATAGGATATGAAAATACACAGTCTATTTCACACACACACACACACACACACACACACACACACACACACACACAC
>OU015742.1:159758244-159773879 GCA_907169655.1 Acomys percivali | reverse complement strand
CACACACACACACACACACACACACACACACACACACACACACACACACTTCCTTTAATACTGCTCACGTCAGGCCCAGAGGTTTGCACAGTTAAACAGGATTTAGTTAAACCTTAATTAGTATTTAAATCATGTAATTGGATTTGTTCAAAGGCATATTAATATTTGAGATTCTTAAGTGTAGAATAATCCAATCCTTGTCTATTTTTAGCCCAATTTTAGAAGACAAATGAAGGTGACAGAGAGAAGAATGGCAAGTTAACCTGATGTACTAAAGGTTCAGTATTGTAACTAAAAAATGTGTTTGGATGGATAGACATATTATTGTAACCCTCACTAGGAGATGAATATAATGACTCCTTCTGCCTTTTAACAAGTTGATGAATTTCAGCCAAAAAAAAACCATTTCTGACATATACTACTTCTGATATATGTGAAGAAAATACTAAGCTTAATCGAGTTAAATATATCCGTTTAAAATGCTCATGTATATGTCAATGTGCATGCAGGTACACATACCTATACATATGTGCAGAGGGAAGATATTTATGATGAGTATTTTCCTTACTTGTTTCGTGCTTTATTGTTTTGGACCAAATTTCCCACTGAATCCTGGAGCTCACAAATTTATCTAGACCATACAGTGCCTGAGCCCCGGCGATTCCCTATCCTCACCTCCCCAGTGTCAGCCTTTTATACAGATGCTGAAGATCTGAAAGCAAATTGTTATGGGTACATGACAAACATTTTACCATCTGAGAAATCTCTCCTCTTGCCCCTTGAGTGAGTTTACTTAAGTGTGTTATGAAGTCTTTAATATACAAATCTGAATTGTGAGTTATGGCATCTAAGGGAACATGGAATTTCCTGGAGATGGCTCAACAGTTAAGAAAATTAGTTGCTTCTGCAGAGGACCTGAGTTAGATTTCCAGCACCCACATGATGGTCCACAACTATCTGTAATTCTAGTTTCAGAGGATTTGATGTCCTCTTCTGACCTCTGCTGTTACAATCTCTGTATGTGGTATATGTAAATCAGTGCAGAAAAGACACTTAAACACACAAAACAAAATAAATCTTAAAGAGATTTAATAAAATGATGCAGTGCATATAATTGTGTCTGGAATGTATGCAATTTTTAAGATGAGTTTTAAACAAGTAGTAAGATTTATAGATAGTTAAGTACCATTTCAGCATTCTCTAGATTACCTCTATGGTAAAGGACTAACAATATCTTTGCAGTGGGATATGTGTCCTCACTCTGTCCATGCTCTGGTGTGTATCTGGGTAAAGGAGAAGAGCGTAGGTAATTGTGCTCACCTGTTACTTGTGAACCTGTTTCTTTAATAGTGTTTCTGACTAAGCAACAAAGGTGGCAAGTGTAGCATGGAGGAAAAAAGAAAACAATTGTAAGGAGAGAAAAGCACTCTATGCAATGAGATAAATATAATCTTCAGTAAAACTCATGAAAAATGTAAATGCTAGTCATTTAAATAGCTTTAAAGTTTTTAAATAGATGTTATATGCTGGAATGTCGTTTGCCTTGATCTTGTGCTCGTCTACTGTAGGCACAATTGCTGTGAGTTCAAGTTCAGTGTAGATAGGTCATTACTGAAATGTGCTAGGTCTTTTTAGTGAAGATGCTTTTCTAAATAAATTAATTTAGCAGTTAGCCAGTCCATCAATCCAGCTTTAATAATGACTGACTTCCTCAAATGTTTGACCATAGTTGTGATTGTTTGTGCAAGTTCCATTCTGCCAATTGCTCTGCTATTCCACTGTACATAGTTAGAAACTCATTACAGCCACAGTTCTCCCAGTCTGCAGGTAAAGCCATGTGCCTCTTAATCTTGATGGACTATAAAAAGTAAGCTTTTCCTCTTAGTTAACCTCAGAAGGAAACTGTTTTGCATTCTAAAGGTCATGACGTTCATTATGAGAAGATAACAGTTTACAGCAATTTCTACAGATAAAGTAGTTATCCTTGTTTTAAAGTATCCTGCTTTTAATGTTCAAATTTTCACCAGCATCCTGAGAAACAAATTTATTTTTGTTGTGGATAGGAATAAAAATCTCTAGACAATGTTCTCTCTACATACTGTCTCAGATATAAAACTGTAGTGAATTACTACCTCTATAAAGATGAATGTTTTCAAGCTTACTGTGTTGGAAGCTGAATTAAGGCATAACGAGGACGGTGTTAATAATTAGGGAGTTTGGGGGACAATAAGGAAAAAGAATGGTGGAACAGTCTACTTTCTGTTCTTAGGAGCTGATCATAGAGGAAGTGACAAAACATTACTGCCATCAGAGAGTTACGATAATTCTTTTAGCCGAACAGATGGGATAACCCACAAGTACCACACTGACAGCTCCTTAACACACAAAGATTAAAAACATACTGATGAATCATGGCAACACCAGGAGTGGGCCAGAAAGAATGGTAATCAGGGGAATCAGCCAGGGATCCAGAACAGCAAGGACAGTACATCAACATGGTGTTCAAGCTTGGGACTTCGTAACCCAGTTAAAAGTCTGATTATCAATTCTCATCTGCCCTACCTGTAACCTCTTCCTCTGTAGCCTGGCAAGGTTGGCCTGCCAGGGGGAAGGGACCAAAGTTCTGCGGCCGGAGGATGATCTTTTCTAGTTGCATGCATTTGCCTGCAAATTTCATGGTTTCCTTGTTTTTAATAGCTGAGTAGTATTCCATTGTGTAAATGCACCACAGTTTCTATATCCATTCTTCAGTTGTGGGACATCTAGGTGGTTTCCGGATTCTGAATATTAAAAATAAAGCTGCTATGAACGTAGTTGAGCAAATGTCCTTGTCGTATGGAGGAGCATCTTTTGAGTATATTCCCGGGAGTGCTATGGCTGGGTCTTGAAGTGCAATTATTCCCAATTTCCTGAGAAAGCACCAGCAGAGTCCAACTGCTTAAAAACATTACTCCCTAAGCCCTAAGCTGATGGTGTTCTGAAATCAGGGCTTTAATATCAATTCTAAACTCAACTGGCTAAAGACAGACTGCAAATTGACATGAATGATCTGCTTTGATGAGAACTGGTTCGATAGCTGGAGAGATCTGAGTCTGTGGCCAATAAAAGTAACTGATGGTTGCAGAAAAGCAGGGGTTGGGGGATAGTCACTGGCCTGAAATAAATGTTAAAGTCAATTTATATAGTGGATTTTGAAACTGTGAGACATATAATACAGGCTCACACTGGAAGAGTAAACAAACTGATTCCCAGAGATCTTACAATAAAAGATGATAGTTTTCTTTTTGAGTAGTACATAAGAGCAATTACATATACAAATAAACACCTCTATATACACATATAACTATACAATGCGTATAGAGTTATATTTCTGAGGCAGGTTAAAGACAGGAGGCAAGAATTTTTTAAAAAGGTTACTCTGAACTCAGCACAAGGGATGGTTTGTTTCAGACAGCAAGGAGCAAACACTCTCCCTCCAGGAACAGGAATGCCCATGAAGTGTGGAGGGGACACTTGGACTTATGTGGGGATGTTGGGGAATGGGAAGTTAAATGCAGCTTATAGGCTACATGAAATATCTACTTCCCAGGGTTGTTTATCCAGAGAAAGTGGTTTTATCTTTAGAAACTGTCTGCTGGAGGTTATCATGATGTAGGTGATAGTGGGCAATTAAGTTGAGCAGTGGCGATGGGCTGGGGTTGGGTGCTGGAGTTTCAACATAGTGGTAGGAGTTTAAGCCTAAACTCACACCTTATGGGGGCCTTAGGGTAATGGAAAGTTCTGTGGTCAGGGTCTGGCAGAGTTTTTTCAAGGTTTCCTCCAGCATTATATATTATAACCAAACTCACAGGCCATGCCCCCATTATAGTTTGGACATTGTATTGTTTAGGAAAAGTAAAATGCTTGATTACACTCACGGATTGAGGATTCCAGTAGAGTCCACCTAGGGATGTGGGGAGGGACGGAGGAGTGTAGGGGGGCACCTACCACTCAAAAACTATATTCCCAGCAACACCCTAAAACCTCACTCGTAAAATATAAAATCTCATTTCTCATTCTTGGAGTTTTCTAGCCACATAGTCATGGATTTATGCTATCATAAGCCAAGCAGAATGCTTAATTTCCTTCTCTTTTGCTTAGCTGATAACTGTCCTTTAGGAAAAGATGAAGAACTCTGCAAAAGCTAGCAAGTTCAATCTTCCAAAAGCACATATTTTTCAGTTTGGAGCAGCTCCCTGCTATTAAGATAAGAAATAAAATGAAGCGGAGCTTTCAACCTTGTCTGTGAGGCAAGCTCTTTCCCTCTGATACTCTCTTTGTGAAATATAGATGTAAGAATAAAACCAATGCTTCTTCCATAATGAAGTCTGAATGAATGCATGGCATCCACCTTCTGAAGCTCAATGCATACAGTTTCAACTCCGTTCTAGTTTACATCATAATTAAGCATAAGAAGATGTTACAATATCATTTTCTTTTTATATGTTAGATACAATTTCATTTTCTTAATTAGCTTAGCATACATTTTGATTTAATAACATAAAATGCATTTCCTTTCTACCTGTTGTAGAAAGGAAAATAATCCTAAAGTTCATGAAATTTTAATAATTTCTGTTTCAAAACAGTAAATAAACCCGATTTCATAAATATTTAAATCCTTCTTTCTTTTAAAAAAAATGATTGGCTTCAAGCAGTGCTATTCAAGCAGGCTGCTTTATAGCTAACTTTATTTGGTTTATCAATAAACATTTTTTAAGAAATAAAATTTCAATCAACTATCCTTCAGCCAAAAAAGATAAAATCACCAGAACCACATTGTAATATTCAGGAAAGGGCAACATAACAGAGTTTATGAAGGTCCACACATGTATGTCCTTTCAGATAATTTTTATACTTATTAAAATATACAAATATCTCTAAAAAGGCAGTTATTTCATATTTTACAACAAGATGTAGCCATCTTCCTCTTCTCTTCCAAACTCCCTCCCCAACAATACTTTAAGCTTTTTCTGCAGATAACTAACCTTATTGTACTACTATTTTTCCAACTTTTAACTGTAAATAATTGATAATTTTTTGAATAGACCATGGCTTGCTTTGTTTACAAAGCATTCACACCTCATACACAGATACACAGCACACAGGATCACACAAATACCAAGTGAAAGTCCCTATTGTAGCTGTTATATTTAACTAAGGTAGTACACAATGTGTGCATTGTTCTGAGGAGACTAACATTTACAGAGAAACTCAGTGGTATAGCATGATTAATTGCAACCTTTTGGCTCTTCAAGGATAGTAATTGCATTGGTACTTGTTATTTTCTATCTCAGAAAACTCATTGTGTTTACAAATTGCAGCTAGCCTGTACTGAGTTACATAAGTGTGTATTCTCTACATATATTTTATTATACCTGTATAATGCAGTCATTTTTTAAAAACTAGATATTGGCTCCTTTAGGTTATTTCATGCACACTATTTTATCCAGGGCAATTTTTATCTGTAACTACCAAAATTTGACAAGAAAAGATGCTAAGATACAATCCGCATTTTCTATTCAGATATATTCTGTGGTATGAAAAGCACTACATATGTCGTGCCCTCAGAGCCCAGGAAAGCTAGGTCAGAGGAGATGATTCAATGAGTAAAAAAGCTTGTTGTAAATGCATGATGCTCCAAATTCAGAAACCCAGCATTCAGGGAAAAAATTTCCAGGCTTGTTCATGCACTGCTTTATCTCCAGAACTTTGGGACCTGAAGCAAAGGGATCAATGAGTTTCGTTTGGCTGCCTTCCTAGCTTCAGGTTCAGTAAGTGAGCCTGTCTCAAGGAATAGGGTGGAACATGGTAGAACAGGATAGCTGATATTTTCTGGCTTCTACACACACACACACACCACTCCACTTCTGCATACACATCCCCCCCAACACACAAACACGGTTACACAAACACATATACCTACAGACAAGGCATACACATAAATTACACTTTACACAATTGTTATCAAGAATAAAGTGCAATATATTTGCATTCATATATACTGTATTATCTGATATCCTGGCTATTTTTCCTTTTTGCTAAGAAGGAAGTACTCTATTCATATTTTACACTCATTTTTCCCTTCAGCTATTCTCATCTCTGTAGTATCACATGCTTTCACTTTCCTGACTTGATCCTCTGGTGTCAACCACAGAGGGTATATTCTTAATATGATAAATCTCTGCCTACCATCTCTGATATTGCTAATCCAGGAAAATATGCATAATGTTAGGAGATTATTGGAAGCCATTCACACACTAAGACAGCTGGCAAAATTTAATTACACATGAAAAAAAAAACATTTGAGCATCATGAATGTGTCCTTCAGCACAATAAAATATTACACATTCAACACAAATTCTTTTCTGCATCCAACAGATTCCTGAAGCCAGTCACTCTAGAATACCTCCAAAAGCACATATGACTGCATATCATAGCAATGTACCCAGACAGACTTGGCTAACTCAGCAGTAACCAATCATGCATCCAGTTCCTGGAGTAAATGTAGAATGTGCTGAGCATTCAGCATCCTGGATGAGGAAGTCGTGTCTGAAGTAGTATGGACCCCGCCCTTGTTCCCTATAGAATACGATGTCCTACAGTCCTTGTTCACAGTGACCCAGGTGGTACTTGGGGCAGATTTGATCATGTTATATATTTTGTAATTGTAAAGGATCTCTTTTGGCATGGAAATGTGAACTTCAGTTCTGGCAGGTACTTTATGTTTTCTTTTGTCTGGTCCATGCAAATCGTTACCCTCTTTTTAATTTTTTTCTCCTTGCTGGAATTCATATTAGGAGTAACATTAATTTTTTTATTTTTTAAATTAAATATATCTTTATCATTTTTTCTTTCTCTTTCCTTCCTACTTCTGGCCTATGTGTTTATCTATGAACTAAATTTAATTCAATCAATTCAAATCCATTTTTGTCTGCATAAACATTCCTCTCAATTTTATATTCTAGTCCTTCTTATGTTATGTTTGTATCCACTCAACTAAATTAAAAATCTCTTTGGATTTTACTTTGCTCATATTATCCTGGTTTATTGTTATTGTTCATTTCATCTTTTCACAGTTCAGCAGCTTGGGAGTTTGTGCTAGCTTCATCCTGGCAGGCTTGTGTGTCTACATCAGGCTCTGGCATGAGAGGAGGGCTCATTTTGGCTTCTAGTGTCCTTTAATCTTCTACGCTATAAGCGTAAGTCTACATGAAATGGGGTGCGATTTCATATTAAATACGCACAAGTGTCATTAGTCCACTTTCCCTATCCTTGTACCACAGTTTTCTTGTCAATGTCACTTTTGAGTCCATGCTGTTAAATCATAACAGTTTTAATAATTATTTGGTGAAGAGTGCCTCAAGCATTTCTTCTCAAAGATGCCCTGTCACCATCTTGTTTCTCAAGTGCTACACTTGACTACTTTCTCTATTACATTTCCTGTTGGTTATTCTTGATCTCCTCTTAATATGGTAGTCCTCATGGCTACACCTTTACATATTAATAAGCCACAAACCACAAGTCTTTGGGCTATTAACTTCTCCTTAGTTGTTTGTCACTTTGAGTTCTTTTCTCATTTCAGTCTCAGGATACAGAACTGGATTTGGATGGCCTCCATGTTTATGTCTCTAAACTGGACTGCTCAGCTGACTGATATGTACGTATTTATCAATCCCAATCTATTTCTTCAACCCATACAGGTAACAGTGATTCTAGACATTTTAGAAGTAGATCGCCTTGAATCCGACAACTCAGATTTGTTGTTCCTGAGGTCTTCTCCATTTTCTTCCACAGTAACCTCAGCTTTCCTTTTCTCAAACCAAAGATGTTAGTGTCCACTACAACTTTTCTTTTTCTTTCCCACATCACCACACCTTGCTGGTACTACCTTCAAAGGGTGAAGTCTCTCCACTTCAAGCTACTTTCCCTTTTAGGCCTGACTGAGATAATTTCCTAGATTATAGAAACATTTTCAAAATGCTTATTTTCAACCAGCCTTTATTCCAATTCTGATTAATTTATCTAGAGAGCAGCCAGAGTTTTTTCTTTAAACTATAATTAATACCACTGCTTCAGACTCACAGTATCTTCTCATCTGGCTGTGTTACCATGACACAGTGCAATGATTAAATTATAAAAACTTACGGAAAGTCAAAATACCTACTGATAAAATTTGGAAGATTTAAATATAGACTATGATTATAAACAGGAGAAATCTCTGTGGAAGCCTCTAGACAATGTCTTAAATAAATGAAATAAACAATAAGTAAATAAATCAAGGATTAGCCTATATATGGAATCCATGTATGAATTATAAAATACATGAAAATATTTCATAAAAATACAGGGTTATTAACATGGTAGCATAATACAGAACAATGAGAGCAAAGATACTGGAAATAAGTCAGTACACATACAAATATGATAAATGACAAAAATTCATATTTTTGCTCATAATAAAGATGAATGAAACCTGCATATATACATCTGTTTTAGATAAATAACAGACCTAAATGTGGAAAAAAAAGCATGTTTGAAAGTAAAACATTTCAAGCATTCTTTTCTTCCACTTAGTGGAAAAATTTGAGAGTTTATGGCGTGGCTCAATATGTGGAAACAGATCAATGTAATATATCATATAAGCAAACTTAAAGAAAAAGCACATTATCATTTCCTTATATGCCGAAAGAGCATTTGACAAATGGTCTAACTGGAAGGCTACATGTAGAAGAATGCATATAGGCCCATATTTATCACTGTGCACGAAACTAAAGTCCAAGTCGATTAAAGACGTCAACTTAAAAAAATGACACTCTAACTTGATACCCTATGAGCATATACAGGGGGAGATAATCCCCCTCAGGAACAGTCATAGGGGAGGGGAATAAGGGGAAAATGGGAGGGAGCGAAGAATGGGAGGATACAAGGGATGGGATAACCATTGAGATATAACAAGAATAAATTAATAAAAATTAAAAAAAAAAAACGACAGTCTAAATTTGTTAGAAGAAAAAGTGAGGAAGAGCCTTGAACTCATTGCCACAGGATACAACTTCGTGAACAGAACACAAGTAGCTCAGGCTCTAAGATCAACAATTAATGAATGGCACCTCATGAAATTGGAAAGTTTTTGTAAGGCAAAGGAAAGAGTCAATAGAACAAAAGTACAGCCTACAGATTGAGAGAAGACCTCTACCAACCCTACATCTGAGCAATGGCTAAAAATACAAAATATACAAAGAACTCAAGAATTAAAAATTACCAAGCCAAATATCCCAATTAAAACTGGGATACAGAGCTAAACAGAGAATTCTCAACAGAGTAATATAGGATGGCTGAGAAACACTTAAAGAAATTTTCTATAACTCAGTAAGTGCCTAATAAATATTATTGTATGACTATAAGCATAACCGTATACTTAGGTATTAAATGCTTACTAATAAATATGAACCATACATGAAATAATCATTTGTTGAAGAGGATATTCAGACTTTCCATTAAAGACGTTCTTGTAGAGGGTATGTTTAAAGTGATAGATGAGACTATATTTCCTTTGTTTCAACTTTATGTTTAATGCTGGATTCTGTTTTATAAAAAAATAAAATAAAGGGAACTAAAAAAAAAAAAAAAAAAAAAAAAATTTAGATGAGTTTTTTTTAAAAAACAAAATTAGAATGTAAAAACACCACAAATAAAATTATGATGAATTAGAGATTGTTAAAAATTAAAAATATTATCAAAACTTACCAGAACAATTGTGAAAAACATTTGTAGCTTATGACTCTGCGAGTTAGAACACAAAACATATAGCATTCTCCTACTAGATTTAGGATTGATAAAAGAACAAAAAAATGGAATAATATCAGAAGTTGTAAAGACGCACTTTATAGAGGGAAGGATAATTGGATGAGGACCATATAATTACCCTCCTTAACAACAACAGAACACTGTCTCATACTGACAAAAGTTAAACTCATACAAGTCTGAATGGATGAGTATACTTGGCTGTAATAGGTCATATATTTGAGAGAAAAATGAAACGATATTGTGTCTTTATAAAATACTTAGAATTATCCATAAAACTGAAAGTTTTGCCATGCCAGAAAGCTAGAGATGGGGTGGAGTTTGCAGTGTTCAATGAAACACCACTGTTTACACTTGGTATGAAGCAGTGTGCTGAAGTACTTGATTCATCTACACTCTACAAGCAGTTGATCTCAACGTTTTAATGTTTTTGGAATATATATAAATAGTTTGAATATTTGCATAAAATCGCAAAGGTCCAAGGCATCTCCGCTAAAGAAACACGAATAGGTGCCATTGGAATTTGGATTTGGGTCAAGTTCTCTAGATATTGTTCAAGCATTGTTTCTGAAATGGAGTATTAGTGAGTGACAGGAGGAGATGACCTAAGCTGATCCCATGTGTTGCACACAACAACATCACATTTCAAACCAACTGCTCCAGAGAAGAGGGGCCAATGCAATGTCTGGTCGCTGCTCCAGCTGAAATTATATTCAGTTCTTCTCATTGTTTAGATGTGCTTTGGGCTTTTTCTCACTTTAAAGCATTTCTCTAACCAGAGATCTCTTGGATGAAGACAGAGTTGAGTTACTCTTAATGTGAAGAAATAATGCAGAATAAGAAAACAGTGGTTCATTCTACCTTGCTGCATTCACTGTGGGTTCTTTTCTAAAATAAAAACACTGAACAGAAATGGAGGAAAAAAAGCACATAGCAATTACATTTAACAGTTCTTGTTTGTGTTTTGTTTAAAAAAAAAAAGAAAGAAAGAAAGGGATGGAAAAACCTCAATGAAACATTAACAAGTTAGGCATCAATTTAAAAATAAAACCAAATCATGATCATTGGAGTTGTCTAGTAAGCTGTAATATGCATTCATTAGAGTTTTCCCTGATGCTTTATTTTCTTTTTTTATTTCAAGCTTAATCATATATAAAAAGGCATTACATTGAATGATTTTACCATGTAAAACTATTGTTACAGAAATATTTATACAACCGTGATGAATAGGCAAAGTCTTTAAGCCATACAATTAAAACAAGATGACAGTTTTGACACTTAACTCCCAATTTCTTTATAACTTTGGTACCTGCCAGCGCCATTTGTAGAAGTACTTCATGTCTGTCCATGATCAAAGTCACTGAAATTCTGAATGTCCCTGTGCTACAAAAGCCTCTGCTATGCTGGGAAAATGTGACCTCCATCATGCACATGTGTCAAAAGTTCTTACGCATCTTTCAGCCAATTAAGACATTGAATATTGTAAAGACATAGTAAGGAATAAATCCCTTCTATTTTAGGATTATCTTGTAGGTACACCTTGTCTGTGTCCATGGATGATTTCCCACTTCTCAGCAATCTTTGGTATCATTTTGGCCCCTTTTCACATGTGCCATTTGGAACTTCTTAGTATGTGAGACAGAATTCCAAACAAGAAATATTTAGTCATGCTACACTTTAATTATTCCCTATGAGCATATACAGGGGGGAGGTAATCCCTCTCAGGAACAGTCATAGGGGAGGGGATTAAGGGGAAAATGGGAGGGAGGGAAGAATGGGAGGATACAAGGGATAGGATAACCATTGAGATGTAACAATAATAAATTAATTAAAGAAAAAAGAAAAAAGAAAAAAATTATTCAAGATATCTCTACATAACTATGATGTCAATGATGGCAGATTTGTCAACAAAGCCATTCAGTTTTCATTACAGTGTTTGAAATAACATAATCTCATCCCATGCTGCCCATTGTCAGTAGTAGATGGTTATAAATATTGTTTATGGATGTAAAAAGGATTTAGAGATTTTGGAGCATATCCATACTTTTGTGTTACTTCCAGAAGATAACTCTCAGTTATGAAAACAATTAAAAATAATCCTACTTTTATTATTGCTCTAAGAAGTATTGCCTTCTCTGTATGTTTAGAAAAATTGAATGCTAATGTTTATATTTCAAAATGAGTTAACAAATGACAAAGAATCATCTCTGACTCTTATTGCACCAAAACGTTTTCCTAGGCTGTTGACAATATGTTCTGGTAAAGAGGCTCATTTGTTTATGCATCAAAGACTTATCAACTGAGTTAATTAAGCATATAGCAGAAAACATCTTTGTGACAATCACTAGGTTGCGGATAATTGCATGTGAGAAATTTGATGAGCACCGGGAGGCCAATGTTCCCAGCTCCCATAGCTCTTTGGGGTGTGTTGGCACAGTGGGAGAGGGCTGTGCAGAGGGCTGGGTATGACAGAGGAAGAACTAGTTGATGGGTTTTATATTTATTAGAGGAACCATGGAGATCAGAATTCCTGTTAAGCTCTGCTATTGTAGAACCTGCTATGGCAAGCCCAGTTAGAATCCTCCAGTGGATTATGGGATTTTGTTGTTACCAAGAGAAGCAGTAAAAACTCCACACAAACAAGCCAATCATGGCCACACAGGCCTGTAGTCCCAGGCCCCAGAGAGGGGAGGCAGAGGAAGGCAGATTACTATGAGTTCAAGGTCAGCCTGGTCTACAAAATGAATGCCAGATAGCCAGGGCTACACACAGAAACCCTGTCACAAAAACAAACAAACAAAAAAAACTCCAAAATAACAACAAAGAAACCCCAAGCAAGCAAAAAAACAACAACAATAACAACAACAACAACAATAACAACAACAACAAAACCCTACATAAATATTACCATTAACTGTCTTGAACAAAAGCACATACTGCTAGAACCTTTAAGTAATTTTATAACAGTCACAGGAAACAGCCATAGAAAGAAATATCTGGAGCTTTGATGGGTCCATAAAAGGCTATAATAATTAAGTAATGTGCCTATCATATGAAATCTCATATCTTGTCAGTCATAACACTTAGCTTCTTATAAGTGTCCTTTATACTCACTTTCTTAAGGAGGTATATTTTATAAACTAACAGAAACTGTTTCTATTCCACAAAGTAATAAATTCTTAACATTCAGTTTTTAGAAAGTTATTACAATATTCTTTATCCTTTTATAACTAGTACATAAATCTTTTTGGATAATATTTTTATTATTTTAAAATTTCATACATTAATATAATGTATTTTTTAAATTAAATTCACCTTATGTTCTCTTGACAGTGTCTCCTGCCTTACAAAAGCTTCTCAGCCTCATGAGGTCCCATTTATTAATTGTTGACCTCAAGGCCTGGGCTGCTGGTGTTCTGTTCAGGAAGTTGTCTCTTGTGCCAATGTGTTCCAGGCTCTTCCCCATTTTTTCTTCTATCTGACTTAGTGTCTCTGGTTTTATGTTAAGGTCTTTGATCCACTTGGGTTTAAGTTTTGTGCAAGGTGACAAATATGGGTCCAGTTGCATTTTTTTTTTACAAGAAGAACGTTATGATAGGCAGATTTGGGCCCCGGGGTCCTGCTCAAACTATGACACCAGCCAAGGACAATACAGGCTGTAAACTTCAAACCCCTACCCAGATCTAGCCAATGGACAGGACATTCTCCACAGTTGAGTGGAGAGTGGGGTCTGACTTTCGCACATACTCTGGTGCCTCATATTTGACCAAGTACCCTGAATGGGGAGACCTGGTGGCACTCAGAGAAAGGCTAGCAGGCTACCAAGAAGAGACTTGATACCCTATGAGCATATACAGGGGGAGGAAGTCCCACTCAGTCACAGTCATAAGAGAGGGGAGTAAGGGGAAAATGGGAGGAAGGGAGGAATGGTAGGATACAAGGGAGGGGATAACCATTGAGATGTAATTTAATTAATAAATTAAAAAATAAAATAAAATAAATTCACCTTATGCTATTCCCAATTTCTCCTGGATGTACCCAACCTCACCATATGTATAAATCATGAAATAATTGCACCAATTTTAAAATATTAAAGCTTTGATATATAGTAACATGCTTTAATCACAACAGTTAACACTGTGAACCTGTATGTCTATCTGTATGTTTGCTGCTAAAAAGGCACTATGACATACAAACAGCCCTGACATTCTGTTAGGCATGTCTATAATTAGAAAAAATAACAGCATTTTACTGACAGAATTCTAAATTAGTGAATACATTATTTTAGCTACAAATTATTTTGCAAATATTTGTAAAATGTCTTAAATGAACTTTTAATTTTTTAATTAATTTATTTATTTATTCACTGTACATTCTGGTCATAGCCCCATCCCTCCTCCACCTCACAGTTCCATTCTCTCTCACTCTCCCTCACCCTCCTTTCCTATTCCTCAGAAAAGGGATTTTTTTTAAGTTTTTATTTTATTCTTCTCTCATAACACATCCTGACAGCAGTTTCCTTTCCCTTTTCTTTTTCCACTCCATCCCGCTACCACCTAACCTCTTTTCCAGATCCATGCCTCCATTTTCCTTCAAAAAGGGCAGGCCTCCCTGGGATACCAACCAAACATGGCATATCAAGTTCCAATAAGGCTAGACACCTCCCCTCTTAATAAGGCTGGGTGAGGCAACCCAGTCAGAAGAAAGTGCTTCCAAAAGGAGGCAAAGGAATCAGAGAAAGTCCCCCACTCCTGATTTTATAAGTCCCACAAAAAGACTAAACCATACAACCATAATATATATGAAGAGGGTCTGTGTCAGACCCTTGCAGGTTCCCTGATTCAGTCTCTGTGAGCACATATGAGCCCTGGTTAGTTGATTCTGTAGATTTTCTGGTGGTGTCTTTGATTAGACATCATATTTCCTTAGGTCAAAGCACTTATAAAATATGAGAACACAGGCTAGGTGTAGTGGGTCATGCTTATAATTTTAACACGTACATGACTAAGGTAAGAGTATTGCCCTGAGTTTAAGGAGTTCAAAGACAGACTGAGCTGCCTGGGCTACACTGTTAGATCCTGTTTCAAAACCAACGTAATGTAATGTCCTGATGACACAGCTGAATGCAGAGTGTGTGTGCGTTTGTGGATAATTATGAGGAATCTTAGAAAGAGGAAGTCAACAGAAGAAATCACCTCAACTAGTGGAGAAGCATGAAAGATAATATAAAAATGAAATATAGGGCACCAGGGAGATATCTGAGTGGATTAGAACACTTTCTGTGATTGCATGTGGTTCAAAGTGCACATCCCTAGGACCCACATAAAATCTGGGGTATGGTGCTACACCAAAAACATCATTACAATCCCAGCAATGGTAGGAAGGGTGGTGAGTGGAGAGAGGAAGATCACTGTAGGTGGCTGGCCAGCAAGCCTACATAAACAAATTAGTAGGTGAATAAATACATAAACTATAAGAAGCTCCATGTTCAGCACCTGTCTTTAGAGGATAAGGGAGGAATAATAGAGCAGGTCACCTGGCATCATATGTGGGGGCATAGGACATGGACCCCAACCGTAAGCCTTTGCTCTTCTTCCAGAGCAATGGCATTCCATGGAGTCCAGTTTCTAAGACCCATATCAGGTTTCTCACAACCACCTGTAGCAACCAGTTCAAAGGAATATTACACTCTCTTTTTGCCCCTCAGGGAACCTGCACACCACACACACACACACACACACACACAGAGAGAGAGAGAGAGAGAGAGAGAGAGAGAGAGAGAGAGAGAGAGA
>OU015742.1:159741195-159758234 GCA_907169655.1 Acomys percivali | reverse complement strand
AGAGAGAGAGAGAGAGAGAGAGAGAGAGAGAGAGAGAGAGAGAGAGAAAGAGAGAGAGAGAGAGAGAGAGAGGCAGACAGACAGAGAAGTAAAAATTAACTTAGAAAAAATACAAATGAAGAAGAAACTTAAAAAATAAGGTAAGCACTCAGATATTCTTCAGCCAGATAAGGGTCTAAAGAGGTGCATGACCAAAGACCACAAAACTCAATGCTGACATCATGAGCACTAGAAGCATATAGACTCCAGAAGAACCCAGCATTCCATATTGGTGTGAGGCAGTCACACCCACAGTCTTCCTTTTATCTTCTAAAACAATGCACCTTGTCATCCATCCACCTGTACATCTGACCTTTCAACACTAGCAGCATCTGGTTGTGAATGTGCAGGCCAGTTAGTAACAGCTAACTGGGTCACCTTGCAGTGATATTTGCGAAAAGTTTTCTTTTAAGTTAGCTATTGGTTATTTCTTTTCCTACATTGTACTATTCCTGTGGTGTCAGCTTCTACATTCCATGGTATATTATTATAAGAATGTCTACTAAACTACCACATTCTAAAACTAAACAACAGTTTACTCCTTTTACGTGGTGTATGGACAAATGAGTATGGAGGCCATGGGGTGATACCAGGTATCTTTCTCAGTTTCTTTTTATCTTACTTTTTGAGGCAAGGTCTTACTAAACCTGGAGTTTACTAATTTGCCTAGATCTGGAGGCCAACAAGCTCCAAGGGTCCACCTATCTTTGTCCCCAGCACGAGGATTACAGGGGCACATTGTCATGCCTGATTTTTAGGAGGGTGCTGGGAGTGATGCCAGATCTTCATACTTTACAAACTGAGGCAGCTCCTCAGCTCTGTTTTGTTTGTTTTGGAGAGAAGGTCTGACACTACAATCCAGGCTGTCCTCCAACTTGCTGATGGCACCCTTGAACCTCACACCCCTGTCTTCATTTCCACAGTGTCAAGATAGGAGGTGCGCCATGCCTAGTTCATGCCATTTGGATACATGCTCAACAATCTGCACTGTACTCCGTGTCTCACACAGGCTTTAGTTTACAAGAACTGTTCATGCAGATAAACTCCATTTTAGGCATGTAATAGACTTCCTTATTTTATACTGAAAGTGAGGGGGCTTTAAATATTAAATTATTATGTTATTTTCCCATATTTTACTGGTTCATTTTAGTTAGTAGAAGATTCCCACAAATTGTGAGGAAAAGATCTTATATATCAAGCATTCAAAATGCTATGAAGTATAACGTGGGCTCTCATATTAAACAGCTTTATTTCATTGAAACTGATTTTAGCCTTTGAATAACACTTATTTGACGCAGAAGGGGGTGTTAGGGTTATTTCCTCTTGTCTTCTGTGCATGTTTGTTTGGGTGAGAGTTAATGCCCTGGGAATTGGTTACCAGTGCAGCTATTTGTGCACTTCCATTTCTTACTCTGTTTCTGCTGCTCAAAGCAATGGGGATGAACAAAGGGTTGAATGATTTGTCTTGAGTCCAGACCTTATTGATTGACCCCCAAAAGAACATGGAAATTGAAAATCATTGCAACCAAACAGAAAGAGGCTTTGAAAAGCCATGAATATGTGTATTGATTTTGCACCTGGAAACTGAACTCTGTGGTCATTTGTCAGTTTCACCTTATTCTCGCCCCCTGTAGAAGAGGGGAACAAGTCAATTTCTGGAGGCCAAGATCAGACAATAAGCAAATTAATCAGGGTAGGGCCACATATTTCCTTTTTCTGGTTTTTAAAAAAGGGGGAAGGATATAAACAGTTAGTAATCTAATAAGAGAAAGGGCAACAGAGGTGGAAATTCAGAGGGATTTCATAGAGGTTTCCGGTTAGTCCAAGTCATTCTGGAGAGAGATGTCAATGCTTCACTCACACTATTCGTTGTAAAGGACTGGGGGAACTGTCTTAATCTATAGCATCCTGAAAGCATTTCCCAGAGATTGCAGGAGTTTATTTGGCTTAGATTACCTGTATAATACCTTTATACATTCATAGGCGATTCTACCCTGCTATTGGGATTGAGAACTCTTGATGCTAATCTGGAGAGAATCATCTCTGATTCTCTGATGCACTATCTGATCCCACACAACTGTGGATCTGACAGCCTAATGAGGTCCCAGTTGAGGTCCCTGTGGCAGCAGCTGCCACGTACCACAGGCCAGGAATCCATGATGCCACTCCAGAGGTTTCCTCCTTCCTCTAGGGAAGGCACTCCACTCCACTGTAGCGGGTATACTGCATTTCTAAGGGGATCATTAGGTTATATTGCTCTCTATCTTCCCCTAAAGGGAGTTTCCAGTTTTAAGACTATAAATTGACATATTCAATATTTATCATTTAAAGTGACAATGTATCATTTAGATATAGACTTTAAAGAAGTCATTAATTTATTCATGATTAGGTTCCCTGGAAGCAAGTATGCAGGAAGTTATAAGGCAAGGTTCTTTATACCAACAGCTTTAGAAAGGAAGGGGAAGGGAAGGGAATGAAAGAGTGGCAGGGAAATGACAGTCACGGAAACGCGCTCTCAGCAAAGGCTAGTCAAACCCAGTCCTTCCCAGGGGTACCAATTTGTGGCAAGAGTGGGCCTTTAGATCTGGCATCGATCGTTCACTTAATGTGGCCTGCCCCAATAAAGGAATATAGTATTCAGTGAGATGACAACTAAGGGCTATTGGACAGGACTACCAGAAAGCAACACTTCAGTCCTAAAGCACAGGATACATTTAAATCTGTTCCTCATAAACCTTAAGAATCATTTGGATGAGTGCCATTCCCAGCTTCTACAAGAAGATGGTGAGTTACTTATCGCAGGAGAAATTGAAAGAATGGACAGTGTGGCAAATGAAGGGCTTAGTCCCTGTAGCTGCATTAGGTATCATAACTGATGCATTGCCTCTGCAGGTTATTATCCAGGACAACCTCTGCTTTCCTTAACTGTGGAATGTGTGAAATAGCCAGTGTGGCGGCATGGTCCCTCATTCCTGAGTTGCTGCATGTGATCCTAATGCTTCTCTGTTTACCATTAAGGTTACATGAGGGTTTTTTAACAGCACAGATGGAGGATAAGCAGGTGCCACATACATTGCTTCCTGCCCTTCCTGTGTTGCAGAAGCCAGACTTTCTACTGATAATGAATTGTTCCTTTCATCCCAGCAGTTGGCCCCCTCCCCTAGTGACTCCGAATTTCTACAGAGTTCCAATATCAATAGGTCCCTGAAGCTCTTACTATGTCCTTGATGAACCTTGTGTGTGTTTGGATAAATAGAACTTTATTTCCTTAGAGTCCAGAACACACTTAAAAATAATATATAATTGGCTGCTAGAAGTGGTGGTTAGTTTTTTTTACTTTTGTAATGTTTACTTTGTTCTGAAATCAAATGAGGCTCCTGGATCATTGAAACTGCTGCTACAGCAGGAGGAGCCATGGTTCCCTGTACATGACTTTCCCTCCCAAAGTGATATGGTAAGAGCCACACAGTGAGGCTTGAGAGTTAACAGAATGGTCTTCTTGTACCAACTGTGAATCCTAAAAGTATAATTTGGGAACTTAATTGGGCTAAAAACTTCCTAGCTGTTACCCAGTTCTCCAGCAATGGGGAATAACCTTATTTATTCATGAAACAAATCTTCTCTAAGTATTAGTATTCTATAATGCAGAGAGAAAAGGGAGAATGATAGCTTTGGATAGAAGAAAAAAGTTCTGGAATTCTGTCAAGTAGACACCATTAACAGTAAACAATTCTATATATCTCAATAGCTATATGGTTAAATAAAATAGAAGAATTTGAATATACTATGCAATCAATGTAAAGAAATTACATAGTTTAAGATAATAGACATGTTAATTGTCCTGATTACTACTCAATGTACATAAGGCTCAAAATATTATAGTGTGGCCAGTGCATACAAAGGAAGATCACTTGACCATAAATGCTTAAACCAGCTGAGCAATAAAGTAATTGTACCTCATAAATATGTGCATCATGTGTTGATCAGAGAAAGAAGATTTTAAAAAACCAAATAGAATAATATACACTATGGAATACTACTCAGCTATTAAAAACAAGGAATTCCCGAAATTTGTGGACAAATGGATTGAGCTAGAGATGATCATAATGAGTGAGTTAACCCAGAAGCAGAAAGACTCAAATGGTATATACTCACTTATATCTGCATACTAGCCCAATGGGCATGTCCCACGAAAGCCTTCCCTTACCAGGAAACTGAGACCAAGGGGAGGACATCCTATTGGGACTCTAGATGAGAGAACCATGGGAGAATAGCAATGTAGAAGGATCCAATGGGTCCTAGAAACCTACAAGTAGAACATTATGATAGGCAGATTTGGATCAAGGGGACCTGCTCAAACTAAGGCACTAGCCAAGGACAATACAGGCGGTAAAATTTAAACCCCTACCCAAATCTAGCCCATGGACAGGACAGTCTCCACATTTGAGTGGAGAGTGGGATATGACTTTCTCAAGTACTCTTTGACTATGTTTGACTATGTTCCCTGGAGGGGAGACCTGGTGGCACTCAGAGGAAGGACAGCAGGTTACCCAGAAGAGACTTGATACCCTATGAGCATATACAAGGGGAGGTAATCCCTCTGAGGAACAGTCATAGGGGAGGGGAATAAGGGGAAAATGGGAGGGAGGGGAGAATGGGAGGATACAAGGGATGGGATAACCATAGAGATGTAACAAGAATAAATTAATAAATAATAAAAACTTTAAAAAAAGAAAGTCTTTGAGACTAGGGTGTCTCTTAGTTTTAAGGCTTTATATGGATAGATGACATGAATTGTTTTCATCCTTGACATAAGCAGAATTCTACACAAATCATAGCCAGAACTTTAAACACTTTGAGGTAAAAAACTTCTCAGTCTCTCTAAAATGTCTCTATCTATTCTGCCCTCTAAAGTTTATACTTATTATTGGTCTCACTTCCCATTTATTTCCATGTCTATTGTTAACACATAACACACATACATACACACCACGTGCCACACACAAATATGGAAGAATATTATAATAGGCTGTAATTAATTCTTTCAATGTTGTTCCAAGTTTTCCAAGTGGCCATTTCAATGTGGTATTCTGAACTAGGATTTTTACGTGTATGTTCGTAACAAAATAATTTTATAAAATACATCTTTTTTGTCATTTTTTATTAATTTATTCATATTACATCTCAATTGTTAGCCCATCCCTTGTATCCTCCCTTTCTTTCCTCCCTCCCGCTTCCCCCTCTACTCCCTTCCCCTATGTCTGTGACTGAGGGGGACCTCCTCCCCCTGTATATGCTCCTAGGGTATCAAGTCTCTTCTTGGTGACTTATTATCTTTCCTCTGAGTGCCACCAAGCCTCCCCATCCAAGGGACATGGTCCGATATGGGGCACAAGAGTTTGTGTGAAAGTCAGATCCCCTTCTCCACTTAACGGTGGAAAATTTCCTGTCCATCGGCTAGACTGGGTAGGGGTTCAAAGTTTACTGCCTATATTTTCCTTGGCTGGTGCCATAGTTTGAGGAGGACCCCAGAGCCCAGACCCGCCTGCAGTTTTCCAGGACCCTCTGGATCCTTCTATTTCCTCATTCTCCCAGGCTTCTCACCCCTAAAGTCTCAAAAGGATTTTCTCCCCTCTGACCCACTTTCCTGGTAGGTAAAGTTTTTCATGGGGGCGTACCCCTTGGACTAGTGTCTCGATATAAATGAGTATATACCATTTGACTCTTTTTGCTTCTGGGTGAACTCACTCATTATGATAATTTCGAGTTCAATCCATTTGTCCACAAATTTCGGAAATTCCTTGTTTTTAATAGCTGAGTAGTATTCCATAGTGTAAATATACCACAGTTTCTTTATCCATTCTTCTACTGAGGGACATGTAGGTTGTTTCCATGTTCTGGCTATTATGAATAAGGCAGCAATGAACATGGTTGAGCATATGTCCCGGTTGTGTGGTAGTGCATCTTCTGGGTATATTCCAAGGAGTGGAATAGCTGGGTCTTGAGGAAGCCCTATTCTCATTTTTCTGAGAAAGCACCAGATAGATTTCCAAAGTGGTTGTACTAGTTTGCATTCCCACCAGCAATGAAGGAGTGTTCCTCTCTCTCTACATCCTCGCCAGCATGTGGTGTCAGATAAGTTATTGATTTTAGCCATTCTGATGGGTGTAAGATGGAATCTCAGTGTCGTTTTGATTTGCATGTCCCTGATGACTAAGGAGGTTGAGCATTTCTTTAACTGTTTCTCCACCATTTGATATTCCTCTGTTGAGAATTCTCTGTTTAGTTCCAAGCCCCATTTCTCTATTGGGTTCTTTGGTTTGGTAGTGTTTAATTTCTTGAGTTCTTTATATATTTTGGATATTAGACCTTTGTCAGATGCAGGGTTGGTGAAGATCTTTTCCCAGTCTGTAGGCTGTTGCTTTGTTCTCTTGACAGTGTCACCTGCCTTACAGAAGCTTCTCAGCCTCATGAGGTCCCATTTATTAATTGTTGATGCTAAGGCCTGGGCTGTTGGTGTTCTATTCAGTTGTCTCCTGTACCTATGTGTTCCAGACTCTTCCCCACTTTTTCATCTAATTGGGTTAATGTCTCTGGTTTTAGGTTGAGGTTTTTAATCCACTTGGACTTGATTTTTGTGCATGGTGACAAATAGGGGTCTAACTGCATTTTTCTACATGTAGACATCCAGTTAGACCAGCACCATTTGTTGAAGATGCTGTCGTTTTTCCATTGAATGGATTTGGCTTCTTTGTCAAAAATCAAGTGACCAAATGTGTGCGGATTCATCTCTGGGTCTTCAGTTCGATTCCATTGATCCACTAGCCTATTGCTGTGCAAGTACCATGCTGTTTTAATTACTGTTGCTCTACAGTACAGCTTGAGATCAGGTATGGGGATTCCTCCAGAGGATTTTTTATTGTATAGGATTGTTTTTGTTATTCTGGGCTTTTTGTTTCTCCATATGAAGTTGAGAATTGTTCTTTCAGTATCTTCAAAATATTTTGTGGGTATTCTGATAGGGATTGCATTGAATCTGTAAATTGCTTTTGGTAAGATAGCCATTTTTACTATGTTAATTCTCCCGATCCACGAACAAGGTAGATCCCACCATCTTCTGATGTCATTTTCAATCTCTTTCTTCAGAGATTTAAAGTTTTTTTCAAATAAATCCTTCACTTGCTTGGTTAGGGTTATTCCTAGGTATTTTATATTGCTTGTGGCTATCGTGAAGGGAGTAATTTTCCTAATTTCTTCCTCTGCCTGTTTATCATTTGTAAAATACATCTTTTAAAAGGCAGTTAATTCAATAATTCCAAGGTCTCCTGTGTGGTTTCTAATATTTATTTCTTAAAATACATTGTGAATGGCATTATAAAAATGAACTAAATGATTTGCATTTATTATTTCTGTAAGTGGCAGGCAAGTATGAAAGAAAAAACACATATTTAAACAGCTAATTTAAAATATTAACAAATTCATTTGTTTGGCTCAGAATTCAATATTTCCATTTTTCTGCTGGAAAAGAGGAAACAGGACAGTGACACATGATCAGTGAAAGAACTCACCAAGACTTAAAAAGGCAAAAGTAGAGAATTTATTATAGCAACATGGCAAGGAAGTAGAGAGAAACACGTTTTAAGGAATTCTAACAAGCTGCTTTTACAGAGTGTGGTGGATTGAGTGAAAACGCCTTTCATAGGGCTTGTTCCTTATGTTCCTTCCTCCCTCCTTCCATATTTATCCTTCTAATTAAAATCCACCCCTTCTTCACTTTTACCCAATCAAATCACTTGTATCTTCCAATTCTCCTTTGTCCTACTTCTTCAATCTTTACCTCTTTAATATTTACCTCCGTTCTCATCCCTGAAGTGACTCCTTTTCCTACTGACCTTATCAAATCACTGTATCTCGTTATTCCCCCTTACCCTCCTCCAAACTTCTGTGTTTGCATACACACTTTCCCTAAGAAACTCCTCTTTCCTATTTCCCTAATCAGATCATTTGTACCAGTGCAAATCTCTTCTGTGTTACTCCCTTTGCCCATACTCTGGCAATGTTTCCTTTTTACTTTCCTGGTTTCTTTTTCTGCAGTACTCCATATATGTACTGATATCTGAAGATTTGGAGCTGGGAGCCTCCTATGGGAGAGAACATGTGATGTTTGTCATTTTGGGATAGAGTTACTTCATTTGATATGACCTTTTGTAGTTCCATTCATTTACCTGAAAAGTTCATGATTTCACTTATCTTTACAGTTTAATAATATTCCATATCGCGTATGTATCACATTTTCATTATACCGTCAGTGGTTGAAGGTCATTTAGGCTATTTACATTACCTAGATATTATGAATAGAGAAGCAATCAACACAACTTGCCCAGTTTCTGTTGAACAGGATCATAAGTCCGTTGAGCATATGCCAAGGAGTGATAGGTATAGCTAGGTCATAGAATAGAATCAATTTTAGCTTTTTATAAATCTCCACACTGATTTTCATAGTGACTGTACCAGTTTAAAATCTTGCCAATTATTGAAGAGTCTATTTTCCAACACCTCCACCAATGTTTGTTTTCATGTGTTTTGTTGATGTTTGTTATTCTCATCAAGGTAATATGAAATCTGTGTTGTTTTGGTTTAAATTTCCCTAAGTGATAGAGATGATGAACTTTTCAAAGATGCCTCTTATTTATATTGTTTCTTTCTTTAATTATAATTTATTCAGATTACATCTTAAATGTTATTCCCTCTCTTGTATATTCCCATTCCCACTCTCCCTTCCCCTTCAGCCCTATTCCCCTCCCCTAGACTTCTGACAGAAGGGGACCTCCTCCTTCACCATATGGCCACAGCATATAAGGTATCATTCAGATATCTGCTTCAACTTCCTCTGTGTGCCTCCAGACCTCCTCACTAAGGGGGAGTGATCAAATTGGGGACACGAGAGTTCATGTCAGAGGCAGTCCCCACTCTCTTCACAACCCTGGAGAATGAGCAGTCCATTGGCTAGACCTGAACAGGGGTCTACATTTACTGAATGCATTAGCCTTGGTTGGTGCAACAGTTTGTGCAGGTCCCCATTGGGTTCAGATCTGCAAATCTTGATGGTCTCTTTGTGGGTCTCTTGGAACCTCTGGGACCTTCCATCCCTCTATTCATCCATACCATTCTCAGTGCTCCAGCCTGAGTTCATCAGTGAATCCCAGCATCTTTCCAGATGCCCTGCTTGGTGGAGTCTCTCAGAGGACATCTATGTTGCACTAATATCCCATTGTAAGTGTATATATACCATGTGTATATACCATGTGTATATACCATGGGTTACCCTACTTTTTTTTTAGCTCCATCCATTTCTCTACAAATTTCAAGATTTCCTTGTTTTTAATAGCTTAGTAGTATTCCTTTGTATAAATATACCATAGTTTCTTTATCCATTCTTTGGTTGATGAACATATAGGTTGTTTCTAGATTCTTGCTATTATGAATAAGCCTGCTATGAACATAGTTGAGCATTTGTTCTTGTTGTATGGTTGAGCATTTTTCAGGTATATGACCAGGAGTGGTATAGCTGGGTCTTGAGGTAGCACTAGTCTCAATTTTCTGAGGAAATATCAGATTGATTTCCAAAATGATTGTACAAGTTTGCACTCCCTCCGGCAATGGAGGAGTTTTCCCTTTGCTCAGCATACTTGCCAGCATGTGCTGTCACATGAGTTTTTTTTAACTTGGCCATTTGGACAGGTGTAAGGTGGAATCTGAGTCATTTTTATTTACATATCCCTGATGACTAAGAATGTTGAGCATTTCTTTAAGTGTTTCGTGGCCATTCAATATTCCTCTGTTGAGAATTCTCTGATTAGTTCTGTACCCTAGTTTTAATTTGGTTATTAAGTTGGCTGGTGTTTAATTTCTTGAATTCTTTATATATTTTGGATATTAGCCCTTTGTCAGATGTAGGGTTGGTGAAGATTTCCCACTCTGTAGTCTGTCATTTTGTTCTGTTGACAGTGTCCTTTGCCTTACAGAAGCTTTTCAGTTTCATGAGGCTCCATTTATTAATTGTTGACCTTAAAGCCTGAGCTGTTGATGTTCTGTTCAGGAAGTTATCTCCTGTGCCAATGAGTTCTAGGTTCTTCCCCACTTTCTCTTCTGACAGATTTAGTGTGTCTGATTTTATGTTGATGTCCACTTGTACTTGAGTTTTGTACAGGGTGATAAATATTGATCTACTTACATTTTCTACACGTAGACATCCAGTAAGACAAGCACCATTTGTTGAAGATGCTGTCTTTTATCCATTGTATGTATTTGGCTTCTTTGTCAAAAATCAAGCGTCTGTAGGTGTGTGGGTTTATTTTTGGGTCCATTGATCAACTTCTCTGTTTTTATGCCAATACCATGCGAGTTTTGCTTTTTTTCTTTGTTTGTTTGTTTTGTTTTGTTTTGTTTAACTTTCAGGAACTTTATTTCCCTTCCATTTCTTCCTTTGTTCAAGTGTCTGCAGAGCAGCTCAGGACCATTCAGTGGTGGCTCCAAACCACTCAGTGGCCTGCGCTGTGGGAGCTGCTGACAAGTCCGCAGCGGCTGACTGGACACTCCAATCCTCAGTAGGGGACTGCTGGATGGGTACAGAGGGCACCTGCACACCCTCAGACCAGTCTTCCATGTCTGTCTGAGCAGCAGTGAACTCAGGAGCTTGCATAATCCATTCACCCTGGAATTCCTCCTTGGTCATGGCCTTCTCAGCAGCAGTCTGCTCCTCCTCCTCAATCTCCTCTGGGTTTCTGTAGAAGTAAAGATCAAGCATAACCTCCCAAAAGAGCTCATGGGAGAGGCCTCTAGGCCTCTGTGAAGGGCTGGTGGTCAGCCCTGGGGTCAGTCACCATTAGAAACCATGCTCCCTGATGGCTTCTTGGATCTGGATGGAGAAGGTCACAGGTGTGAAGCGGCCTGCAATAGGAGTGGCTCCAGTGGCAGCAGCGAACTTCAGCACAGCTCACTGGCCAGTGTTCCTGGAGGAGATGACGCTGACATCAGCAGGGTTCTAAGTGGCAACAGTAGCCTGAGCTGCAAGCAACAGAGTCTCCCAGGTCCTCTTCAGATTTATCATATAGATACCATCACTCTTCCTTTTGTAGATGTGTTGCTCCACATGAAAGGCAAAGTTGGTGCCACTTAAGTGGGTTCCTGAAGCAAGGAATTTGAGGACATCCTCCTCCATCATCTGCTGGACATCAAGGGTTCCAGACATTGTGTAAGCTTCCCTTTAGGTTACGATGGGAATGAAGAAAACGCTGTATGAACCCGTCCCTGGGCAGCATGGAAAGACAGATTTTATTACTATTGCTTTGTAGTACAACTTGAAAGCAGAGATGGTACTACCTTCAGAAGTTCTTTTTTTTTTTTTTTTTTTTTTGTACAGGTTTGCTTTGGCCAGCCTATTTCTATGTCAGTATCATTCCGTTTTTATAGTACATGTGGAGATCAGGGATGGAGTTTCCTCTGGAAAATCTTTAATTGGACAGGATTGCCATAGCTATTCTTTGGTTTTTGTTTTCTATATGAAGTTGATAATTGATCTTTCTACAACTGTAAACTATTGTGTAGGTATTTTGATAGGGATTGCATTGAATCTGTAGCTTGCTATTGGTAACATGGCCATTTTTACTATGTTGCTCCTCCAGATCCATGAGCATGAGAGATCTTTCCATCTTCTAATATTGTTTCTTCTTTTGAGAATTCTATTTGTATTCCAGGTCTTTTATTGAATAAGTATTTTAAAAATTCTTTTATTGAGTTCTTACTATATTCTGGGTATTAACCCTCTATCAGAATGAAAATCTGGCAAAGATTTTCTTCCATTTTGTATGTATCCTTTTCACCTGCCTGCTAGTTTCTTTAGCTGTGCAGAAGCTTCTTAGTTTTATAAAGTCCCACTTGTCAGTTCTTGATCTTAGTTCTTACAGAAAGGTAGTCCTGTTCACGAAGCCCTGTCCTACACCTGTATCATGTATCATGTATGATAATGTCTATGTTTTCTTCCAAAAGCTTCAGTGTTTTACGTTTCACTATGAGCTCTTTGAACTATTCAATTAGTTTTTGTGCTATGTGATAATCACAAGCTTAACTTAATTCTTCTACATGCAGGAATCCAGTTTTCTACCCACTGTTGAAGAAGTTATCATTTCTCCAACTTAATATGTTTGGCATCTTTGTCACATATTATATGACTGCAGTCGTATGTGCTCATGTTTGAGTCTTTGTTTTTTTTTCCCCTGTGGTCTATGTGTTTGTTTTTGTGCTAGTGTCATACTCTTTTTAGTTCTCAGATTGTAAATATATCTTAAGATCAAGCATGATAATTCCTCCAGCATGTTCCTTCTGCTCAGGATAGTTTTTCCTGTCCGTGTTTTTTGGCAGTTCCATTTGAGTTTCAGGATAATCTTTTTCTATTTCTGTAAAGAATGAGATGGGGATTATTTTGATAACTACATTGAATATCTGTAAATAGCTTTTGGTAAGAAGGGTCATTTTCTCAGTGTTAATTTTACCAATCTATGAACATCAGATGACTTTCTATTTTCAAGTATACTTCTCTTTTACAGAGGTTGAAAGTTTTCATGGTAGATATTCCTCACTTCCACAGTTATGGTTCTTCCTAAATATTTTCTTTTCTTTGAGGCTATGATGAATGGGATCTTCTTCTCTATGTGTTTGATGGTAGTATATGTAAAAACTTGATTTATGCAAGATGTTTCTGTATCCTGCCAGATTGCTGAGTTTGTTTGTAATTTCTACGAGTTTTCTGATAGAATTTTTAATGATATCTAATGTATAGGATCATGGCATTTCCAAATAGGGATTGTTTGACTTCTTTCCTTACTTATATTCCTTTAACTTCCTTTGTTTTCCTTATTGCTTCAGTGATTAATTTGAGTAAATATTTAAAAAGAATGGAGATGGTGGCTATCTCTGTCCCCTTCATGACTTCAATAAGATTGCTTCAAATTTTCAGTCATTTTTTTCATATTGTGGGTTGTACATTCCTTATTTATGGCTTTATTTTGTTGAAGAATGTTCCAATTAACCCTAAATTCTCTAGAACTTTTATCATTTAGGCATGTTTGATTTTGTTAAAGACTTTTCAGCACCTATTGAAATGATAATGTGATTTTATCTTTAAATCCACTTATGTAATTTATTACCTTTTTTTGACTTGCGTATGTTGAACCACCCCTGCATTTCAGAGATAAAACTAATGCAGTCATGTGGTGATGGTTTATATTCTTAATGTATGTTTGAATTCTGTTTCCCAGTATTTCATTGATCATTTTTGTTTCTAATTTCTTCAGTGATATAAAGCTGTAGTTTTCTTTCTTTGTGCATGTTTGCACATGTGTGTGCATGTGCATGTGTGTGTGCATGCGTGTGTGTGTGTGTGTGTGTGTGTGTGTGTGTGTGTGTGTGTTGTATCTGTACTTGCTTTTGACATTAGAGTGATATTGGCTTTGTAGAAAGAGTTTCAGGGTTCTCCTTCCATTTTATTATTTTTTAATTAAAGAGAGACTGGCTATAGATCTTCTTTGACTATCTGGTAGAATTCATCGGTTGTGATTCCATATGGCCCTGAACTATTATGAACTGGAAGGCTTTTTATTGCCATTTCAGTCTACTCATTTGCTATAGGACTGTTTAGGTTGTTGAGGGGTTTGACAGGTTAATGGGGTGTAGGTGTGTTAGTATTCCCCTATGATGATTTAAATTTCCTTGGCGTCTCTTGTAAAGTCTCTGTTCTTTTCTAACTCTGTCCATTTGGCTCCTCTCTTTCTTTCTTTTGCTTAGGTAGGTCAAAGATCTGTCAATGCTGCTCATATCCTCAAAGAATCAGATCGTATAGGTGTTTATTTTTTCATTGATTTATTTCTACTTCAGTGATTTTTGCTTTGAGTTTCGTTATTCCTTGCTATTTCCTGGGTTTGAATTTGGCTTGTTCTTGCTTTTCCAACTTTTTTGAATTTTAAGTCATTTATTTGTGTACTCTTAATTATTAATGTAAGCAACTAGATCTACACATTTCCTGTGTGGGACTGCTTTCAATTTTTCCTGAAGATTTTGTTGTGTTACATTTTCATTTCATTAGTTGGAGCAAAGGTTTCATTTATTTCTTGATCTCTTCTTTGAACCATTTATCATCCAGTAATGAAGTTTTTAATTTTTGTGAATTCATGTATTTACTATAGAGTTGCTGTTAGTTTTCTTGTCAGATAGGACACAAGGAGCGATTTTAATTATTTTCAACTTGTAAAAATTTGTGAACCAGAAAAGCTGTGGATGACTGAGTAACATATATATTCTTTGGATTTTAGGGGAAATATTCTGTAGATATCTGTTACTTTCATTTGATGTCCATATGATGTCACATTATTCTTCTGCTTTTCTGTTTATTCTTTTCCAGATGACCTGCCCATTAGAGAAAGTGGTGTTGAAACCACCTTCTATTAATAGATTGATGTTGATCTGTATCTTAAATCCAGCAGAATTGTTTTTTTATGAAAGCTGGTACTCCAGGCTTTAGTGCATGCATGCATGAGATAGTAATGTCTTCTTGGTTAACCATTCCCTTGAGTAGAATAAATTGTCTTTTTTAGCTGTTCTGATAGGTTTAGATTGACATATTTTGTATATTTCAGATATTAGGGTAGTGACACCAGTTGTTTTCTGTTTCTGTTTAATTAAACAGTGCTGTTTGCTTTCCTTTTATTTGAAGGTGGTATTTATTTTTAAATAATGTGCTTCTCATAAACAACACACAAATGGGTTTTATGTTTCTTGATCTATTTAATCAGCCTGTGTCTTTTTGATTGGAAAATTGAGACAACTAATATTTATAGTTATCATTGAAATGTGTGTGTTAGTGTTGTCATTATGTTATTGATTTTTGGTGTGTTTGTCTGTGTTCTCAGTGGTATTTTATATTTTAATATTTGTGTCTTTGTTATTTCTTTCTATGGTCGCTCTGCTATTTTCATTCCTTTCCTCAGCCTAAAATATTTTCTTCAGGTTTCATTCATGGGGTGTATGCTGTGGAAAGTTTTTCTTTTTCCTTCCATTATGGCAGATATTTTCACTGGCTATATCAGAATGGATTAGCCGCAATAGTGTTTAAAGACTTATTCTATATTCCTCTGGTTTTTAAGCATTCCTTCAAACATACATGTGGTTTCATTATCTAAAATTATCCAGTTCAATCTATCTTACTGAGCACTAAAATTATTTTAACACTTAAATCAAACTAATTCCTCACAAATATTTGAAATTATGTCAGGCCTCAATAGTAGATTTCTCCTTAAAGTTTAAATTCATTAAATATTGTAATGATTGTCAGATGATTTTGTTTAAAATGTTAATGTACTCTTTCCTCTATAATATTTCCCAACCAAAGTCCAATCAGAGAGATGTTTTGAATGAGTCATGAGAATTGATTTGAGTCCCATTTGTCTGACTCTGCATTTATGTTTGAAAGGACAGCTAATAGCTGATGTCCTCTCTTATGCTCTGAATGTTTTTCCTCTGCTTTTCTTAGTATTCTGCTAATATAACATTACACCTCTCTGTTAGGGGCTAGCACTGACTCATACTTAGGGTATAGAGAGGGCACTGTCAAGGAGCATGATCACATATATAAATAACAGGCAAGGGCAATGTAACCTTAAATAGTCACTAAAGACTAGTGTCTGCAATTTTGAAAGGACTAACAAAGTGAATTCTCAAGGTATTTAAGATATATAAATTAAGATCTTTTTAGTAAAAAGATGCAATATGAACAAATTCCTTTAAAAATATCTAGATGTTTAAAAACATCCAGTATTCTACCCTTGTTTAAAATACCCTGGAGAAATGATAGTAATTAATAATATAGTTGCTAAATTCATGTCATTTTTTATGGCTTTGTCATGTCTTAATTTTGTAATTTCTGAATGTAAGGATTTAATTACCGTCATTTTTGGAATTACAGCTTACTGCCTTGGGTTTGTTTCTTAAGCGTGGATGGAGTTTCGCTGAAATATCTTATAAAATATTATTGATATAAAAAATAAATAGAATGTTTTTGAAAGTTAAAAGGAGCTAATTACTGGTCCCTTTGAAGTTTTTTGAAAATAGCTTTTAAAGCTTGCCAGATAAGCCTCAGCTTGCCCTAAAGGGGAATTCAGAAATTATTCACAAAGTGGCATTTTACAACTAGGAATCTTTCTTGGAAATTAGAAGCTGTTTGGAGAAATTAAAGGGCTCTGGGGAAATGGGTGATGAATTTTAAGTGTTGTAGGTTACAGAGCAAAGTGTATGATAATTCCCCATTTTAAATGAAAATACTGTTTGAGAAGGAGCCAGAGAAGATCGAGATGTCCTAGATAGTTCATGTAACTCAGCTTTTACCCTAAAGGTAATATTGCATTTTAGACAGATTTATAATTATCCATTTATGCTTGTATTCTTGTCTGTATTTGTGTCTATATTCAATATTTTATGGTGAAATAATTTTCCATTCAGGAACAGGCAAGGTAAAGCCATGCGTCTAGAAGCTTAAGTAATTCCTGACAGGCAAGTGATCAGTTTGACAAGAGAAGCAACTGCACACAGGGGAGTGGGAGTCCAGGGCAGTGCAGCAGGAAGACTGTGTGATTGGTTTCCTGATAATGCAAAAAACAGCTGCTCAGTACCCTGGAGGACACAGACAGCAGGTGTTGCTGGGCTTTCACTCTCAGGTGGATAATAAGAAAACAACTTTTTCCTTTTCCTGGCTGGAATCTAAGGAATCATCATAGGACATAATTAGCTAAACAATAAAAAAGAAATAAACAGATCTAATTATCTTTTGATACAAAATCTTTAATTCACAATAGAAAGAGGAGTAAAATCTGCACTTTGGGATACTAAGAAAACACAACTACAAAGAGAGAGAGAGAGAGAGAGAGAGAGAGAGAGAGAGAGAGAGAGAGAGA
>OU015742.1:159708623-159731474 GCA_907169655.1 Acomys percivali | reverse complement strand
CTCTCTCTCTCTCTCTCTCTCTCTCTCTCTCTCTCTCTCTCTCTCTTTCTCTTTCTCTCTCACACACACACACACACACCACAAAATCTGAGTGTTACTGCCTATATTTGAATGAGATGGCATGGAGAAAAGGACTTAAGGTCCTACACTGAGATCATTATATACTTTCTACCAAAGTGTGCACTAAAATCTGAGACCATGAGACTAAAAGTAATATTATACAAACATGCAAGCAAGAAAAATCGAGTAGCTATACTAAAATTAGAAAATATAGGCTAAAAATTAGAAATACAGAAACTTAAAATGAGGATTGTTATAAAGCAGCATGCACACATACATAAAAGAAAAATAGGTAATTATTTAAATTATAAAGCACTCACTTAAAAGTTTTAAATAGAAAAAATGAAAATGAACATTGTTATGATTCTACAGAGGTCATTTTGAAACTACATTGATTCACTGATACATGTACACAGAGAAAAAGATTTATAACTTTTTAAAATAAATTGTACTGGAATAATTGAGTATTTTTAAGTCAATAAAAGGATGTCAACTATTGTGTATTAAGGTTTATTTTTCTTTAGTTTTATTATTTTAATGCACAAAATGTTAATGCTTTTGGGGTAGGTACATGTCTGGTTAAGTGAAATCATGGAATTAACAATCACCAATTTCTATTCATTATAAAAAAATGACGTAGGCAAGTGTCATTAGTTGACTTTATATCTAAGGAAAAAGGAGAAAAGGAAAAATAAAATATATATTTCAACAAATTGGTATGATGTCTTCACAAATATCATTTAGAGATGAATAAATTTAGATTAAAGCAGAAAGAAGAGACGTGACAGCTCAGAAGAAACATAGTTATGAGAAGGGTCTTTGGCTCATGGGGTGAAACAAGACAGTAGAAGGACCAGGCTGTGATGGCTGCAACAGAAAGCTGTGAGTTATACATTAACGTGTATGTCAATACAAAATTTAAGGAACTTTATGATTGCATTGTGATTATTTAAATATTCATAGGAAGAGCTTAGAAATAGGCACAGAAGTATTAAAGATGAAGTGATAAAGCAAATATACGAAAGCATTAACAATTGCTGTAGAGAAGTGAAGGATGCAGTGAGATTCCTATGCACTATTATCCTTATTATTATTTTAACCAGTTTCAAACTGCTCCAAAAATAAAACTAGAAAAACTGGTAACCATATATAGATATCTTAATATTCATGACCTTTAAAGAGAATGGAGAAATTTTTATTCAAAAAATAATTTTTTATGAAATAACACCCTGAAATCAAAAATTCTTAAGACTTAATTTGAAAAGAAATGATCATATTACAGAAGTAAAAGTATAATTTACATGAAAAAGGAAATAATCAATGGAGTGGTTTTGTTTTTTGTTGCTGTTGTTTTACTTTTTTTCTTTCCATCGAATTGAGCAATCGGTGGATAGACTGATAACATTAAAAAAATACAAGAGAACATAGCCAAAGTAATAAGCTTTTTATACCATGTGAAGTGTGAATTTTAAAAAAATTAATAATTAAAAAATAAATACATTGCAATTTCTCATTATAGTTTTCTCAGGGAGAACATTGTATAATTCATAAATTAAAGGACATATCTTTCCCCAATCGACCTCCACACCATCTGTTCTCTAAAATGGTTCAGAACTACATACAGAGTCAACTAGTTTGGGGATGAATTATGCATACTGATGGGAACAGTGCTAGTTGAAGCCAGGTATTTTACTCTGTTAATACATATATTAACCAAGAAAAAAATCTGAATTTAGGAGTTGAGGCTAGTCACAAGGTAAGATTCTCAAAATCATAGGTCAAATATGAAAAGAGAGAAAATATCTCTTTGGTCTGTCAATATTTAGAAAGTCTTAATATTAAGCTTAGATTTAGGTCCAGCTCTCTGCAAGCTAATGAGGTTAAATGTCAAAATAAAGTCCATGTATGCTTAACAAAGAAGCTGAGAAAACAAGTATGTACCCTCATATAAATTCTTCAAGCAATGCTTGCTTCTCTTTTCAACAAAAATTACAAAGATCCTGGGATAAAAATGTTCAGTAAATAAGAAGCCTAGTGCAGGAGCATATACCTACTATCCTAGTACCTGTGTGACATTAGGATCAGAAAATCAGCTCTGGCTAAGCAAGGAGTTCAAGGCAGGCATGGGCTACTTGAGAATTCACATCAAAATAAAATGCCAACACACAACAAGCCAAACATATAAGCACATCTGAACTCCTGTATCTGAGTTCATGATTACTTGTTATCACCATAAATCAAAAGATATTTTAATTAGATTAAGTATTTATAGTAGAATTTTGTGTAAAATTAGGATAATAATCTGAAATAGTCAAAGCAATCTTGAACAAAATTACTGAAGGTCAAGGCATTATAACAATCAGTCCAGACAGAAACATTTATTAAAAAGGTAGTAAATAAGATGTGGAATTGAAACAAGCTCACACATTTAGAGTCAATTAATTTTAGCATGTTAAAACTATTTGACAAAAAAGGATGATTTTCAATAAATGGTTGTGGGAAAATAAACTACATGCAGCAGGATGAAATTAGACGCTACACTATATACTATACTACATGTAAGTATCAACTCTGAACATGTTATGATCTTGTCTCAGATGTTTAAATATGAAATCACTGTAAGAAAAATGGAAGGAAAATGCTACACAGAAATAGTATGGCCAGGGCCCTGTTTCACATGATTCTGACAACACAGGCAACTAAACTGAAAGTGCACAAATGTCATTACATCACATTAAATAGCTTGAGCACAGTGCGAGATGTGATAAACAGAGGAAGAGTATATTTACAAACCAAAGATCTGACAAGGAGCTAATATCTAAATTATGTATGAAACTTAAGGGATTTTGTAGTAAGAAGACAAATAACCCAATTTTAAAACTGGCAAAGTTTTAGCATGAATAAACACACAAATATAAGTAGCATTTCTATTAGTGAGCTGTCTGAAAGAGACATCAAGGAAATAATTCCATTTATAACAGCTACTAAAATAAATGAAACATCTAGGATTAAATTCAACCATAAAGATAAAAGATTGCTACAACAAAATTATTATATATTTATTATAGAAAAATGTAGATAATAAGGCCAATATACACACTGAGCCAAAACACAACCTCTTCACTAAATGAGGCTATGCAAACTAGATAACTAGAAGTCCCTGTATCACACCATGTATAAAAATTAATTGGAATGAAGAAAATACTTTGATGTAAAATGAGAAATGCTGAGATTACTATGAGAAAACATGGGAGAAAGATTTCAAGATAGTGGCACAGTCAACCATTTTTCTTTTCTTTCTTTTTTTTTTCTGCTTATAAATCCAAATTCATAAAAAAGCAAAAGCAAAGATTGAGAAATTGGGTTTCATCAAATTAAAAAGCTTCTGGGAAGCAAAGGAAACAATCAAAGTAAAGAGACAATCTACAGCAAGTGAAGACACATCTACCAACAATTCATCTAACAGAGGATTGTTATCCAGAATGAATAAAAAGGCCCCAGAAAAAATAACAGCAAAAAATAATTCAGTTAAAATTGATTAAATATAATAACATGAATATAAATTTCATAAAGAAGAAATCCAAATGCACAAAAAATATATGAAAAATTATTTAGTCATCTGATAATGCACATCAATACTATAATGAGGCTCCATTTCACTGCCCCCCGCCTTAGTTAGGATGATTATTCCCAGTCACATAATAAAAACACCAAATGCTCTTAAGGATGTGAAGAAAAGGAACTCAAACTCTCTTGATGAGAATACAAATTAGTACAGGCACTATAGAAAATAATATGGAAGTTCCTCAGAAGTTTAAAGTAGACTATCATAAAATCTAGAAAATCTGTTCTTGGGTATACATCCTAAAGGAAATGCAGTCAGCATACATAAGTGATACCTGTATCCCCACAATCGCTGTGGCATTATTCACGAGAGTCAATGTATAAAATCAGCCAAATTGTCCATCAACAAACAGGTAAGTGGATAAAGATAATATGGTATGTACATACTACTGAGCATTAAGAACCAGATTCAAGCTCAAGGATTTGAAAACAAAATACTTTCTTGGATACTTTTCATGGGTTATGGATAAGATCTTTCAGGTTAGTGATCTATATGCAGTATCTCTGATAAATTTCACTGTGAATCTTCTGCTTGACATTTTAATCATCACTGCCAATCCAGAGCCACCAGGAAAATCCCCAGGCCCCATTCCATTCCCACACATCTCTTCCTTCAGGAGCTGAAAATATTTAAGTCTACTTTTTATCTACCCTACTATGGTTCACAAAGTCTTAACTGCTACTCTCTTGTAAGTTCTATTTGGATAGTTTTGCTTTGGATTGGATAGTGAAAATATTTTCTTAAAAACTTAAAATATTTAGTTTTCAGTGTTTATCCCCAACTGGAAACTAAGGAAACAGAAGGGAAGCCCAAGTTAATATCATAAAAGTAGTAAGAAACAAAGATGTAGCAGCAAACTTAAAATTCCAATAAACTCTATCAAATACTGTCCTCTAACATTATCCTCAACAGAGCAAGCACTTGATATCTATCTGGGACTAAGGAGGTGAATGTTAACAACAGATACAACAATTTCAGATATGGGCACTCTAAAGTATACATTGCACTAAGAACTGCATGTTAGTGATTTATGGTTTGCTTAGAATGATCATTCATGGTTAACTTATAAATTCAATTTTCCACTATCTTTTAATATGAGTCATTGTATAACGTGTGATCCCCTTTACCACATCACAGATAGCCCTAATAATAGTTTTCTTATTGGATATACAACAAATGTATTCCATGTAAAAACATTAGCATGGGTGATACATTTTATGGATATTAATGTTCACATACTTGTGCACAGATGTTTATTTGACTCCTGATAGAATTCATATTTTTCAGGTAAATTTAATAAAATAAAATGTAGTTTATATTTAGCACCAAAGATTTATTTAACCTCAAAGAGCATTTTAATAATTCCCTGAAATAAACTTGGTAAAATGACTAAATTTCACATAATTACCTTTATGTCTTTTATATTGGCAATTGGAAGGTTTATTTTATTTTATTTTATTTTGTTTTATTAATTTATTCAGATTACATCTAAATTGTTATCCCATCACTTGTATCCTCCCATTCCTTCCTCTCTCCTTCTTTCACTCTATTCCCCTCCCCTAGATCTATGACCAAGGGGGACCTTCTTCCCGATTATATGGTCATAGGCTATCAGGTATCAGCTTGGTAGCCTGCTTATTCTTTCTCTGAGTGCCACCAGCCCTCACACTAAGGGGAAGTGGTCAAATATGGGGCACCAGAGTTCATGTCAGAGTCAGTCCCTGCTTTCCACATAACTGTGGAGAATGTCCTGTCTATTGGCTAGATCAGAGTAGGGGTTCGATGTTTACTGCTTGTATTGTTCTTGGGTACTGCAGTAGTTTGAGCAGGCCTCCAGGGCCCAGATCCATCTGTAATGATGTTCTTCTTGTAGGTTTCTAGGACCCTCTGGATCCTTCTATTTTCCCATTCTCCTATATTTTTCTTACCTAGAGTCCCAGTAGGATGTCCTCACACCTATCCCATTCTCCTGGTAAGTAAAGACTTTTATGGGGCATGTCGTTTGGGCTAGTGTCCAATTATAAGTGAGTATATACCATGTGAGTCTTTCTGCTTCTGTGTTAACTCACTAAGTATGATCATTTCTAGTTCCATCCATTTGTCCACAAATTTCTGGATTTCCTTGTTTTTAATAGCTGAGTAGTATTCCACAGTGTAAATGTACCACAATTTCTTTATCAATTCTTCAACTGAGGGACAATTAGGCTATTTCCAGGTTCTAGCTATTATGAATAAGGCTGCTATGAACATGGTTGAGCATATTGGAAGTTTTGTAACTACAGGATCATAGACCATATATCCTAGATGCAACTAAAGTGAATGTTGACTAAACTGTGTAAGGATATTTGTTCTCTCTGATATTTTCCACTTCCTATAATATTTTCCTACAATGATCTAATAAAATTGGTATATAAATGTCACATTGATTAAATACATGTATAAGTTTTTATTATTTGATAATCTGGCATCAAATAACTAAATGGCATTCTATCAGTCTTTTTTTCCTTTATGTCAGCTGATAAGTTACTATATTCTTAGATGTTTGTATTTATAATAAACTATGATGAAACAATATTTTGTCCTGCGGTCCATGGCTTTTTCTGAAGCTCATATGAACTAATTATTAATATTATTTTTATTTCCATAGGAGAGGTAATGAAATGTGAGCTATTCCCAAGCCTTACTAGCTCCTTCTGACCTCTCACTGGCTTGTTCAATTCAGCTTTTCTGGCTTAAACTCCTCTCCAAGATGACGGATTGAAACTAGTTTCTATTGTCTTCTAATTGAATTGCTCTGCCTGGACCTCAAACTAATTCTAGAAATACATTTTAATCTTTGGCTCCTTATCATTCTCTGGCATATTATGTCTTCACCCATATATAGCTTGTTCTCTCTGCAACCTGTCTCTGTTAAACTGTCCCCCTAAGGAACTCTCAGTTAAAAACAAAACTAAAAAAACCTCTCTCCATGCATTGCCCTTAAGTACCCTCTCTGTCATGTCTTGTTCTCATGAGAGTTGGGCACATCGTATCTCTGAATCATTCTTTCAAATATTTATCTGATTCCTCACTTTGTCTGCCCCTCAATTAGATATCACTTTCAAATGTGGCTGCTTCTTTAACTTTACCTTCATTGTTTGGGATTAAAGGTGTATAGTAAGGGCATCTCTGTGTTTCAGCCAGATCATACTGTAATTCAGAGTGTGTCTGCATTCCAGCCAGATCACATAGACCTAGAATGTTTTTGGGTCCCTTACCACGACAGCGATATTGCTGGATTAAAATTCCCCAACAACAACTACATTGCTCAGGTGTCCCACAAAGTTGATTCTGGGTACATCATGTTGTTCTCCCTCTGACTATTTCCTTCCAATTTTGTATTCAAAGTTTATTTTTTCCCTAAGCCTAAAGTTAGTTACTTGTCCGGGACCTTTTCATTCTTTAAAAGATATTCCATATCATAAAGTACCTTACCCAGTTTGTGTATACAATTCATATTATCTATGTGTGTATTTACCATCTACATATCTGTCATTTAGTGTACCTAAATTCCTCCTACCTTGTGTTAACTAGCTCTTGTGAGATATGCATGGAAACTGTTGGCTACAAATGCCCTTACATTTTGACTTAGACTTTTTGGGTAGTACTTAGGGTCATTTGGGTAGAAAAGAGGTTTGTCTCTTCACTGTTCCCATTAAAAGTATCATTCAAGATTAGAATATAAAATGATCATCAGAAAACCAAGGTGATATAGAAATTAAAAAGTCAACAAATACAACTCCTATGTGTTTTTCTCTTCTATCTTTGACTCTCTCCATATTAAACTTTATAACCATTCTGCCATTGAGACACTTTCGATGTTATTCTTAGACCTTCTTACTATTAAATTTTCAATGGTATTTCCATTTCTTAGGAAAAGTAGCAGTTTTAAGTCCTGTTGTACCCTACACAAGGAAAATATTTAATAAATACTAAATTAATATTTGTAAATAAATGGGTACATTTATTTTTACTGTAAAATTAATTCATAGATTATTGGTTGGTTATAGTGTAATCAGCAATCAACAAGACTGGAATATAAAAACACTTATAAAACATCCATTAGTAACATACAATTAGAAGACAACATTGAGTTATACATTGATATTATTGTGTTTATAATTAATAACTATAAAAATAAAACTCCCGTATCTGAAGTTCTAATTCATTTTTATTATTTTGGCAAATGTAATATATACATGTGTGTATATATATATATAATGTACACACACACATATATATATGTAAATTTTCATTAGGTAATGTTTATTCTACTAGATTTCAACTTAAAGTCTTCCTTAGAGACAATGAGATGTCTCAGTGGGGAAAATACTTCCTGCCAAGCCTAGTGACCAGAATTCCATCCCAGATATGCTGATGGTTATGAAGACCAGATATTGCCAAAATTTATTTTGGGGAAATTATTGCTGGAAAGAGAAAGTGTTAATTAATATGTTATATTTTAATGACATTTCCTTGGTTGGCTTATGTGGTAGGAGATGATTTACAGTTTTAGATAACTCTTTCTTGTATACTATGTTGGGGAATGTACCAGCCCCTGCAAGAAAGCTTTGAGCTATTTGCCTTTTCCCGACTGTGAACAAGGACTCAAAAAGGATAAATCAGTGTGATTTCAGAGGACAAGCCTTTAATTAAATGATGCTCATAACTCACACTTTCTGTTTTCTTGGAGTTCTTCCTGAGAATCTCTTTAATTTGGCATTAGATAGTGAATGTTTATACATTCATATAGCTCTGTATTACTTCACAATTTTATCCTGCTTTCCACTTCTTGTTGAGAAGGCCACCTTCAGCATTGCAAGGGAGTCTTTATAGGCATCAGTGAATCCACCCAGGTGGATTCACATTCACAGCTTCTAAAATGTTTTAACTAGATAATAATAACAAACCATTTTAAAATTTGTTCTTTGAAAATTTTGTGAGTTGAGTTTTCTTTTTTCTGAGACAGGGTTTCTCTGTGTAGCCCTGGCTGTCCTAGACCAGGCTGGGCTGGAATTTACAATGATCTGCCTGGCTCTTAATGGCACGTGCCACTATGCCTGGTAAGATGAGTTTTGACTATATTCACCTCTCCTCCAACTCCTCCCAAGTACACGCCTCTTCCTTCTGAGCCAGGATATTAGCAGCTCTCACTATAAAATAATTTTGAAATTCTACAGCAAAAAAGAAGCCAATATTAAACTTAATTAGAGTCATATAGGATTTGGGAAGAATTTTGCTAGTATGCTATGAAAGTCTTTTTCATTTCAGTTTGGATAAAGATTTGAATGCCTTTGCTTAGATGCTTCTTAATCATCTGGGCAATATTGAAAACAATTCTGTGATAAGTCTGTTCTGAAATTAATATTAAAAGAAGACAACAAGATAAACTAAAAAAGCATAAATTGAAAGAGACAGAAAGAACAGCAACAACAACAACAACAAACGAAAGCCAGTTCACTTACAGATGCTCTAACTCCATCCTAAGATTAAGCTGACATTAAATTTCTCTTTGTCATTACTAGATGACATATGTTGCTGTTGCTGTTTGAAGTAAAAAAAAATGAATCTCAGAAAAATTTAAATGGTAGGTCAAATATATTTATATTGCTATACTCATTGTTCAACCCTCATCAGAGAAGCTTCTTGAAGTAGTTGGTAATCGACACATCGTTTATAACTGGACAATATACAGATAGTCTTCAGAAAACTCAGCCTGAAATAGAATGTCTTTATCAAACCCCTCTCTCAAGACTCAGAAAGGTATGCAGAAAAAAAAAGAGGCAAAAGGTTGTAAAAACCAGAGGTGGTGTGTGTCTCCAAGGAAACATCTTCCAGACACAACAGGACTGACACACTCAACTCAGAAGAGACAGTGGCAGCATATATGTATATCTGTAGTGTTTAAAGCAGACAAATTGCCAGCACTGAAAATGAGAAGTGGACATAAAGTCCCAACCCTAACCAAAATGCTACTTGGAATTACTACTTGCTGGGAAAGGGAAAATCAGTATTTTACAATAGAATTACGCTATATATCAACACATTTCAGGGCAGATCCCAGAACTAAGAATAAAAAACACTCCTTGTTTTTTTAATGTGCTTTTGTTTTGTTTTGTTTATATTTAGTTTTTTTGGGAGGGGGGATTGGCATACTTCCTTTTTAAAAAAATTTTTTAAGAAATGGTTTTACATACACATTCATATTATTACACATATACTCAATAAACTACCTACAGCAAGAAGCATGAAACAATCAGAAAGTATAGATATATTAAACTACCTATAGCAAGAAGAACCATGACACAATCAAGAATTATATAAATGTTACATTCTTAGTGTTTTGGCTATTTGTATTTGACAGCCTTGAAGAAAACATCTTTCCTATCATGGTGAATCTAAAATTCTGAATGTAAATCAATATTTATCATAACTTGTCATTATCAACTTAAAGCATCTATCTAGACGTACAAACATCTTAATCCCTAAACACCTAAGCTTAATTATAGAAATAAACTGTATGATCTTCAACCCCATCAGAGGCTTGAGAAGGAATAAAATATACTAGGAGTGCAGGTGAGTAGCTTTCCAAATGAGATGACAGAGACAGTTTGCTACCTGAATAGTCACCCAAAACTCTGTATAACATTAGAACATCACTCTTCAGCCTTCTGACCCAATATATCTGACAGACATATTTGTGAGGCAGTGAGGCAGGAACAATTGAGGACTTGCTTATCTTGCCTTGGCAGAGTTTGGCCATCGACTCTGCCTGCCTCCAGGCTTGCCCTTTTTTAGGGCAAAACGAGGACATTTTGCCCAGTGGCTTGTTTGCCACATTTGAAGCCATCTCCATAAGGAGGTTCTTTGCTGCTCATCAGCCTCTTTGATGTAGGCTGGGTGATGCTAGGAGTTAACCTGTCTCATTGTGAGTGAATCTTTAAAATAATAAAATATTTTAAAATACTATATTCCATATATCTCAGGTTTTTGAAGACCTTGTCTAACTGTTTTATCTTATCTTTCTATAGAACCATATCTATCTGTTGCACCTAAGATGTATATTCTTGTGATTAAAATAGACTACTAATTGATAAATCAATGATTTGATCAGTTAACAATTAACTTGTATAACTTATTTATCCTAAACAGCCTGCAATAGCACTTTCAAAATATTGGAAGTAAGTCTTGTGTTATAATTGAGTTAAATGGTTACAATATCTCATATTAGATTAGAAATATATCTAATGTGTGTGAAAATTAATCTTATATTAAATTCTATACCGCTGTATCTAAAATTAAACTTACTTTGCATCTATATGCAAAATTCTATACTAGTGAATTAAAAATAACCTTCTGAGTGACAATTAAGGCAATAAGTTGAGGATTAGATTCACTAATCTACTTTTTGTTCTATCTTCCCCATATGTTTCTATATTCTCCCTTCTTTCTTTTCAAGCCCTACCTCTAAACCTAAAAATGAGAAATAAAGGAAAAGAGAGACATCACTTGTTTTCTTTAAATAAGACCAATAATAACTTATAACCAACTCTTATTGGAAATAACCCTCTATATGTCAAGAAAACAACCAAAAACCTACCAGCATCCTGTCCCTTAAAGGAAATGGGACATCACTCCCTTAAGGTTTCTTCCTGCTGACTTGGGACAGATAATACTTTTGTAGGGGCGCAAATAAAATTGGGGGAAAGGTTTAAAAAGCTAGGAATAGCATTGTGGTCCAGTTTCTAAAGAATTTCTAAAGTTGAGAAATTCCAGGCTGAATTAGAATCCTGTGTGGGACAGTTCGAAATGCTGGACCAATTGGGATTAGAAGCTTTCTTCAAAGGTGTCCTCCGAGCTGTCTTGTTCTGGTGAAGAACAGCAACTGAAGTACTTGGTCTTGGAATATGAAGAATGCAGAACGTCAGTGTCCAGCATGCTGAGAGGAGTGAATCCTGTCAGGTCTGATCCAGTGTCAGTGTCTTGTTCTTTTTTTCACAAAGCATACATTTCTCACAAGCCTTTTACAGTCCTGAAACTATAAATGTATAAGGTGTTCGTGGTGCACAGACAATTAATGCTGGCTCCCTGCTCTCTGTATGAGCAGAAAAAAGACATCTGTAAATCTTCATTCATGCCATATGAAGATTGGCATCTAATAATAACTCATAGGGATTCTGTAGCCAACAAGAAGCATTGGCTGTGCCTAGACATTCATGACTCAACCAGTCTCAAAGCTATTCCCATATAGTGGGATTAGAAACATAATTTACCTGCTTGTTGGCAGCCTTAAAGAAAACGTCTTTCCTGTTTTGGTGAGTCTAAAGTTATGAATGTAAATCAGTATCTATCATATCTCATCAATATCAACTTAAAACGTCATTCTACACCTAAAATTTCTTAACCCCTAAACAACTAAACTTAGTTGAAAAACTATACTAGCTCGTCTTCAATTTTGTTACTTCATATTTTTATTTCTGGGGTATTTTGTTTTTGAGAGAGACAAACAGAAAGAATATATAGTTGGGTGGAAAATGATGGCGATATCTGAGAGAATTTGTGAGATGGGAAAGAATATAATCAAAGTATATTACATGAAAAAATACTAACCTCTTGCAGGATAGCTGCTAGGCTGACTGCAGATCTTCAGCTCTTCCTTGGTTCCTCTAGAACCAGTCTCTCAATCTCATCCTCAACTCTGTAACAAAACACCTGATGCAAGCCTCCTCAACTCATTGCTTTCTCCAAGCCCCCAACTGTAGCAGGCAACATCTGATAACCCACAAGCCACTCTTTCTCGGGAAGCAGATACATTAACTGCATATCTTTTCCTCTCCTTTTGGTCCTCCAGTCCCTATCCCTATACCCAGTTCTATATAAGAACACCTGCTGTGGACACTGTTTCTCCCCTAACCAAATTTCCAACTCATCATAAAACTCTTAACCTCCAACCTTCCTTCACCCAACTCATCCCATTATTCTAGTCTACAACATTTGCAAGCCTTTTCTGAGAAAATACCAGCTGAGCAAGTCAGATTCAATCCACCAGTTTCATTCACAGTGCTATGCATACCTTCAGGGGCAACCTATCAATATTGTCTTCCCCTATTCTAGGGAGAATAAATGAGGAGATTCTGATGGAAACACCCTGCTCTCGTCTTTACTATGAACCCCTGAGATCCTTAGCCTATCCATGTTACTATGTGTTAACTCCCAATATCCAGAAACACATTTTACCTAGAATCCTCAGTGGCCACACCTACCAGTGTCACAGAAAACTTCCTAACAGCCAATACGCAGTCATTATACTTCCCTAAAAACCACAGAGGGAGAAAAAAACAAAAACAAAAAAACAAAGAACAGAACACCAACATAGCAAAGAACAAGAAATCAGCTTCTCAGCCTATACTTATCTCAATATTAGATGCCGAGATGCCAGCATGAAAACACAATCAATAACACCAGAGCAATATGTCTTCAATAGAACCCTTCAACTCTACTACAGAGACCCAGAATATCCCAGCATAGCTTAAATATAAGGAAAAGACCATAAAACCATTTTGTATGATTATAGAGATGCTTAAGAATGAAATTAATAACTTTCATGAGTAAATCCAGAGAAGTGCAAATAAACAGTGGGAAGAAATGAATAAATGCTTTAAAGAAATCCAGGAAAACAAAAACAATACAAGGAAGTAAATAAAATTGTTAAAGACCTGAAGAAGAAAGCTGAATCAATCAAGAAAGTTTAAACTAAGGAAATTCTGGAAATAAAAATGTAGGAACTCAAAAGGAAACTATAGACAATATTCACCAACAGAATGCAAGAGGTGGAGGAGAAAATCTCAGGCATTGAAGATATAATAAAGTATTGGATACATTGGTCAAAGAAAATGAAAATCTAAAAAACTCTAACACAAAACATCTGGGATATCAGATACATTATGAAAAAAAATCTAAGAATAATAGGATTAAAGGAATAAAAAAACCATTTCAATGTCCCAGGAAATGCTTTAACAAAATTATAGAAGAAAATGTTCCTAACTTAAAGAAGGAGATGCCTATAAAGTACTAGAAACATACACCAAACAGACTGGACCAGAAAAGAATACATTCTGCACATAGTAATCAAAACAATAAATACACAGAACAAAGAAAGAATATTAAAAGCTTAAAGGGAAACAGACCAAGTAACAATATTTAAAAGTTAGAAGGACCTGAATAGAGGTGCTGCAGATGCTAAGATACAGATGCCATCCCAGACTACTCTACCTAGCAAAACAAATTACCACAGATTGAGAAAATAGAATATGACACGATAAAGCCAAATTTAAACAATATCTATCTACAATTCCAGTTCTACATAAGGTGCTAGAAGGAAAACTCCAACCTAAGAAGATTAATTACAACCCTGAAAACACAGAAAATAAATAATTTCATACCAGCAAATTAAAAATGGGAAACACACACACACACACAAACAAACAAAAAAACAAAAACAAAACAAAACAAAAACACCACCAGACTCACCACCAACACCAACATTACAGAAATTAACAATCATTGGTCCTTATTATCTCTCAATATCAATTGTGTCCATTCACCCCTAAAAGACACATACTAAAAGAATGGGTGTAACAACAGAATCCATCCAAGAAACAAACCTCACCAGGTATTACCTCGGGGTTAAAGGTTGGAAAAAGATATTACAAGCAAATGGACATAAGAAACAAACTAATGTAACTATTTTAATATATAATAAAATAGACTTCAAACCTAAACTAATCAAAAGTGATAGGAAAGGATACTACGTACTCATCAAAGGAAAAATCTACCAAGGTGGCATTTCAATTATTAACATATATACACTAAACATTAGGGCATCTAAGTTCCTAAAAGAAAACTACGACAGTTTCAATCACAAAGTGATCCTAACACACTGACAGATGGTGACCTCAACGCCCCTTTCTCACCAATAGAGAGGTCATCCAGACAAAAATCTAAACAGAGAATAATGGAATATACAGATGTCCTAAGCCAAATGGACTTATCAGGTATTTACAGAACATGTCACCCAAAAAGAAAAGGATGGCTTTTTTTTTTCTCTGCACACCATGGAACTTTCTTCAAAACTGATCAAAAATGCAGACACAAAGCAGGTCTCAACAAATACAAGAAAATTGAAATAACTCCCTGTATCCTATCAGACCACATGAATTAAAACTTGATATTAACAAGAACAGAAGCAACAGAAAGCTTATAAACCACCAATGAAAACTGAGGAACTGTCTACTGAAATAAAAATGGGTCAAGACAGAAATAAAGAAGACATTAAGGACTTTTTTAGAATCCAATGAAAATTAACAAACAACATATCAAAACTTATGGGACAATGAAAGTTGTTCTAAGAGGAAAGTTCATAGTACTAAGTTCCTACATTTAAGACAAAACAAAACAAAACTGGAGTGGTTTCATACTAACAACTTAACAGCATACCTGAATCTTAAAAAGAAGTAAGCACATCTATGAGGGAGTAGAAGGCAAAATATAATCAAACTAAGGCTGAAATCAATGAAATAGAAACAAAGAAAACAATACAAAGAATCAATGAAACAGAGTTGACTCTTTGAGAAAATCAACAAGATGTACAAATGTTTATCCCAATTAACTAAAATGTGAGAAATAATATCCAAATCAACAAAACAGAAACAAGGAGAATACAATAACAGACTCAGAGGAAATCACAAGGATATAACTTAAAAACCTGTACTCTACCAAATTAAAAAAAATTTAAACCAATGATAATTTTCTCAACAGGTGCCACTTACCACAGTTAATTCAAGATCAGCTAAGCAATTTAAACATACATGTAACCCTACAGAAACAGAAGCAGTCATTAAAAGTATCCCAACCAAAGCCATCCAGAACTAGATGGTTGTAAGGAAGTTGAGAGTTTAATTTCAAAACTACCATCTAATTTTAACTGGTCACATTATTGACTTGAGATATTCATCACAGTTGTAAAATACTTGTTAAACAATATCTTTAAAAGGAAAAACTACTCCACTTAAATGTTTTCTCTATTATACAATTAAGCAGGATATCTGAAAGAAAATAGTGTCTTAGCAAATGAATGGAACTAGGAAACAAATAATTCTGACCCAGAAGGATGAATATGGTATGTATTCATTTATATGTGGATATTAGCCATTAAATAGATGATGCCAACCTATAATCTGTAGACCTAGAGAGATTAGGTATAGAAGAAGGAAATGGGGGGGACACATGGATCACCCTGGGAGGGAAAAATAAAATAGAATTTATGAGTGGATTGGGGCTATTTGTGTGGCAACAGGAATCAGAGCTGAGATTCAGGGAGGGAATGCAACCAGAGACAGCTGGAATTAAGGGAGCATTTGAGGAGTGCTATAGAAACCTAGTGTTATATTAGCTTCCTAAAATATATGAAGGTGATCCAATTCAATTATCCAGATAAATGAGTCCCAAGTAGACATCTCTTGTCACCAGATGATATTTCCAGTGCCAGGACTAGCTTACAACCAATTGAGTGGTTGGTCAAAGAGGTCCCATGGAAATCCTCAAACAACCCTGGCTTTTTATAAGACATTGGGTTTCTTTATGCAAACTGACCAAAATGTTCCATTGCTGAAGACAAGACCCATGCAACTTTTGAACATGGAGGAGAACTGGTGTCTTCCTAGAAACTTCACCCCTATGTTCTAGTGTCTTTGGTACAGGAAGGTACTCTGCTAAGGAAAGGGGACCATAAACATCAACCCATCCCCAAAACCTTGGGCACAAAGTTTGTGGGAGTACCCTGCAAATATCTCCTTGACTAAGGCCTGCTCCACAAGATCGAACTTATATTCAATTTTGCTTTGCTGACCAAAAACCAGAGAATAGATAGCTCAGCAACTAGTGTGAAACCAAATACTACTAGTCTCTAAGAAAAAGTATCAATAAAATGACTCCTAATAATGTTCTGCTATACTCACAGATTGGTGCCTTACTAAGCCATCATCAGAGAAGCAGCAGCAGATGGGAAGAATGCAGAGTTGCACAGCCAGACCTTACACTGAGTAAGATCTTGGAACACACAGATATAAATAGGATGTCTCCATAATCTCTTCCATCAGACCCAGGGAACCCTGTAGAATAGAAAATAGAGTGTAAGAGCCAGAGGGGATGACAGACATCAGGAGACAAAGGCCCTCTAAAGGCTAAATATGAAAGTAATGGACCAAAGCAGGGTCTACATGGGTCTGTGCCTGGTCCTGTGTGCTTTCAGTCTGTATTTTTATTTCTATTATAGCTCTCAGTTTAATATTTTTAAGGGACTCCTGAATGTGTGAGCAAGTGTGTCTCTGATTCTTGTGCCGTCTCTTGGGGCTCTCTTCCTTTTGTTAGGTTGCCTTGTCCAACTTTGATTTAAGAGTTTTGTTTTATTTTACTATATTTATTTTTTAAATAAAAAGTAAGGAAAGAAGAAAAATCATTTTATGTATTTAACAGAACATACTTTGTCAATGGAAGAGAAAACTTTACTGCAGAGCCCTGACAGACCTAGACTATAAATAAATCTATGTTGAAGTCACTCTATCTAAATACCATGGCTACAGGTTGACTCAGTGTTTCCTTTCTTATTTCTATACATAAGAGCTATCTTGGACTATCTTGGTCATGGAAGCTGAGAAGTGTGCACATGCATAGTTATTCCTCTGATGTGCTAAAGGAGGACTTTTTCACTTGAGCAAAATGATTAATTTGACTATTCCACTTTCTGAGTTATCTAAATTACTTGGAATTTTTTCAAGTGATATGCATATAGAATTGACTCTTTTAGAGGTATACATAAAATAATTCCAGGAAAGCAAAAGTTTTATAAAATAGCATTTACCTAATTATAGATTGTCAACTACTGACATTACTGGGTTGTGAGCTACTGGCAACACTGGGGTGCATGTGTCAGCATCTGTGTATTTCCTGAAAAACATGAGCTAACAGCTCTTGGATGCTTTCACTTCCTCAGTACAGTAATTATATTTGTACTTAATTTTGAGGTTGTTACATATAATATTTTGCCAAAGATGATCATTTGGAGTCATTTTGACACTGGATTAGTACCATAAATATTGACTGTGAAACAGTGTTGACTGCATTTGCCTGAAATATGAAGGGTTTGATCCAATTATATGAGATTTTGAAATGGAAAATACGCACAAGTCTCTGTCAGTCCAGGATTTGCAGAGGCGGACATGAGCTGTCATTGCCAATATGCTCAGTACCATCTTTGGCTGTTAGTAACTGACTAACATGCACCATGGTTTAGTCACTGTTGTAAACAACAACCAACAATGGCAGTGATCAACACATGAACCCAAACAACAACAACAACAACAAACCCTGTGTTTTTATTCTCTCTCCTGACATGGCAGTGATCAACACATGAACCCAAACAACAGCAACAACAACAAACCCTGTGTTTTTATTCTCTCTCCTGACTTTCTCTTTTCTGGAAACAAAAAACAAAATCTAAACAAACTAAAACAAACAAAGCCGCCAAACTCCAGCCGCATACCTAAATGCTGATTTTGTACAGCTCTCTAAAACTTCTTTGTGCTCTTGTAACTATACATTTCTACCCCACGTGTCCCGTGATTATGTAGATGAATGTGAGCTTCAAGCTCACTTAGCCGATTTAAGTCTTTCTGTTCCAAATATTCTTCAGTTGATTGTGAAACTATCAATTTTTACCATAGCCTTTGTTTTCTGAAAGCTGACATTATATTTTGCATTAGAAGACCTAAAACAATAAGCCATATCAACTCTCATCAGGAAGATGCACACAGAAACGTGTGCCGAAAGATGGCTGTTCTCTCAATGTTCAATTGCTTGTGTAGTTTCCCCCCTGTATGACCTTTTCTTTCTCTATCCAACCATATTTCCCTGTTTTAGTACTCACATTTGGTCTGAAAACTCACTGTTGTCTGAGCAAGAAAAGAGTTTATGGTGGACATGAGGCAGTGACACATATAAGATGCATGAACAGTGGCAGTGGCATCTGGGAGAAAATGCATCAGAAAGTCTGCATATGCAGTCAGAGCGTGAACATGGACAAGGAAGAGCAAGGTGGTAGCTTCAAGCTGGGAAAGGCCCAGGCGGAGGAGGAGAGTGGGAATAATACATTCTGGTTGGCAGTCAGAGCCCACGCTGAGTAAAGTGGTACCTGTGCAGAGACAATAGACACAATGACAGTGGAGGGTACCTAAATAAAGAGGGCATTGATCCAATGCAGGAAATACAGAAAATTTTGGAAAGGGGTAAATACAGGTACACATTTGTTGCTATCAAAGGTGGAATTATAAATATAATGAAAAGTAAATTATGAATTAAATGTGCATTGGAAAAGGTATTTGGGGTGTTAATGTGAAAGGAGATACTATTTTGAATTCATGATTTGAGAGCAGAGGGATCCCTTTGACCTGTTTTATTTTATGGTGATGCTCACATGACATTATCAAATCCAGTCTACTAGAATATAGAAAAAAAGATAAGAAAAATGTATTTGAGTGAGCATATATGAAGTTCTCAGTTTTATTGACTCATGACCATCGGCCACAGAAGGTCACATAACATAGATTTACAAAGTGTTCTCCACTCCACTAAAAGCATTGCAACCTCGTGTCAAGTGTGACTAACACTAGTTCCAGGACAGAGACCACAAGAATCTGGAACCAGTGATCTGAGGTGCCAGAAATTAGGGAGTACTTTTAAATGAAAACAATAACTTAAAATAAAAACAGATCAAAGCAAAACAAATTAGCTTAAGGGCTGGGAGTGTATCTTGACAGGAAAGGGAAAATAATAACAACCACAACAATGATGATAAAGTTAGAAGCCATGCTGAAGGATTTAAATGGACCAAATTGCCTATTCAAGTAATAATAATAATAATAATAATAATAATAATAATAATAATAATAGTAATAATAGGAAAGTGTAACCATATAAACAAAATAGGAACTTGCTAATCATAGTAATGAATTATTTACTACGTAATAATAGTAACATATATGAAATAATGAAAGTAATATAGATGAAAGAAAAATGAAATGTTTTCTTTTAGGATAATACTAAGAAATACAAAGAAGCAATAATGTGAGACCAAAAAAAAAAAAAAAAAAAAAAAAAAAAACCCATTTAACTACAAACTTGGCAAAAAGTATTTCAGTCAAGAAACAATATTCACAAAAAATTAGTCATTGAGATTATACAGAAAATAGAATGCATTTATCTTCTCAAACTTCTTCCCCACAAATACACATGTAAAAAGGCATATAAAATTAAATTTAAAAAATAAATAATAAAAAGGCAGACTGAGTTGTCAATAGAAGAAGTAATCACTGATTTAAGCAAGCAGTAGGGAAACTAGAAGATCATCTACCTGATGGGAGCCGTGAGCAGAGCACAGCAGCATCCCAGGAAGTCTATTACAGATGCAAAACAGGAGCACCTCAGATGCCCACTTGAAGGGTATTCAAAGGAATAGCTCTTTAAAAATATAAATCTTCAAAAGTGACAACATCGTGAAAACTAAGGAAAGATTGGAAAGCTGTGCAGACTGAACAAATTTAAAGAAAAATAAATCCCTGCTAAATGTCACTCATGAACCCCAGATGGATTCTGCCCTTTATTTTTATTTTTATTTTAAAGACATTTAATGGTACCACTAGTAAAAACTAATAAGGTCTATTGTGTATGCATCAAAGGTCCAGTGTCCACTTCCTGTTTTTGATTGTTATATTGTGGCTCTTTTGGAGAAATCCTGATATTTCCTTTTTTTCAGAAAATACACACACACACACACACACACACACACACACACACATTCATACACACATACACACTCACACACGTATGTGAGATTGGTGAGCACGGAGCCATTATCTTGCCAATTAATTCCCTCACAGTGCTGGGGAGAGGGACAGAGTCCTTTGTTACACTCTTACAACTTTCTCTATCACTTTAAAATGCTTTGAACTTACTTTAAACTAAACAGAATAAAAAGGTAGGCAGTGTAACTCTCATGCTATCCTTATAATTTTCACATTGCCTTTGCAGATCATAGGCCAAGGGTTTCTAGCTATCAGAGCAAGTACGGTGATGGTGCTAGAAGGATATCAAGGCAGATATGTGTCCTGATAGAGGTTTTTCCTGAGTTTAAGATCGATTAGATAAAGTATATGTATAAGCTGATGCCAGTTTTAAAGGGGCCTGGGCTACTTTGCTCTTAGCTTATTAGTGAAACTTTGACAATTTAGGAGACAGTAAAAACCTAATACCACAATACCTCAGAAAAAATTCACTGTTTCAAAGTTGCTGAACATAATTTATTGAAAAGTTTCTGAGGTAATTGACAGTTTATGTGAAAATTTCAGACAGGGTAATGACCATGGGTAGCAGAACTAGAGATTTAAAAAAAAATTCAAATTTGCCCCAACAGAAAAGCACATCATTGATTTGACTGTATGGAGAGTCTTACTAAGTTGGATAAGAAAACTAAGAAAAACAACTCAGAAGTAAAAAATATACTTTGAAATTCTTCAAGCTGGACTGGATATAAGAGAGGGATCTTATGTGGGATTCATGTTCATAGCCTCTAATTCTGAGAGGCTTGCATCAGAGCTCACAAACTTTGAATTCTGTTACTTAGTCTCCTTCTAGAAGGTTCAGGTGGAACCACATGATAGAAGAGTCTAGGCTCTTTCACTTCTCTATTTAGTGCTATGACTATGCAGGCATCTTATAAAATATGGGACTCAGATAATTGTCCAAATTCATTTTGTCACTGAAGTAAGGATCTAATTAATTTCTAATTAAAGGCAATTGGGGGTCACCATAAGCTTCCTTTTTACCAATATTTGTGTTTAGGCAGATGGATCTGGTGAATTCCCTCAGCTGTGTTATGAACCTAGAGATATCCCTCTATGTCCCTATTGACTAATCCACAGCTAATTTCGAATATAAATATAAAGATGGTTTCTAACATGGTACAATGTACATAATATTCAATATCTATATTTGCCATCAAAATTAAAAATTGTTCACGTATTTTATCAGGACCTGGACAAATAATGTTTTAAAATTATTCCAGTATTATCTACATAGTCATTCCAAAAACTCATCAATATTTTAATGCCTTAATAAATTATCAGTAGAAACAAGAAATTACTACATAAGACAAGGTCTTGGTGAAGTGAAAACATTAACCATCTGCTAAATGCCTTATGATTGAACATCAACAGCATGAACTATAAAGGTGACACTGATTTAAACAGAAAGCTGCCTGTATCTTCTAAAATAAGAAAGAATTAATTGGCTTAAGTTTGTGGCAAGCATTCTTGATGTCCTGGCTTCCTGCAGCAATAATGCCTTTAGATGCTTAGCCAAGTCACTAGCTCTGCCAATCAGACAGAGACAGGAAATAAAATGTGGGGCTTCTGAGAAACCCTTTTCAAAAACATGACACCCTTGTTAGTTTGTAAAATCTCCCTGGAAGCAGAATAGAGTCAGGAAAAATCATGAGGACATGCGAAGGGAAGGAAACCCCTCACCAATATGAGGGCTATGTATAAAATCACTAATGTGACTATGAGCTGGGCATGCAGATTTCTTAGTCTGTGCTCTTCCTATTATCACTATAGTCCAGGCATCTCAACTTCTGAATGTCACAGGCAATGAAACATTTAGAAAAGGTTTGTGGAAACGGTGTACTTGCAATCTCTGTGTTGAAAATCTAAGAATAAAACACTATTCTTTTTTTTTTTAATTTTATTAATTTATTCTTGTTACATCTCAATGGTTATCCCATCCCTTGTATCCTCCCATTCTTCCCTCCCTCCCATTTTCCCCTTATTCCCCTCCCCTATGACTGTTCCTGAGAGGGATTACCTCCCCCTGTATATGCTCACAGGGTATCAAGACTCTTCTCGGTGACCTGCTCCCATTCCTCTAAATGTTTCTATCAGATTAGCCTGCAGATGTGCATGTGGTGCTCGCTCTTTCTTTCTTTCTTTCTTTCTTTCTTTCTTTCTTTCTTTCTTTCT
>OU015742.1:159684242-159708613 GCA_907169655.1 Acomys percivali | reverse complement strand
TCTTTCTTTCTTTCTTTCTTTCTTTCTTTCTTTCTTTCTTTCTTTCTTTCTTATTAACCATTGACATAGAAGGACCCAGAACACAATGGGCAGTGCCAACTCAGGGCCAGTGTTTTCTGGATTGTTTAAGAAAAGAGACTGAGCAATTCATGGTGAGCAAACAGCCAACACCATTCCTCTGTGATCTTGGCTTCAGATCTTGTCTCCACGTCTTCTGACTTCTCTCACTGTTGGGAAAAAGATCTGAATATGAATGCTAAGTAAACAGTTCCCTCCTAGGGTCGTGGTCTTTATCACAGTAGTAGGAAGCACACTAAGCCTGTGTTTCCTCCTAAGGTTTATCACAGGCAACATCAACTGCCTGTATTTATGTGGCCACCATTTGATGACTGGTTGCTATTTATTTCAACTCCTATCACTACTCTTTTGTAAAGAGAATATGATCTTAATTAGTATTAATTACCTACTAAATATACAAGTAATATTTTAAGCTTTGTTATTAAAGGTTAATTCCCTGGATATTAGTAAAATCTATGAGTTATATGTTAAATTTTAAGGAAAGGAAATAAAATAAAACAAATATGAAGTCCCTAAAATGTACCTAAGGTATAAATGCCTGTTTAGGAAGGTTCATTGATTGCAAACTTTGGAAACAGATAAACATAATTTACTTCCTCAGTGTGGCATTTTATATATGAATTTATGAATATTATTATGACCATACTGTAAGAAATAAAATTCATTTGGAGGAGGAAATAAGAGTTACTCATAATTTTCTGTGAATATAAGGTTATACTAAGAAGTCAACCAAAGAACAAAAGAGGATAAATTTAAAATTTGAATAGAGGCCATGCATAGGAGTTGTAGGCACTGAAGACTGATTAGAAAAATTGCATATGTTAAAATGTAACTTGAGTGCCAAGTTTACAAAGGGTTTGGGGAAGTGGGTTTCAAACAAGCTATTGTTTTATTTATTGTGCTATAGAGTAGCATTATTCAAATGTTCACTGCCAGCTGGTGGCAACACAGAAACTGTTTGATGATGTAAGTACATATTTAATGTTCAGATGAATTGTTTGCATATTCTCAGTACAATTTCACATCCTATTAACATGATTTTTGTCCTATTTTATCATCTAACATAATTTATGGATAAATATTATATATGTATTATATACAAATTCTCTTTGTGTCTGATATGAAATCATCTTTAAAAGTCCAATTTAATCACTGATTATTAAATTAAATCATTCCTTTACAAACAATAAAAAATGTATAAAAATCTTCCATCCACACCCAGGATAGCTGTAAGAAAAATTTTATTTATACATAGAGACATAAGTAGCTGACCATAAAAAAGCATTATATACCTGACTACATATATAGAGTCTCAATCAAAAGCGCTTTATAAGAGCACCAGATAAAAATATACAGAAGCACAGTCTATGTGGAAAATTAGGATTCTATAAATGTTATCACCACGGATTCACCATGAGAGAGAAAGATCAATAGTAACATAAACCAAAAAGTGAAAACATGTTAAAAGATCCCCGTGGAAAAGGCTTTACAATGTCTATGAAATGACAAAGTGATTATATCAAATGCAGTGTTTTTGCTGACTCATTTCCTTCTAGTAAAATCCCTGGCATTGCATCCGAATGCAGTTGATGTCTAGAAAATGACTGTGGATGCCTTTTAAGGAAAACTACATCCTTCCCAAGCATATGGAAAGCAATTCCCATATCTTCTGGTGTATAGCTGTGCAGTCACATCCTATATTTCACTTTTTCCTGGTCAGAGTGACCTACCTATGATAATTACATGATATGTGATACACGGAGTAACAAACAAAAAGGGCATCACTGAGATGGTTGTATAATCAGCACTCATCCCATGATGCAACTGGTCAAAGCTCTGGGTAGCAAAATGCTGTTCTTTCCTTCCCTTACTTTGAGTACCACTGCCATTAATGACAGAGAATACCTTTGGCTGTTTGGCTATCTATGTAAGGAATTCTGGGAAACAGGTAAGGACTAGGCTTTTGATTTGCATGGACAGTCCCAGTACTTGAAGCCACCCTAATGGTTATTAATCTTCCTGGGTGATGTGATTACTGCAGACAGGAAAAAAGAAGGGTATTTAGCATGAGCTGGCAGTTTTGATGGTTATAAAAGAACATATTTTTTTCCCTTTAAGTTAAAATGTACATCTCCCTTTGGTTATGCAAGTAATCAGAAAAGCTTACATATGTTCCTCAACTCTTTAATAATAAAAAATAAAATAATAAAGATCTTTCCATAAGAAGTTCATGTTATAATCAGAAAAACTGTGAATAGATAATTTTACACACAAAACCAGAAAGTGCGTTTGGATCACTGAAGTGGGGCAATGCAATCCCAGTGATCCTATAGGCAGGAGGAAACATGTCAGAGATGCATCCATGTGGTGGCAGGTGCAAGTGTTGGAAAGATGTGCTGTGAAGACAGAGGAAGGAGCCAAGAGCTAAAGCAAGCAAGCAGCCTCCAAAATCTGGCAAAAAAAAAAAAAAAAAAAAAAAAAAGCTGTGGATTCTAGACACTCCAAAATGAACCCAGCTCTGTTGGTTCCTTGATTTAACTTATATGTGGAAAAAACTTTGGTATACCTAATAAAAAATAATAATGCATGCTGTTTAAATGCCAGTAAGTATGACAACTTACTGTGGCAGCAGTGGAAATGTATTAGTGACACATTGAATAGATCATCCTCTAAATGTCACTACTGTGTTTTCCTAAGAAAAACCATTTTTCTCTTTATATGTAATAGTATCTACAGTAAGAATTATTTTTGAGTTTTGAGTAATTGGAATTAACTCCTTCTGGGTGTGTGTTTTTAACTGTCTTAATACTTAATGACTGCCCATAAGCCCATACAGACATCCTTCTAGGAATTTCCTCAGGTCATATGTAAAATTGTATACTATATAAACACACAGCTGGTCCCCCATCAAATGGCCAAAAAATGTGGTCCTGTAATTTCTAAGTTCTTAGCCTCAGTTATGGCATGTTATATTTTCTCAGGAGGTACAGTCATTATGAAGAATATATGCTTAATTTTAAGACAAATAATGACATGTAATACATGTACATTTGGATTCTGTAACATAAACATACTTGAATATCTACAAATTACATAACAGGTGAAGTAGGAAAAAGAGAAACAAGTTCACATCTTCCAATAGGGTGGATAACTATTTTGTAACTATTTCAATAAGGAATTAGTTAAAAGATAGTGTGAGTGTATTTCCACCAGCTTCCCCCCACCCCCCATCTGTGGATGTCAGTGTCAAAAAGTCTGTTTATGCGTATTGGGCATCCCTTCCTTAAAGGCATGTGCTTGTTGCTTGAATGAAGTAGGTGCTGGTGTCATAAAGTGACTAGATGTCAGTAGGGCACACCTCCATCCTTGCTCAGTTTCCCATGATATCAGTGATTCTGAGAGAGGCTGGCTGTTCAACCATTGTCTCTCCATGAGGACTTTGGAGAGTCTTTCTCTGGAGCAATCCAGCTGAGATGCTAGGCAAATGGGAAGCAAACCTAGGCTTCTGTAAGTCTAAGATCTGAGGGCACTTCTCCTAAGCCTCTGAGATTTGGAGACTTTAGGATAATCCAGTCAGAAGCTTTCAACATGTTGTCTGAATAATTGACTGGGCCTCCAGAGGCCCTTTGGAGGCTTCTGGGAAATCCCCCCTTTCCAACCACAGATCTGCGTAAGCTTGGGTTCCTCTCAGTCAAGGTACAGTGTGACTAACTACTTAAGCAAAGGCTGAAGTGTGAGTCTGGTTGTCTTCTACCAAAAAGATTGTCTAAAAAGCTGAACACACTAACACAGTGAAAACCATATAAACCTTTAAATGCTACTTGACTGCTTCCATTTGGGAAAATAGAGTATATTTTCTATCTTATATCTTATATCCAATATATTATATTATATTATATTATATTAACATGTGATGAATTAGTCACTGTTGTTTTTAAATAAAACAGTGTTAAAAATCTTCTCATTTTCAATTTCTTATATTGTTCGCACCAGGAGAAAGCATTCTAGAAAAAAAGGCTTGTGAATCCCCGGCCATGCCTGCTGACCCTGCCAGAGGTTGCTGTTCTGCCTTCTTTTTTTAGTTGTAACTTTCCACAGAAGATATTAATAGGCAAACATAACCAGAAACTCCCTGACTCCTGAGCTTTCTTAGGCATGAGCATGTGTGTTTCTTATCGGGTGTTCTCAAGCTCCATACCACTAAGTCTTTTTTTAAAATATTTTTATCATGTTTCTTTTTTTAACATATACCTTTATATGATTACACATGAGTAAAATAAACTATATACAGCAGGGAAAACCACGATCAGGAGTTATATAAATGTTACATTCATAGTGATTTAGCTATTTGTATTTGGCAAACTTGAAGTAAACATCGTTCCTCTCTTGTTGGATCAAATTTCTGAATGGAGATTAATATCTATCATATCTCATCTCTATTAATGTAAAACATCTATCTTGATCTAAAAATACCTTAACCCCTAACCTACTAAGCTTAATTGGAAGACTAAATTATCTGGTCTTCAAACCCATCAGAGACTTGAGAAGGGATAAAACTTAAATACCTGAGGGAACCCAGAGTGCAGGTTAGCAGCTTCCAAACTGAAAAAAATGACTGAGACAGTTTACTGACTGAACAGTCACATCCAATACAATGTTGGGTGACCACTATGTCTTAAAACTCTGATTTTTCTACCTTTGATTTTGTTTATTTATATTCATTTATTTATTTATTATAATTTATTCACATTACATCCCAATTGTTACACCCTAGCTGTATGCTCCACCTCCTTGATCCTATCTTCCTGTTTTCACCCTCTCTCTGTCCCTTCCTTCCCCTTCTGCCCTATTCTCCATGCCCAGACCTCTGACAAGGGAAGCCCTCCTGCCCCATAGTCTAACCACAGCCATCAGGTCTCATCAGGGTAGCCTGCATCTGCTTCCTCTGTGTGCTCACAAGGCTTCCCCACTAAGGGGAATCGATTCCCCTCAAGGCCCCTCCATTAGAGAATGTGCTTTCCATTGGCTGCATTCAAACAGGGAATCAAATTTTAACTCCTCCTTTTCTTTTCTTTCCCTACTTGTATCACATCTCAACACCACTCTTTCCAAATTTAAGATGAACTGAGATTGATCAAATTTTGAGACAAATAAAATTTTGGAACATTACTGCTGAATGAGAACGTGTTTTATTAGAAATGTTTAGCTAATAATAAAGTATTAATGTGTATTCCATATTCGGTCACATTGATTTGAGTCAGAAAGTGACCTAGAATATGTGTTACAGATGCTGTCAACCAGTTGCCCCTTTAAGGCTGACAAGGCTGTTGGGAATTTGAGACTGGCTCACAGCTCTCTGGAGAGCCCTTTGGCCCTCAGACTAGCCCAAAGCCATTCTCATTCGCAAGTTCACAGTGCTAACAGCTGTCCTCTCTAGGTATAAGGAACTTCCACAATCTCACCTCAACTACCAACTCTCCAGAGTCAGTGGCTCCGTGCTACACTATACCCACTCCTCACTCTGCCCCATATGGTACTCTTCCATTGTCACATGCAGTTGAATAAACTTCAGAACAGGGTTATAGTACAATACAGTAAGCAGAATCACCGTGCAGGTTCCTAGGGAGCATCAACCTTATTTTATTGCCAAAGGAAGATTTCCTGGAGGAGTGAGCTTTGAATGTGAGTGATAAAGCCTGTGGTAGAATATCAAAGCAATAGCGGGAGGGAGTGAGCATGCCACTAGGAAGCCAGAAACCAAGGGATTCACTGCAAGGGGCAATCACATTATTTACCCATGCTCCATTTCTTAGAATGTTTCCCTAACTACCACAGAGAATATGCCAGAACTGCACAGCACAATGCCATGACTTTATATTCAAATTTGTTTTGAACCATTTTCCCTTGTGCCATGATGTCATGATTTCTCTTGTAATTGCTTAGCTCTCTGGCTTATCAGTCCTAGGCCTCTCCTAAATCTGAGGTATGTGCTGCCAAGCAGAGTTCAGAAGAACTCCTGGGAAAAGCTTGTGTCAAAGCTGTACTCGATTTAGGAGTGATCCCCAAAGGCCTACCTGTTAAAGGTATTAAATTAAAAATTCTCCATAGCAGCAAAGAAGCAGAGGTTGGTGTGTTTCCAAACACTAATATGTCAGCAATATAGGGCTATTCTGAAATAAAAGACAGGAGACTGTGTAAGAGAGATTATGTACGTAGGCATATGGGTGACATCAGATATTCTTTAGGAGTTGTGCAGCTTGCTTTTCTTGATTCTGAGACTGGCTCTTCCACTGAGACTAGGGTCTCACCAGTTAGATGTGCATAGTTGGCTAAGAATGCCCAGGAATCTACCTTCTCAGCCATGAGATTACTAGTATGCACTCCTACACTAGCCTTTAATGCTGATGCTGGGGACCACATTCATGTCCTTATGTTGTGTGGCAAGGACTTTATTGTACCGAGGTATCCACAGCCCCAGTACAGGAGACACTGTACGAACAAGAATAGATGGCATGCATCTGTTTTAGTTGATTGGCTTTCCTAAAAAAGAAAGTGAACTTTTTCTGACCTTCATGCCAGGAGGCAGGTTTCACAACAACTTGAAGCAAGATGCTAAGTGACATTAAGTTTTGCTTTCTACAGAACTATGAGATGTCAAGGATTTCTACCCCAGTGGTCACATTTTAAATAAACAAACCTACTGATCCTTGATAAATATAATCTTGAGTTATAATACTAGAAGACTTTCAAAAAAATCATACCTCAAAATGACAGAGGAAGAACTTGAAACTATAATTTTTCTAAAATAAATACTTGAGAAAAATAGACTATGTTGACAATTTCATCAGGGTGACCATATAACTGAGAGAAACAGGGTGTGTGTGTGTGTGTGTGTATGTGTGTGTGTGTGTGTGTGTGTGTGTGAGCATGTGCATGCATCCATGCACATATGGAAAAGAGGCTATCTCCTTCCATCTGTGTATTCTGAGAATTAACTCAGGTCAGTAAATTTGATGTCAAGTCCCTTTACTAGCTGAACCATCTCACCAACTTGAGGGGGACAACGTAAAGGAGGAAAGATGTACTCTAATTGATGGGTATGCTAAGACTGATAGGTGTACTCTGATTGGTGGGCTCACAGACTTAAATAAATCATGGAGAAAGATACGACAGAATATCTTACCCTGTAGAAGGCATGAAGAAAGAGGGAGAATGTTTGAATTACCAAGCTTTCTCTATTTCCACTTCTTATATCTAGTTTGTGGGAAGGTGCCACTCATACTCAGGGATAGTCATCACAACTTCCTTGCTTAGTCCTTTTGGGGAACAGCCACAGAGGGATGTGTTAACAGTTACCTAAGAGCTTCTTCTTTGAATCAAACTAATCATTGTCTTGGACCAAACATACCTCCTAAAGCTACTTAATCTCCAAATAAAGGTGCCATATTAGTTACTTCTCTGTTGCTTGTGAAAACTCACCGTGACTTCCAACTTATAAAGGAAAGAGTTTATTTGGGCTTAGAGTTCCATTATGGCTGGAGCAGGCTGTGAGAACTCACATCCTTTACTGTAAACAACAAAGCATAGAGAGCAAACTGGAAGCCATGTGACACTTTTCACCTCAAATTCGGCCCCAGTGATGCACTTCCTCCAGCAAGGTTTCACCACCTCTCTCTCCCCAAGCAGCAGCACCAACTGAGGACCAGATGCCCAAGTACTGCTGCCAAAGGCAGTGGTTCTCATTTGAACCACTAAAGACACACACACACACACACACACACACAAAACTCATGAATCCATCTGGCAAGATATAACTATTCTGCCCCTAGATCAGACTAATTTCATCTCCAACATCTCAACGGTTCTAACATTCCTCAAAAGTTAAAATACAAGTTTCCTCTAACACATAGGACAAACTCTCAGTTGTCAGGGTTCTGTAACATAATTAACAACAACAAGTTACACACTTGCAAGATCCAGCCGCACAGAGTAAACATTCCCTTCCAGAGTGCCAGGATAGAAACTTGTACTGCAACTTTGGATGATACCAAAGCAAACCAAAAGTCTTACTGGGATAATAGTGAATATTGTTACTTCATCTCAAACACCAGCATCACTTACTGCCATGGATCCCAAGACTCAGGAACCCTTATCCCGATGGCTTTTCCACCTGGAGCCCTCATGGCTTCTCTCCTATGACACTGCCCTCTGTCTGAATCTTTCTCAGCAGTCTATGCTCCTGACAGCCATAGTTTCCTATGATTTCCAGTATATTTTCAGATTCACTTTCAAAGATTCGCATATTCCTTCAGAGGTATCCTGCCGTGTCTCTGACCTTAATGCACACTGCCTGGCCTATGTACTTTCCTCTGAAGCATGAGTAGAAGCTTCCTTGACTGTAACTCTTGAATTTGATGTCCTCGCAAAGGCAGCTTCACATGGCTGATGCTAATATCTGCTAAAAATTCAAACCGTAATCTGGCCCACTTAAATCAAGGCTTCAGTAACCACTGAGTTCCTGGATACAGGAAAACAGTTCCCTAGGTGGTCCTGTGTGACTAGAACCTCCTGGAGCTCTCCTCTGAAAGCAAAGCCTTTCACTTCAGTTAAAACCTTTATACTCTTGTTTGTGATGGATAGAGTCTGTTCAATCTCTGAGGCATCTTTTAACTTATCTTTCTAAGTGCCCACCCTTTAATATCCGCAGTCTCCTTTGTACCTATATGGTTTTTTGTCACTATTTTTTTTTTGCACTTCTTTTCTGAAAAAAACTGCAAAAAATTTCAAATCTTTCCATTTTAATTTTGGCTCACAATTATCTGACTAAAATCATCAATCAAGAGCCATAAATAGAACACAAAAGGCTGAATGGGGGTGGTGGAAGGGAGGAGATAAAAGAGGAGGAAATTTGGAGTAACAGAACACAAGAGCTTTTGAAAAGGTACTGTAGACACCACACACACACACACACACACACACGCACGCACGCACGCACGCATGTGCGTGCGCGCGCGCGCGCGCTCTCGGGCGCAGAGAGAGACAGAGAGACAGAGACAGAGACAGAGACAGAGACAGAGACAGAGACAGAGAGACAGAGACAGAGAGAGAGGCAGAGCACTATAATGGAACTACTGCACAACAAATTGACAATTGTCTCTACTAGACACCATAGCCTAACAAACAGAAAACACAGCATTTGGGAACGGGTTACTTCTTTTGAAGCTTCAGACCAATGAGATCCCATAGACTCCTAAATGTTACAAGTTCTGAAGATCAGATAGTAGAGTTAGTCTAGTACTGCCTGGAAGCTTCATCTCTGCTATCATCTAGCTTTTGTAATTCTGTAATATGTTATATAGACTAATATATGGGAAAACTAATAATTAGTCTTTGCTAGCTGTGAATCCTTTGGGCTACAATAATTGCTGACCCGGTAAGACTTGCCTACTGGTGTAGTAGTGGCATAGATATCTTAGAAATAACCATCCACTTCCTAAATGGTTGAGTTCATCTCCACAAGCTCAATATGTCACACAATTTCAGCTCAAGGACCTGTGGTAATTTCTTAATCCTAATAGAGGACCAATTATTATTATTCTGCTAAATTGATATAGCATTAAACTATTTCTTAATGATTTATTCTTATATCTGTAGTTCAAAGCATATCCCAATGCTCATTAGATAAGCTTCCATTTGCAGTAGTGATTAACATAAAGACCCACCAGTGGAATGCAAACTAGTACAACCACTTTGGAAATCTATCTGGTGCTATCTCAGAAAACTGGGAATAGGGCTTCCTCAAGACCCAGCTATTCCACTCCTTGGAATATACCCAGAAGATGCACCAGCACACAGCAAGAAAATTTGCTCAACCATGTTCATAGCAGCGTTATTCATAATAGCCAGGACCTGGAAACAGCCTAAATGTCCCTCAGTAGAAGAATGGATAAAGAAACTGTGGTACATATACACTATGGAATACTACTCAGCTATTAAAAACAAGGAATTCCCGAAATTTGTGGGCAAATGGGTTGAGCTAGAGATGATCATAATGAGTGAGTTAACCCAGAAGCAGAAAGACTCAAATGGTATATACTCACTTATATCTGCATACTAGCCCAATGTGCATGTCTCATGAAAGCCTTCCCTTACCAGGAAACTGGGACCGAGGGGAGGACATCCTATTGGAACTCTTGATGAGAGAACAATGGGAGAATAGCAATGTAGAAGGATCCAGTGGGTCCTAGAAACCTACAAGTAGAACATTATGATAGGCAGATTTGGGTCATGGGGTCCCGCTCAAACTAAGGCCCTAGCCAAGGACAATACAGGCGGTAAAATTTAAACCCCTACCCTGATCTAGCCCATGGACAGAACAGTCTCCACACTTGAGTGGAGAGAGGGATTTGACTTTCTCAAGTACTCTGGTGCCTCACACTTGACTATGTCCCCTGGCGGGGGAGACCTAGTGGCACTCAGAGGAAGGACAGCAGGTCACTGAGAAGAGACTTGATACCCTATGAGCATATACAGAGGGAGGTAATCCCTCTGAGGAACAGTCATAGAGGAGGGGAATAAGGGGAAAATGAGAGGGAGGGGAGAATGGGAGGATACAAGGGATGGGATAACCATAGAGATGTAACAAGAATAAATTAATTAAAAAAAAAAAGAAAAAAAAATAAAAAAAGAAAAAAAGAAAAAAAATAAAATAAAAAAATAAAAAAAAAAGACCCACCAGTGGATAAGTTGTAAAGAATAAGACAATGCCAAACGCACACCCATGAGAAGAACATATATATTTCGGCCTCCTTCCAAATCTCAAGGACCATTTTGGTAAAGGAGGTGGAAAGAATATAAGATCCAGATGCAATGGATAGAACATAGGAAACAGTATTTTCTGGACACAGCAAGACAGCAGTACAAATGAACTTAGAGTAGTTATGACAGTATGAAAAAGACTTGTGCATGTTCAAGCCGCACCAAGTTGCAGCATGTAGACAGGAGTGGACCACAAAATTTCTTCCCTAGCTGAGGAACAACTGACAATTTTTACTTCTGGGAGTGGGAGAGTGAGGTTTTTTTTATGAGTCTAGCCCCTAGTAAGTAGGCTAAATTCCAGTGGACAGCCACACATACAAGAATATTTGGGCATCACAAATTGAACTTGATAGGTTTAAATAAAGGACACAAGTAAGGTGATTTAGGAGGTACTTGGACTTGGGAGGAATTGGAGAAATGGGGAGTGAATATGATCAAAACACGTGTAAAGACTTCTCAAAGAACCAGTAAAAATATGTACTAAAAAACCACACTGTGGTCTGAATGTTTGGCTGTCTTGAAATTTTCTATGTAAAATTATTGGCATTTTACACTTATTGTCAGCATCCTACAGAGTTGTAGGGAAGGAACAAAGTGTGAACAAGTGTGTGTTTTTTGTTTGTTTTGTTGACCCCCTTGTAATGTAACACAAATGACCTAAAGTCCAGACGTTACAAGTCTTTGTCCCATCCGAAACGTGGTTATAGTATTTACTGTTCTAATTCCAATTGGTATTCTAATCATCTGATTCCTGAAGAATCACCCCTTAAACTCCTCTATGGCTTTTATAGCACACTTCCAAATTCTTCTATATTACTTTACTAAATTCCTTTCAAAAGATTAACCAAATTATGGTATTTAGTTACAAGAATGCCCCTACTCCTCATGTACTAGTTTTATATTAGCCTTTTCTTCACTAAAAGTGAGTAACCAGCAGAAACAATTTACAAAGATGACATACTTGTTCTGAGTAAAGTTGTCAGGGGTTTCAATCCATCATGGCACATGTGTTTGTGGTAAGTCAGATCAAATCCCAGAGGGCAAGAAGCAAAGGGAGAATGCTTGTTAATACAAGCTTCCTCTTTTAGCCCTTTAGTCTATCCAGGCTCTAAGCCGATAGGATGACGCTACGGATCAGCAGGTCTGTCTCTTCTCTTTAGTTGATTATCTATGGATATTTCCTCAAAGATATACCTAATGTGTGTTTTATACATCTTACCTACTTCTACATTAGCCAGGTCGATAATAGATATTAACCATCCCAGGTAGGCTGGGCCTAGATTTAGTAGGAAGCCAGAGAGTCTTTACAATTACTCTCCTCTTGGTTTTTCTTTTCTTTTTCTTTTTTTTTTTTTTTTTCTTAAAACAGCTCAGTGTTGGATCATTCTGAGATGTTTGGCAGGGCTTGACTCTCATAACAGCGATCTGAGATAAAATAAGTAACAAAACCGTAATCTTTCTTTCCTAAAAAGAAAAAAAAAAAAAAAAAACAGTGACAAAAATCCCACCGCCAAATCCCCTTAAGTAAGAAGCAGTAGAGGGCACTGCCTCCTCTGACTGCCTGACCCTCCCACCCTGCAGTGGTCAGTGGAAGATCACATGTGGTCACCCTTGGCTAAGTCGTCCCTCATTTCCACTCCCTTCCATTTCAAGAAACAGAGCGTTTTGCCTGTTACATAACTCCTGTAGCCACACTAAATCACTGAAGTCTTGATATAGCACTCAGAGATTTGGGAACTGAATTTAATTAATCCCTCTTTGCTGAAATGGAGTAGTGCTAAACTTTGTTCACAGCCTTTCAATTGCCCTTATCAAACCTTCAAGGTTTAAAGAGCTTCAGGTTGCTGATAGCTTCATAGGAGACCAAAAAGCTCCTGCCACACCTGCTGAGAATACAACCTCATGCAATAACTCATATATATCACATCTTAAACTGAGATCTCATCTCTTCAAAGAATGCATTATACTGATTGTTAATAAACATTAATAAAACATCCTGCCTCGAAATATGTAGGCATACAATTTGAACAGCTTGTATATAAAATACGTTTCTTCTGCTCCCAATTTAGGAGTCATTCAGCTACTGTTTAATAAAAAACCATACTAGACATCAATGAGCCCTCGTAAGTTAGAGTCCACAAATTCATTAGACATCATCAAATTTCACTCTATAAATTGTGCTTAGAAGTCTTATTGGCAAGTAAAATGCTCAGCGATTATTCCTTCCCCCAAAGCTGAGGCTAACATATTGAACCACAAGTGACTTAAAAATCTGCGCTCCAATTTCTCCTTCATAACAGACAAGTAAACATCAGTGCAGAGTTTGCTTTGGATTTATATGCATTGACCAAGCTCTCATCTTCAGAATGAGCAAACGATGAGATGAATTTTGAGTATTGTTTATTCTTTAGCCCAGCATATAGTCTGATACGAGGAGCTTTACCCAAACAGTTTGTGGCACGGGATTTTTTTTCTCAATTAGTGGCTAAAGAACTGGAAATTGTTCACATTTATGTAAGTGATCTGAAATAGACTACCGCTAAGCTAATTGATCTGAAAATGCTTTTCCTGATCAATACTTTCTGTAGAAGGAATGTAGTCATTGAAGCCTCTACAAAATAATAAGCCAAGAATAATTTTAAGATGCTATTACTTTGAATATATTTTGCTATTATTAGTAGGGAAAATCATTTACACAGGCTTTTTGCAACAAATATGTCTATTACTTTCCCTTAGTTTTATAATATACGACAGTACTAATATCATTGATTCTAACCCCTTTGCAGTTGAGAACAGTGGTAGATTTACATATTCCTGTCTGATTGATCAGAAATGCAGAATATTTGAGCTGGTAGTCAGAAAAGACTCCATGAGAAATGCCTGGGATACATGTGCAAACACTTGTAATTGAATGTAGAAGCATGTGTATACATCCCTGAATGTAGATTTACATATATATACCAGAAGGCTATCCTCAAGTACTCTGCTTAGCAGAGCTAGAGTGGCTGTGTCATCAGTACTCTGTTGTTGCTTCATCAAAGTTTCATACAACCATGGCTAGCACAAAACTTGCTTGGTTGTTTATGCTGGGGAAAAGGGTGGGACGGTGGGAGGGCAGCACCGGGAGGAAAGGAGGGAGGGGGCAGAAATAAGGATATAAGGTGAATAAATAAAATTTTAAGATAAAATTAAAACTTCTAATTTTGTGAGTACTGGGATGACAGGTAAATACTGCTATAACAGTAAGTATTTTTAATAAGGTACATACTGATGTACACACCCAAGTCTCTGAATCTAAAGCAAATTGGCATTTTTGAGGAAACTTCATTTCTACTTACTCAATATAAAAATTTAAGTTTGGAGTCCCACAAGGAGACCATGAAGGCCTGCAGATCTGGACCCAGGGGTGCTTGGACAAACTGCTGTACCAACCATGGTCAATATGTGCAGAAAATCTAAACCCGCTGTTCATACCTAGCCAGTGGACAGCTCATTCCCCCACAGTTGTCGGGGAAGTGCAGACTGCCTCTGACTTGAACTCTGGTGCCCCGAATTTGATCACTCCCCCATGGTGGGGAGGCCTGGTGGGCACAGAGAGGAAGGAGAAACAAGCTATCCCTATGAGACCTGACAGTTTTCCTTGAGTGATCATGAGTGGTTTCAAGACTTCCCTGTAGTTGGTTGACACAAACATTATAAGAATGGCCAAAACTTTCTCGTTTTGCAATTATAACTTAATACAGTTTTTATTTATTTTTATTTTTTCATTTTTCGAGACAGGATTTCTCTGTGTAGCCTTAGCTGTCTTAGACTCACTTTGTAGACCAGGCTGGCCTGGAACTCACAGCGATGCGCCTGCCTCTGCCTCCTGAGTGGGATTCTGACATGGACTAGAAAATGTTAATTCTGATAGCATAAATTGCTATGAGATTTATGATACATTTAGTAAGATTGAGCAAAATGTATCAAATGTAAAGAAGTCCTTTAAGTTTCAGTCGTGTGTCCTTTAGCTTCACTGAATTTTGCCAAACTTTTCAGAAAAAAATATAATCAACCTCAAAATATGAGTATATATTCTTTTCAATAGGAGTTGAAAACTGATGCTCTGAAAGCTAATTTTGAAGCAAGCTAATATTCTGCTTTCTCTCCCAGAGCTGTGAAAACATTTCCCATTATTCCAATAATAAGGTTCCATATGTAGAGCCACAAGTGGTGTTCCTTTAAGAAAGCCCATGCCAAGGTAAACATCAGTAAGTATTGTCCCATATGCAACAGTGGCCTGCAGTTTATATTGTAAAGGCAATAGTATCTAGCATAATCTACAAGCCCTGTACCAGGAGACAGAGTGAGAACTGTGTGACATCTAGTGGCAGGTATGGCAGCAGCTGAGAATCCTAATCATGTTTAAACAGTTTACCTTGGTTTTAATGCTATTCAGCACACAATTGTGGGATACTTATTTGAGATTTTTAATCAGTGATTCATATATATATATATATATATATATATATTCATAATGAGAATTAAGCAGTGTTTTATTTCACAAAATGGTCATATGATAGCTGGATCTCATCTCAATAACATGCTGTTTCTTTGTGATCATTTTAATAAATATATTTCCTCTGAAAAAATTATAGGATCATCAAATTTCTCCTATTATAAAATGAGTTTTATTACCTTAGAATGTGTTGACATTTATGTCAAAAGTGCTGTATTAAAGCTAAAACATCATTATTTTAGCTATCTCATTTAAACAAATGAAGAAGCACTATGGGACATGGGGCTCAGCCAGTAATCCCAGCACACAGATGGCTAAGACGGGATGATTGCAATGAGTGTGAGGTCAGTTTGTACTACATGGTGAGTTTAAGACTAGACTGGGCTACAAGACAGAAGTGACACCTTGTCGCCAAAATGACAAAAAAAAAAAAAAGAAAGAAAGAAAGAAAGAAAGAAAGAAAGAAAGAAAGAAAAAAGAAACAAAGGAAAACAGAAAAATAAAAATGGCACATTCATTGTATTTTGAAACCTGACAGGCATTCATCAAATTCCTAAAACAAACTTGACTTAATCAAATCTGTTTGACTAAGTCTTGCTATTTATAGGTTATTATCAAGTCAGTAAACGTATTTATGCAAAAATCATGAAGCTTAAGGGAAGAATACTAAATAATGTGCATAAAGCAGTTAGTAATTATAGACCTAGTACTTGAGAGCATAATTGACTAGAAAAGGCTACTAAATGATTTAGTTATATTGGTGACTTAACTCTTCAAGATAGCATATCTGAAATTTCAGATGAGCTGAAAACAATGAAAGTTAGATCTGTACCCTTATAGCATGGTACACACGTGCCCTTATTCATACACATGAATGCCCCCACCCACATACACACAGAGTAAAGTCACTTCTCAAAGTCAAAACTTCTAGGAAATACTGAATTATCAGCCATGTCTCAGATTGTGGTCGTTATACTAAAGTGATTTTATAGTTGAAAATAAAGTTTCACTCACTCATTCATCTACTTTGCACACAACAATATTTATCAAATGCTTAGTGTGTCCCAGTAATGCTTATAGAAACAGGTGTTCTTTTAAATATCACTCTATGTTGTATCCATGGGGATCAGTGACAAACGGTATGTTACTTCAAAGTGGCCTTGATATTGCTCACTGTATAGTCTAAGATCCCAAAAATGGTGGCTGGTTTCAAAGACAAGTTATTCTTTTTCTTTTTCTTTTTCTTTCTTTCTTTCTTTTTTACATTCTTCTGAACAATATCGTTTCCTAAGATCATCAGAACTTAGATATCTAGCCACTATATATTTTCTCATTGGAATCTTGCTCAATGGAAATTTTCTATAAGAAAAGAAGAGATATTAAGTTTTAGATAAGTCAGTCGAAATGTAGTGATACAATAAAGATTAAAAGAGAGTAGTCATATAATCAGGATATTTGGACAAATTGATGACATCTCTTTCTTTGACATTATACTTCCTTGCCTAATATATATATATGTATATATATATACATACACACAAACCCAATGTGCTACAAGATTACATATGGAAGTAAAATACATACCACAATGAAAATACTTATTATGGCACCCATTCAACAACTAATTAGATCCCGGATGAAAGTTATTCCTTTCAACTTGCTAAATATGCTTCCCTACTTGGGCATAGAATTCCAGTTAACAACTCTATTTATAGCCCTTAGGAAGTGTTCTGAGGTTGCATCAGCTTGATCCACAGTCTGTGTGATTCTGAGGATAAATCACTATGAGGAAAGACGTACAATCTAAAATGATCTATCACAACTGAAAATCAATACATCAAGAACATAAAAGAGTCTAGGATAATTCACTTGCCAAGCCATAAATTAGGCATGCATATCAACGCCACATGGGATGCAATACCTCATAAAAATTCTTAAAATATATGATTAATGAAAGTACCACAGCTTGAAATATATATATTATACTGCTTACACTAACCAATATATTATACTCGGAGTTTTATGCTTCTGAGAAATGGCATTTACATACACAGTATCAACAGTGATGATAAATCAGAATTTCTTGCTCCAAAGTCCAATTCTTTGGGTAGTGATTCATGTTTCACTTTTTAAAATGATGATTTACACTAATGTATTTCTCATAAAATATTTAATACTTCTTACAATTATTGCCAAAACTATGTTCTAACCACTTCTATCAGGATGCCCACAGAAATCCTTCCCAAGGCAATCATAAATATTTGAACTTTGATATTTTACCATAAAGTGACAATATTTCAAATACTGAAAATTCTTATGCTGCAAACCCTGAGCTTCCTTCTCAGCCTATCCATCTGCTGCAGATATCCACAGCTCCTAGTGTATGCGGTGTTGCTTATTCAACTGGCTTAGGGTGGTCTGGGACAGTCTGTGCTGGCTGATGTATTTCTAAATATAGCCCAAAACATTTTTGAAGGAATTATTATTATTAGAAAGCACTAGCAACACTGAATGCCATCCAACCATGAATTACATCTATCTGAAAATAAGCCTCCCACACCTTGGAGTTCCAGTATAAAGAATTTCCATATCAGGACATCACCAATATAAGACCCACACCTGCCCTGCCCTTTGGTTTACTATGACAAGAAAACATCATCACTCCAAGTTCCTATCCTCTGCTTCATGGGCAAGCTGTTTGTTCCCACTGTCACTTTTGAAAGAGGGCTTACCAATTTTGACTGACTGAACTTTAATCAGGCTTTTCAGTTTCCCCGTTTGCCTCTAAAATTTGGCCTGTTTGAGTTTAAATGAGCATTTTAATGTTTACTGACCTGTCCTTAAAAGCCTTGATTGGGATTAGCTACTTCAAAACGACATTTTCTGTTCACATATCCAATTATGCAACTTACACCAGGCCCACTCAATACCTGGTTATATACAGCCTTGTTCGTTTCCCCTTATGAAAGGGACCCCTTCCCTGCTTAGACTTTGAACATTTGCATAGGATTGGCCTTCCCCTCACAGTAGTTTCTTTCTCTTGCAATCATCTTTTACAATAGTTTCCTATCACCTAAAGCAAGGATGTTTGTAACCACTAGAATAAAAAACACGGAGAAACAGCTAAGACTTTTTTTTTTTTCCTTTTTTTTTTTTTAGACAGGGTTTTTCTGTGTAGGCTTGGCTTTCCTGGACTCATTTTGTAGATCAGGCCGGACTCGAACTCGCAGTGATCCACCTGCCTCTGCCTCCCAAGTGCTGGGATTAAAGGTATGCATTGCCATGCCTGGCTCAGGCTAGTGAATATTTAAACTCTCTTGAAGCCCTAATGAATACATGAAGAAATTGTAAATACTGTAAATAATTTCTCTTTGCTTTGGGGAATTTTTATGCACGTTTACAATAAAATGTGATCAAACCTATTCCTACTTCCTCCCTCCAATTTCACCCCATATACAATAAATTTTAAATAAGAATGATATGAGATATTCCTAAGATATTACAAAGTTAATTCTTTTGTATCATTTGACAATCTTTAGTACAATCAGAAAATTTTCACAAGTATAAATACGTTTTAAAGAAGAAATCAGAAAAATAATGTTAGTTTTTCATTTGTCTTTTAAAACTGTGTTTGGAAGCATGTGTGGAGAAAATGTGAGCATAAAGGCCTGAGTGTCAATACTCAGAGGCCACTTAATACTGTCACCAGCACTAAGTGAATGCTGTCTTTTCTTCAAACACAGTGCTCCTAAGGTAAGATGGAAGGTGAAGACAGCAGGAAAATCCAGGCTGCCACCTACATTAAAGAACAAGATAATCGAATAACCATCCTCAAAGAGGGAAAAAGTTAGTACAAAAAGAGAGGTCTTCTTCTGACCTCCACACATACTTGCTCATACTCACATACATGAATATGCACACATACACACACACACACACACATACACTGACATGCACACAAATCAAACATACATAAGTGAATAGTTTTCTTTCTTCTTTAACTCTTAATCTTTTTTATTTAAAAATTTTCATACAATATATTTTGATGGTTTCTCTTCTTCAAACTTCTTTCAGCCTCTCCTCCTTCCTACTCACCCAATTCTGTTTTATTTCTCTCTCCATATGTCTCAAAACCAAACCAAACAAAGCAAACAAAATAAGCAAACAGAATATTAATCAGACAAACAGACAAAAAATACTCAACAAAACAAATGACACCCACACACACCCACACACACCCACACACACCAAATTCTATGAGATTTTTTTTTGTGTGTTCTACTACTTCTGGGCTTGAGGATCATCCTGAAATGTAATTTAACCACTTAGTGCCACTCCCAGACAGAAATATTTGCAAACAGCTTCTGGTTAGGGGCAGAACACTGTCTACATTTCCTCTCTCAATACTGGAACTCCATCTGGATTGAACCTCTGCACATCTTGTGTATGCAGCCACATTCTCTTTGAGTACATATATAAATCAGTCCTGTTCTGTATGGAAGACGCTGTTTCCTTGAAGTTTTCCTCCACTTCTGGCTCTTACAATCTTTCTTCCGTCTCTTCTGCACAGATCTCTGAACCTTGATGGGATGCATTTGATAAAGATATCCCATTTAGAGCTGTGTGTCCCAAAGTCTTTTACTATTCGCACATTATCCAGTTGTGAGTCTCTGTGTTAATTCACATCTACTACAAAAGAAGCTTCTCTGATCAGATTTGAGTGGGGCAGTTATCTATGGATATAAGAGTATGTTATCTGAAGTCATTTTATGGCTATGTTCATTTAGCATATTAATTGTAGTAGGTTTTTATTAAGACCAGCTTACTTATAAATACTCCATCAATTCCTCTTGATTAGTGTTTTTTGCCACAATTTAAAACATTTTACAAACATTACTATGTATTTTGACCCACAAAAACCACTACGTTAAGTGATAACCTTTCCTTTCTAGTTTATCCCCCAAGACCATGTTCATACTATCACAATACAAAATACAGCTCAACTTTAAAAGTACCATGATCTCTTTTTCTTTTTGAGACATAATATAATTACATTATTACTCCTGATCTACCTTTTTTCAAGCCCTCTCACACAGTCCTCCTTTTCATGTCTTCTTTTTACTTAATTGTTGATATATATATATATAATTTGTAGTTATGAATGCAAATCTATTTGTATTATACAAATTGATCAGTCTGTATAATGTTACTTATATGTATGTTTTCAGAGATGGTCATTTGGCATTGGATCACCATGCAGTGTGCTCTTCCTTTGAGAAGATTATTTCTCCAATACACAGTATTGTTTAGTTACTGATAGTTCTTTGTGTAGGCTTATGGACTCATGGGCTTTTTTCCATCACTTTGGCATATCTAGTATTTTCATTGATCAGCTTATGTTTAGGCAGTCATGTTGGTGAGACTTTTTGGATATAGTTTATGACATTCCTACTCGAACAACCTCACTGTAAACTACCTGATCGCTAAATATAGAAATTTTGGGGCTGGACCCCACAAGTCTCCATCTGTTGCAAAGAGAAGCTTCCTTGATGAAGGGTGAAGACTACACTTCTCTGTGGGAATAAGGACAGATGCTTAGATCTGTAGGGATTATCCTGATTTGGTGAGGTGATTGGGGTAAATTTTCCTCCATGATCTCTATCTTCACTGGCACAGTAGAGTTGGCTAGGTTTTCAGTGCCAGGTATAGATTTCCTCTTATTAAGCTTTGAGTCTAATTAATGGGATCTCAATTATTGCCAAAGCACACATGCTTCTATTTTACCCTTAGGGTTATTATGCCATAAGGGCCATTTTTGTGGCTCATAGGTGTTGTAGCTGGGTAGTACTGTTGGTTGCTTCCCTTCTTTGGAAGCTTGAATCACCACTTCTGGTAATATGACAGTTAGAACTCAGGGAGGGGACTTTCATGGCAGTTCTAGCTCAGGAGCCTCCTTTCCCTATGCCTGAATGGCATGGTGTCTTCAACAATTAGGGACTTCCTTTCCACCTCTGCAGGGGTGACCAAGGGCAATAACAATAGGAATATCCTGTAATGCTTTGGGAGTCTCTTGGACAACCTTGACCAATAACTCAAAAGAGGGCTTCTCATGACTAGGTTGTTTGTTTGCTAGGTAGTCTTTTGCTCCTTGAGGAAGTGTTGTCATTCCAGATCAGAAAGGTTCATTAAAACTATTCCTGTATGCTTATTCACACAAATTGGTACATTAGCTTGTTTGTCATAGTTAATAGTATGGTTGCTTATGACTTCAGAATCCTTAATGTTATGTTACTTCTTTCCCTTCCCTACACCTCTCTCCTCTTCCTAAAGAAACCCTCCTTTTTCTCATTTTCTATATCAGATCACATGCACCCACTAAGTCCAACAGCTTTACAAAATCCGTTGCTTCCTCTTACTATGAAAGGTAAACTTGGGAACGAATCTTTCCATTTAGATTAAACTAGGATCTTTAAAGACATGGGTCCAAAGTGTGCTGTTTATTCAGCAACAGGAACTTGCATTCCATATCTGAGAAGCAGTCATGGGCAACAGCAGTAGCCTATATTGTTTTGGGAGTCACCTGACCAACAACTTCAACTATGGTTTCTCATGCATGGTACTCAACTTTATGTCAAGTAGTCTGTGGGTTCTGTCTGAAGTATCGACGTCTAAAGTGGAATAATTTTATGAATAAGTATATATTCCTTTGGAAAGCTTAATGTCCCTTTACAAATTTAAGGACCCTTAACAGTTGGTTCTTGTAAAATCCTAAAGAAGTTACATATGTGCTTACTCCAGGAAGGAAGAACCAGAGTTTACAAAGAATAATATCATCTAAGCAGAACCCAACATCCAGGAGTATTAATAAAATTCTCTAGTTCAAGGACCAGCATCAGGAACTCACAAGGCTTCAAAAGACTGTTTATATATACTGCTGGAACTCTGCCATTCACAGTACAGAGCTTGTCTCCAAGACTTAGGCCAGTTCCACTATATACATGTCATTGTCCTTTGTTGTCATCTCAATGTCCTGGAATTGCCAATATCCTGGGTTCTCTGCTGCAACTGAGGCTCCACCTTAACCAATGGCCTCTCTTGGCCTCTCACAGTGCCATTCCTAGGTTGCTTCCCATCAATTCTTCCTAACTTCAAAATCAGTACCACATTGGAGACCATTATATAGTCCCAAGCTTAGTGACCAGTTGATGCAACGTTTTTTCCCTTCCACTTACTGGAACACCTTATCTGTTGACCCTGAGGAAATACTACTCAGATAATTTTTATAATTCATATAATTGATGTGATAATAATTTTATTTTATTTTTTTATTTTTATTTTTAATTAATTTATTCTTGTTACATCTCTATGGTTATCCCATCCCTTGTATCCTCCCATTCTCCCCTCCCTCCCATTTTCCCCTTATTCCCCTCCCCTATGACTGTTCCTCAGAGGGATTACCTCCCTCTGTATATGCTCATAGGGTATCAAGTCTCTTCTCAGTGACCTGCTGTCCTTCCTCTGAGTGCCACTAAGTCTCCCCCGCCAGGGGAATACTACTCAGCTATTAAAAACAAGGAATTCCTGAAATTTGTGGACAAATGGATTGAGCTAGAGATGATCATAATGAGTGAGTTAACCCAGAAGCAGAAAGTCTCAAATGGTATATACTCACTTATATTTGCATACTAGCCCAATGGGCATGTCCCATGAAAGCCTTCCCTTACCAGGAAACTGGGACCGAGGGGAGGACATCCTATTGGGACTCTAGATGAGAGAACAATGGGAGAATAGCAATGTAGAAGGATAATAATTTTCATATCAATGATGCTGGTCTCTTATGAATCACATTCCATTATCAAGCCCCAGCATCTCTTTTCCTAATAATGAAAAGGTTTCATCTAATTCTTAATCTTCTTAATATTTTTAATCTTAAATATTATATGAACAGCCATGATAGTCTTTAAGAACTTTTCACACTACCCTCTGAAACATTACAAACTAGATTCTCATCACCTGTGCTTCTCTCAGCATTCATTTCTACAAAATCCCACAAAAGAACCCATTACGCTCTGAACATTAACCAGCCTTTCCAGCTCAAAGCTAGAAGCTCTTCTGTAATCTTTTGCAAAACACTGTCAGGCCTATCACAGCAACACCACTCTCCTGTATCAACTTCTGCATTAGTTTGTTTCTGTTGCTATAGTAAAACACCACAATTAATTAGGAAAAGCGGGCTTATTCAATCTTATACATTGTAGTCTGTCATTGAAGGAAGCCAAAGCTGAAACTGAAGCAAAGCCATAAAGGAATTTTGCTTACTAGTTCACTCCACCTGGATTGCTCAACTAGATTTCTTATATAATTAGGGCTGGTTAACCTGACTAGGGATGGGACCACTCATAGTTATCTATGACCTGCTAAACCAATTAGCAGTTAAGAAAAATGTCTTATAGTACTGATCACAATCCAATGCATTGGAGACTGTTCCTCAGCAGGCATTTCCTCTTCCCATATATGTCTAGATTTATGTCAATTTGATAGATATTAACTATGACAGGCTATATTTCAAATATGGTGGCCTGGTCCACAAGTAATTTTTGTCCTAACTATATCATATTATGTTCTTGTTAGGATTTTTACCAGAGAGAAGCAATTTGAGAATATGATGTACACCATAGACTTTTAGTTTGGATTATTCAAATTTGCTTGTTGGCAGAGAGGACTTCCCCAGAACTCCTATAGGCTGCGTAAATTTGGCAGGCTTTGTGACAGACCATGTATATAAAAACTTTCCTCTTGCCTTAGCATATAAGCTCTGTGGCTGTCATGATAGCTTTAGTGTGCTCTTTCATTTTTTCAGTTCATTTAAACAGAGAAAGAGATTTAAATAGTTTATGCTTGGTAAATATTTAGTTTTTGTCTTTTCTGTTTATCAGTTAATACCTGCTATTACTGGTAGCAATTATAAACTGATATC
>OU015742.1:159659646-159683386 GCA_907169655.1 Acomys percivali | reverse complement strand
AGAGAGAGAGAGAGAGAGAGAGAGAGAGAGAGAGAGAGAGAGAGAGAACCCCAACTTACTATAGTACAGTGATAGATACTCTAAAATTATTGTCAAGAACTAGGTATGTTGATACATAGTTTGTGTGATAAGACTCAAGATGGTTCACGTATTACTATAAAAGTAAATGTTAAAAAGTACTTTGTAAGACATTATTTCCTTTCCTATGGAGGATGAAGTCAAGGCATGCAGTCATAACAGATTCAGATACACATAGAACATTAATAAAGTAAGCTGTTTGCTGTTTCAATCATTCCCATAACATACTAACCCACTGCTTTGCAATGAGACTTGCCTGCATCTCACCTTAATTCACACTCATTCCTGTTGAAGACCACCATCTCTACCTATGGTCTCAGGGAATCTTGTCAGGCAAATATGAAAAAAAATTATCCTGTATTTGACAGCTATCCTCCCCTTCACCCTTCACATTTCCTCGCCAGGAAAATGCATTTTATTAATTCTCTCTCTTCACTTGTGTCATCCTATGAGTACAACAGAGACAGACAGTTTTGCATTTTTCTAAAATCATTTCATTTAAAAATACTTTCTAAGAGCATATGCTTGACTCCTTATGGAAAACTCCCATTTATCAAGTGCTCCTCTCTCTGTGATTTCACAAGTGAGTGAAGAGCTGTGTGCACACTTCTGCTATCTTCTGCTTTACTGCTGTACCACACACTCAGACATTTTATCCACAGACTGCATCCTGAAAAGTTTTGTGTAATCTACCACTTGCTTCATGACTATTCTAGCTTCTTTTGCTCCATTCACAATGCAGGAGACTGAGTTTTCCCTTTATTTGAAGTTATGCTCCCTTTCCACGAGATTATTTTGTTCTTCCTCATGTCAATTGCTCATAGATTTTTTTCTCTATTTTCCTTCATCCCACTTTCCAAAGAAGCACAACCACACCAGCCAAATGCTTGTCCCTGACCACATAGAAAAAAATTTCAGTCATAAAAAATTGTATTTGAATGTGTATTTCTTTCTTTCTAGAATGTGATCTTTTTAAAAATCATATTTTTTGAGTTCGAGTCTTAGTTTTAAATCCTGTTATCTGTCTTCATTTTTTGTTTCTTGAGCAAATATCTGTGTCTATGGCTTTAATTATTTTCTATGTGGAAATGACTCGTGAACTTAAACTTCCAATCCAGGCTTTCTTCAAGACCTCTCTGCACATAAATTAAACTATGAAGTAAACCTTTCATGTGGGATGTTTCTTGGTATCATCAATGAGATATAACTTACACCTAACTTCTCCAAAACTAGGCTCATGAATAGTCTATGAATTCTTTGATATACTCAATCCTCTACCAATATTTAGTTATTTACTTACTTGGTCTTATGCTTTGGAAACGGCATCTCTTATGGCCCATACCAGCTTTGAACTCACTATTCAGTAAATGATGCCTTTGTGTTACGACCTTTTTAGTGGAATTTGTGTGACCAATATTACATGGCCTGAGGCTACAACCCCTACTTAAGAGATAGCCTCCTGGACTGGGGCAGATGTTTCTGCCAGGAGAAACTGATTGCAGTTCTTTTCTCTCATTGTGATTCTCTTCCTATTCTTCTAACTTAACTCTACTTCACTCCCAAATCAGGACTTTTCAGGCATGACCACCTTGCTATGAGATGACCCTAAGTTGGGACTGCAGCCAGGGACTGTTAATGGCCGGAGTAGTTCTGCTTCACTTCCACTTATTAAAAGAAACATGACTAAAAACTAATTATTAGTTACTAATTTGTATTATGGCTTACAAAGAAATAGTGTTTCAAAAGAAAGCTCTGGATAGTGGCACTCAGATATTAGGGGAAAAAACTAAAAGAAAAAACTGTTTTGGCACACAGGTATTTGGCATAAGTTCTGTTTGTGGGATAATGTTGACTCTGAGCACATGCATATTAATACCAAGCCAGTAACTTAGAAGTGATGATGTCTTTTCTGTGTGTTCTGTACCTTATATTGTTTCATTTAACGTTGTAATTCAAAATATAACAACATTATTATTTGCATTCTGTACCTGTACTTTGTATACTTGATTGCTCACTGACTTCTTTGAATCTACTCTGTGAAAAAAATGCATCCACAGTGCCCCCTCGGGAACCATTTTTTAAATGTATGTATAAAAATTTAGACTGCTTGTCTAAAAAAACACTCAGATACAAACTCAATTCTGGGTTGCTCTGTTTGTCACTCATCTAATCTTTATGTACTTATGCTTCAAGAACTCTCATTCCCAAAGAGCTATCCCAGACTGAGCCAGTCCATGACACAATTTTTCTAGATTGTGGTATGCATGGTACATTTCATCACTGTTTGATAATTACATTATGAATGTGACATAAAAATAAAAAGCACAGTAGATTTGGGGGGAAAGGTGGGTCAGAGAAGCTAGGGGGAATGGAGTGAGGAGAAATTGTGATTAGGTTGTATTATATAAGAAAATATATTTTCCATGGGCTAGATCAGGGTAGGGGTTTAAATTTTACCGCCTGTATTGTCCTTGGCTAGGGCCTTAGTTTGAGCGGGACCCCATGACCCAAATCCGCCTATCATAATGTTCTACTTGTAGGTTTCTAGGACCCACTGGATCCTTCTACATTGCTATTCTCCCATTGTTCTCTCATCTAGAGTCCCAATAGGATGTCCTCCCCTCGGTCCCAGTTTCCTGGTAAGGGAAGGCTTTCATGGGACAGGACAGTCTCCACACTTGAGTGGAGAGATGGATTTGACTTTCTCAAGTACTCTGGTGCCTCACATTTGACTATGTCCTCTGGCGGGGGAGACCTAGTGGCACTCAGAGGAAGGACAGCAGGTCACTGAGAAGAGACTTGATACCCTATGAGCATATACAGAGGGAGGTAATCCCTCTGAGGAACAGTCATAGGGGAGGGGAATAAGGGGAAAATGGGAGGGAGAGGAGAATGAGAGGATACAAGGGATGGGATAACCATAGAGATGTAACAAGAATAAATTAATTAAAAATAAATAAATATTAAAAAAAGAAAATATATTTTCAATTAGGGAAAAAGAAATCAAGGAATTTTCAGTTTGAACCTGTATCAAATAAGTTGTTTATAAAATTATGTTAATTACATGTGTTTTATTGTTTGGAATTAAAGAATAAAATGGTATATTGCACCAGAAATAAAATGTTTCCAACCACAGGTTGTTCTTTGTATACAGTCTAACTTCATGTGAAATTTGCTCATGACCAGACTTAACCCTCAGAATACTTTCAGAGTATAAATTGTCTGATGCCCTGAATAATGCATGAAAAGGACATTTCATAATATAATTCATAGCTCAAAACGTTCAAAAATTCAGTAAGTGCATATTTGACTTGACTAACTAAAAAATTAATTATAAAAATCATTAGAAATGATTTTGAAATTTTGTAAAATAGTTAAAACAATTTAGAAGATTAAGAGTAATAAAAATTTTGTTTATTACTTAATACTTTAGTGTTTTCTGCTGTTTTGGTAACTATCTTAATGTATTTCATAGTCTAAAATTTTAATCTACCAGATTCTTTAAGGGAAAGTTGAATATGTTCTCTTTGTATTTTTGCATATAGCATTAACTCATGACTCTTGACATAAAGCCATAGATAATAGTTTCAGAAAAACAGAATGAATTTAAAAAAAACTGTGCGTATGGATCATTATAAACAAACAAAACTGATGAATGAGAGTGGGGTGTCATTATAAGTCACAGTTTCAGTTACTGATGGATGAATTAATTTATTTAAGTGCTGATTAAAAGATATCATCACCTGTTGTGGTGGCTCTCCATTGGAGTCTGAGTTACCAGCAATCTCAATAACTTCCCAGTTTGAGAAAAACAATCAACTAAACAGAAAGGAAATAGAATGGTGTCAATTCTCTTTTACATTGTATTTTTATTACATTGAATGTTTTATACCTTGTGATATTCTATATCATTAAGACACAAAGTTGAGTGACTTAAAAATTTCATTCTATGTACACAAATAAACACATATGCTTATTCTACATTCTGTAGTGGTTAAAGAGATAGGACTAAATTAAGCATCACTAGTTGACTGCAGGACATGACTTCAAGTTCTTTTCTCAAGTTCATTTAAACGTAATTTAATTAGATTAAAACTACATCACAGACATCAATGGTGATGATTTCAGCTTGTTAACTTAGTCTACATTTAAAAACACTGAATGAGACAATACTGTATGCCACTTACTGGTGGCGTTTGCTTTCCCTCACCTGGAAATTGACTAAAGGCACAGCCTGCTAGTTCTAGTGAATCAGAAGTAATTGTTTGTTAAGTGAGCTTTAAAGCAATGCCATGTCTTAATTAACCATGATCTTTTTCCTTGTAGTAACAGTATTCATTTACCAATATGCTCTTTAATAAAGATGTTTTTTTGCTAACTGCAGTTTTGTTTTAATATAATCATTCATATCATAACCAATGAATCATTTTTTGTTAAAATATGGGATTTCCCAATGTATTTAGAAAAATTTAACTTCAGTAGTAGAACATACAATACTGTCATTAATGCAAATGATATTTCTAAACAGCATGCAGAGTAGTAGACATTGAGTGAAGGAGCATGCTTCTGGGCCAGTTTTCCAGCTGTAATTCTGTTCACAACTGTAGAATGAACTTATTGGGTGACTTTAATCTCTAAGAATTTTACTTATCTCAAGTGAGTAATTAAACTCCAGAGCTAAAACTCCAGGACTGCATGAAGAACAATATGTTATTTAACAATAAGTCTCCAATTGCATACAGTTATCATAGACCTTGTGTGAGGCTCAAGGCAAAATAATCAACAAGAGTATTTGACGAGCAAATGCTCTCACTGTGTAACTACTGGTATCTCATTTTATCAAAATATTCAACTTTTCTCTTTAATGTATCATCACATTCTTTTGTAGAGTATTGTAATGACATTAGGATATGGGTGAAACCTAAAATATGATTATTTAAAATATAACTTCCAAATAATTGTCTAGCACATTGTTTTCAGTATGAAAATTATGTAATATTAGGAATGCTCCTTCCTTTCCCCCTTCTCTCACGCTATAACTTTCTCTCTCCCTTTCTCTCTCCCTCTGTATCCTCTCCTCCTCCCATTTTTCTCTCTGTTTCTCTTTCTCCTTTCCTCTCTCTCTCCCTCTTTCTCTGTCTCCACTACCATGTGTATGATTTCTCACCCTGTCTCTCTGGCTCTGGCTGTTTACGTGTGTGTGTGTGTGTGTGTGTGTGTGTGTGTGTGTGTGTGTATGTGTGTGTGTGTGTGTGTTTATATATGAATTTCTCCCAGAGTTTTACCCAACACACTTATGTTCAAGCTAGAAAAGGAGATGCTTGTCTTTCTTTTCAAAGCCCTATAGTACAATTATAATGATATTTTAATTGGTTATGTTCTTGCATTTCTTAGTTCTTCAAGATAATATTTCTCCTAATTCTTAGAGAATTTAAAGATTTTTTAACATGTTTTACTAAATAGTGTGTGCACACATGTGGTCATGCATTCATGTACCACTCCTGATATGATATGACATAATATGTTCTCAAAAATCTTTTAGTCCTATAAATTCACAAAATGTGGATTCTATACAGCATTAAGCAATCTCCATGTAAATAAATAAAGCTTCTTTTCCATATTCATCCTTTAGTATTCCCAGATTTTCCTGTATAAGCCTTGACCCTCACACTCATCTGCTCACTATATAAAACTTTTTCAGGTTCTTAAGTGTTTTCAAGCTTTTGTAAACTTTCAAACTTCATTCACCATATAAAGGACTGTTGAGACGTTTGATCCTTAGGGAAACTCTCCTGACAGTTATTGCCAAAACTACAATTTAGAGAGTGCTGATGGTAATAACCCGAGCCCTGTGCACTGTATGTCATTGCGATACAATACATCCAATCACCCGACCATCAAAGACTCATTATACAGGGTGGATTTGAACTGTTTACAATCTTAACTGAACCATCCTCCAATACAAACACCAGTGCCCAGTCCATCAGCAAATGTGTTCTTTCAAAATCTTTCTGTGTTTATTGGTAGCATATGCCCCAAATTCATACCCACCCTGGCATGCATAACTGCATGAGCTCCTCTTGTTTGCTTGCACTTTAATACTCATAGAATCTCTTTCATCACTCCTGACATGGCCAGAATCTATTCTCTACACCAACCAGGTCATGTTGTTTTCTTAATAGAAATTTTATAGGGTTAAATATAAACTTCACAGTTTTTAGAAGTATCGATACTCTAAAGATCTCATAGCTCATTTAGAATAAATCTTAAATTTACCATGGCCTCTAAAGGCTCTACATGAACTGCTCCCTAATTATCTCCTAATTTCCTCTTCCTTTTCTCTCCTTATTCCTTATGTTGTTACATTGTCCTTTTACTAGTCACAGAGCATGATACTGCACCCGCACATTTATACTACCAGTTTCATTGACCTGCAATTTTCTTTTTTTTTTAAATTAATTTATTCTTGTTACATCTCTATGGTTATCCCATCCCTTGTATCCTCCCATTCTTCCCTCCCTCCCATTTTTCCCTTATTCCCCTCCCCTATGACTGTTCCTGAGAGGGATTACCTCCCCCTGTATATGCTCATAGGGTATTATCGGTGACCTGCTGTCCTTCCTCTGAGTGCCACTAGGTCTCCCCCGCCAGGGGACATAGTCAAATGTGAGGCACCAGAGTACATGAGAAAGTCAAATCCCTCTCTCCACTCCAGTGTGGAGACTGTCCTGTCCATGGGCTAGATCAGGGTAGGGGTTTAAATTTTACCGCCTGTATTGTTCTTGGCTAGTGCCTTAGTTTGAGCAGGAACCCTTGGCCCAAATCTGCCTATCATAATGTTCTACTTGTAGGTTTCTAGGACCCACTGGATCCTTCTACATTGCTATTCTCACATGGTTCTCTCATCTAGAGTCCCAGTAGGATGTCCTCCCCTCTGTCCCAGTTTCCTGGTAAAGGAAGGTATTCGTGGGACATGCACATTGGGCTAGTATGCAGATATAAGTGAGTATATACCATTTGAGTCTTTCTGCTTCTGGGTTAACTCACTCATTATGATCATTTCTAGCTCAATCCATTTATCCACAAATTTCGGGAATTCCTTTCTATCTGGTGCTATCTCAAAAAACTGGGAATAGGGCTTCCTCAAGGATCAGCTATTCCACTCCTTGGAATATACCCAGAAGATGCACCAGCACACAACAAGAAAATTTGCAGCCTTATTCATAATAGCCAGATCATGGAAACAGCCTAAATGTCCCTCAGTAGAAGAATGGATAAAGAAACTGTGGTACATATACACTATGGAATACTACTCAGCTATTAAAAACAAGGAATTCCCGAAATTTGTGGACCTGCAATTTTCTACTCTCAGATCTCCAAGTGGCTGCCTCATTTTTGTCTTTCATACCTAAACTCTGATGCTAGCTTTGCAGAGACTCCTCCTTAAGCCATATCTTAAGTGTATATACCACACCCATTTTCTTCTCTCATTCTCTGTCTTGAAGGATGTTCTACTCACCAGATGATGCTATGCTTTTCATTCTCACCTGAAAAAGAATCTAGAATCTAGGAAACAGAGGCCAAGACAATATTCCTTTACACATTTCCAGTATCCATGCTTCTTTTATTTCTCATTCTTCAATGTTTCCAGTGCTGTTACAGTTCTGTTTCTAATGCTGTAACCCTGAGCAACATAGGGGAGAAAAAAAGATTTTTTTTTGGTTTGGAGGGCTTTGTTTTTGTTTTTGTTATCTGGTCAGAGAGTCTTAAAATTTCAATCTCTCACAGAAGGGAGGTCAAGGAAAGGATTCAAAGAACTAGTATTAGTCGGTTATCATCCAGAGTCAAGAGCACAGAGAAATGATTGCATGCATGCTTCCTGCTTGCTTCCTGCTCAACTAGACCTCTCTAATACCATCCAGTGAGCAGGATAGGCCAATAAGTAATTAAAACAACACTAAACAGACTTATCCAAAGCCCAACCCGGATCTAGACAAATCGTCATTAGGATGCCATTCCTGCAAATCCTAGGTTGTGTCAAGAAGACAGTTGAGAGTAAGCAGCACAAATCTACCATAAAACCGTAAAACATCCAAACTGTATTTTAAGAAAATAAATGAGAAAAATGTCAAATTAAAAGGTTAAACAAAATTATTAATTTATTTGAAAACATTTTTTACCTTTTAGCGATTATTTCTATTGCTTTCCAGCATTTTCACATGAGCAATATGTTTACATATTTTCTACTCCACTTCTCAGAATATTATTTAAAATTATATTACTCTCCCAACACCTTTAAAGTCTCTTTCATAATTACATATACTTGTTATAACTTAGGTTTAGTGAAAATTGGTTCTTTAGTTTTTTCCATTCAGTAAAAATGACTGCATATGGGAGACACAGCTGATGACTCAAAATATTTTAAAATTAATTATTCACTATCCCTCCTCTCCTCCTAGTCCCACCCTCCTCTCCTGTCCCGCCCCCCCCCGCCAAAAAATCTGGCTCTCCTACTCCTCAGAGAAGGAAATCTCCTCCTATCCACCAACTCCAGCATATCAAATCACATCATGAATTTATCACTGAGTACACAAGGGTGAGTACAATGACTGTAGGCTTGTTTTATAGTGAGTGAAGGAGTTGATGCAGGCTTTCCAGAGCGCAGAAGAGAGAGCAGGGAGCAGCAAACCACAAACTAGAGTAAGGAGGCAGAAGAGCAGCCTTTCTTCATCTCCAGCAGTGTTCTTCAGACAAGAACTGGAATATAAACAAAGTAGAATGGTCACTGTCATGAATGTTTCCTTTAGTCTTCTACCCCTTCTAAGACAGAGTAGAGAGGGGACATGCACAGGGGAAATATTAAAATAATATTTACAATTGTATGTTACACCAAATTTTATATAAATACTATTTTTTCTCTTTTTTAAATGTTTATTTATTTTTTTACATATGCATTTATATCATTACACGTATTTACAATAAACCATCTACAGCAAGAAGAACCACGAAACAATCAGGAATTATATAAATGTTACCCTCATAGTGTTTTGGCTACTTGTATTTGGCAACCCTGAAGAGGACATCTTTCCTACCTTGGTGCATCTAAAATTCTGAATGTAAATCAATATCTATCGTATCTCATCTTTATCAACTTAAAACATCTATCTGGATGTAAAAACATCTTAACCCAAAACAACTAAGCTTAATTGTACAACTAAACTATCTGGTCTTCAACTCCATCAGATACTTGAGGGGGAATAAAATTAATGATCTGAGTAGACAAGAAGTGCAGGTGAGCAGCTGAGAAAATGAGAACATGACAGAGACAGTTTGATGCCTGAAGCCACCCTAACCCAGACCCAGAAAGACATTCATGGCATATGCTCACTCATAAGCAGATACTAGCCATATAGTACAGGATAGCCACACTACAATACAGAGACTGGTGCACCAAACAAGGCCCATGTATGATGTGGACCTAGAATCTATGCTCAGATGTAGCAGATGGGCAGTACAGTCTCTTGTGGGGCCCACAATATGGAGAGTATGGACTCTTCTAACATGGTCTCTACGCCCCCACAACATGGATCACTTCCCCCTGGCAAGGTGGCCTTGTCAAGCCACAGAGGAAGGGGATACAGGTAATACAGGTGAGACTTGATAGGCAGAGGTCAGATGTTAGGGGAGAAGGGCTCCCTTTTCTGAGGACTAGGGAAGGGAGGGAAAGGGGATGAATGAGGGGTGGAGGGTGGGTGGAGCAGGACGCAAGAAGGAATGGGGCTGAATGGCTCTTGGCAGAAGGCCTAGATACAGAAACAGAGAGGTGAGCTCAGATGCCCTGCAGAGGTTTAGGCTTGGACTCCAGCTCTGGCTATGCAACTGTCTGTCTTTTGACAAGTGACATTTCTCTTAAGAACATTTCTTAAGAGACTGAGGCCGGATGTCAGGACTAGGGCAGGGAGGAAGGAGGCACTGGGAGGCGATGAGGGAAGGGACTACAATCAGGATGTGAAGACCTCAAACTGTGGAACAAGCAGGTAATTTGTATTGCTAATCCCACTACATGGGACCAGCTCTGAGACTGGCTGAGACCTGAATGGCTAGCTTTTTCTCTTAGCAGGTCCTTTTTCCATGGCCTCATTCATCTTCTTAATCATCTTCATGCCAGAGGCTTTAACAGACTCTTTCTGACTCACCAAAATCCCATGATTCTTTTTAACATGCTGGGACTCAGCCGATGGTTCTGAGTCCTGGATGCAAGTTAGAATCAGGAATCCAAACACACTCTGTAGTCCAATAAAATAATGTGTGGGTATGGAAGTTAGCAGCAGTGAAAATTCCTCAGATAATGTTGACATGCAGCCAAATTTTAGAATTATGTGTCTGGGCCAACGACAGAACATTAGCCAGTGTAATGAATTCATTTTGGTTATTGCATCCCTTTTTTCTGCTTTCACACTGGATGCTACTAAAACCACAACAGACAAACAATAGATGATTCTCTTATTCGGCTTGGCATCCTTCATTTCTTAGTCTTACAGATAAACCATAGAAACACATATGTAAGTAACACTTCATGAACTGAAGAGCTTACATTTGGAAATATATATGTATATACATATTTGCATGCAATAACTATTAGTGAAAAGCGTGAAGGAGAACTGGAAGAAGCACATGAGAGATTGTGGTGGGAGGGAGAGAAGGGAAAATATTGTAACTATAATTATATGTATTATAACCTCAAAAATCAAAAAAAAAGTAAAAGTAAAATAAAGGTCAGCCATAAAGGTTGAAACAGTATAACTATATAATTAAGCTACTTTTTTCTCACCCTACCATGTACTGTGTCTCTTAAAGTAATTCCTGCTTCAGCAACATACACTATTATATTTAATTCTCTGTGCACTGGAACAATGCATTTGCAGTAGGCTTATCATAAGAAATGTGTAAGAAAGAACAGCATTTACATAACTGCAGGTACATGACATATTCAAGTTTGCAAAAGAGGGTCACAGAGGAATTCATGAAACTTAAAAAATTAATTTTCTTTTTACTTGCTACAATGAAACATCAGTTGGTACTTAACGGAATTCCATACAATGTATTAGTAGATAAACCAGCTCAGTACAAACAGAATTAACATGGCTGGTAGCCATTAATCCTCCAAAGGAAAAATATTTTTCAATGCTCTAGGACTTATTTTTAAAATAATACATGACCTTTGTGTTACAATTGTCAATATGAAATTTAGCACTAAAAGCAGTCACCTTTGTAAATATGCCCAATTTGAATGTTCTTTATATCCTTGAGATAAAGCAGTGAGTCATATCTCGGAATATTATTTTATACCAATCGATACCTATCTTGATCCTTGCCTCATTACATTAGTTCATATGACTAATGACTGCTTGGGACAAAGGTCACTGAAAATTAAAACCATATGATGTCATGGTGTGACCCTCTAACCTAATGATTCCTCTTTTCTCTGTCTCACACCCACACTCATTAATCACTACCTTAACTCAGTACTATGACAATGAGACCTGGGAGTTTGTGTTTATGTTTAAAAAATGGCTTGCTTAAGAAGTCACCTCTGCACTTCAGATTTTGAAGATCAAAGAGCACAGATGGGAACAAGAGCTATTTTCAAGCTATAGCTTTACAGTGCTAAATACAGTTATTTTATACTTACAGATAAAACAATGCTCATTATAAATAATTGGTTCAGTCTCCTCATTACAAAATTTCTAAAATTTATATACAAATACATTATTCACTGTGAGCTTGGTTTACATAGAAGAAAACAATACAAATGCATTTATTTAAAAGTTAAACATACATTTTATCTTAAAATATTATTATTAATAATCTTACAATCAATTCATATTCATAAGATCAGGAAAATGATACTGATGTTAGCCATTTGGTAGCCACATTGTCAGATGATGGTAAAAGTAAAATTTCCTGAATATTTTCAGTTACATGAGATTTTTCAGGATCTGTCCAGAAACTGACAGGTCCTCTCTCCACTTGGCTCACTGAATGTGTAGAATTGCTGCACTTGATCCGTACTGTGACACTGACTCAGATATGTGGCACAGCAGTGCCAAGACCATATGGCTGGTCCACAGAATCTATAGAGGATAACCTCAGTATGGGGCCTAGAGTTTATTCTTTTCTGATAACAGAAGAGCCGCCATGCATTTTTGGTAGGTCCATTTAAATATAATAGCATGGATGGAGAGTAGTTTCCAGTCTGTGCTGTATATTATCATTTGTTTACTCATTTCCATTACACCACCTTTTAATTGGTCTCTACCCTTCTTATTATACCCCCTTTTACTCCATTTAATGACTACTTTAGGTGTCTGTGTGTGAGCACGTGTGTTCATGTGCACGTGTGTATGTGTACACTAACAGAGATGTATTCTTCTACTTACATGCTGGTTAATTGCCTGTGAATTATATCAACTTCTCTAGAGTGAGACTCTGATTTTAAGTAGTCACCTATTAGTAAATGTTCTATGAACTTGCATTATATATTAAAATAGAATAAAACAGAAAACATGAATTAAGTTTTTTTCTGTTAAAACATATATTTTTGTTTCTTCTCTATCTTTTTGTGTGTATACATACTTGTGACATAAGAAATACACATTTGGTCCTCCTATGCCCTTATTTCACATCTCTTAGAATTTTAGAAGGAATGTCTTTTTCTATGTTAGTATTTAAAGGATGGTTGCCAAGGGAACCATTCATGTGATTAGAGGGTTGAGACTGTGTCCTAACCCAGTGCTGGCTAAAGATTGAGTTGAGAACCATTAGTCAATTATTTAATCAACTGTGTCTACATGTTTAATAGCCCATTTAAAGCAAAAAGTATGGGATTAAAGAGCTTCCAGGATAATGAGCAAATGGAGCTTTTGGGAGGATGGTTAGGCAGGAAGGATGTGGAATGTCCTTGTCCCATTATCCCCAAAACTCATCCTCTGTATCTCTTTATCTAAATGTTCATCAGTATCCCTCAAAAAATCAGTAAACAACATAAACGTTGCCCTGAGTTCTGTCAATGGTGCTGAAGAGGGGCTTTGATTTATAGCAGAACAGTTAGAATCGGAAGTTTCAACTTGTACTTAAGATTAGTATCCGAAGTGGAAGAGAACTGTGTGATACTGAGCCCTTAACTGTGGATTCTGACGCTATCTGGCATAGCTTAGAACTGAGTTAAGTTATAGGACAGCCAGCTGGTTTCTATAAAAAAAAAAACTGAGTAACTGTTTGCTGTGGGAAGAAATCTTAAACATTTAGTGATCAAAAGTGAGGTTGTGGTGTGAATGTTAAGTGAAAATAGAACCATTTGATTTTCCGGGAGAGAATTGAACATGTATCCATTATTTTAAAAGCTGAATATATAATGTCAGTCTCTGAAGTAAGAACATTGATGGAAATATATATATATATGTCTTTAGCAGTTTGATTAACGTTGTCCCCACTGACTAGATATTTGAACATCTGGTCTGGGTCAGTAGTTCCTTTTGGGAAAGTTTAGTCTTACTGGAGGAAGTGTGTCACAGGGGTTGGTTGGGGGAATTTAAAACATCTCTCCAAATCCAGTTCATCCTCTCCACTTCGGGTTTGCATTAAGAGACACGAGCTTTCAGCTTCCTACTCCTTCAGTCACTTCCGTCACCTATTTCCATGCTTCCCCACCTCAATGGACTCTTATCCTTCTGGAACTATAAGCTCAAGTAACCTCCTTGTCATGAAAAATTATTTGGTCATGATGTTTTACTGTAGGAACAGACAGGTAACTAATACAAGATCAATATATAAGAATCTGGACAAAGAAAACAATAGTGAAACCACTCAGTACAAAGTAGGATAATATTAAAATGAAAAAAAAATTGCTGCTAGCAAAATGTGTGCCTGCCATCTGACTAGTGTGGTATAATGGTATAGAAAACATTTAGTGTCAAATCAAGATGTAACATGCTCTCACTGTGTGTGTCTAACCTGAAGGGAAGAGGCTTTTACAACACTGTGAATGAGTTGGAGAAGGTGTCAGGGGTAAGGGCGAAGTGTCACTAGTTCAGTGCAGATAAGAAGAACTCAACTGGCAAAGATCATGTGTACTAATGAGCAGTTCCAGCTTCTGCTGGGTCATACAGCATTGTCACATTTCAAAGAGGGAAGTAACAGACAACTACAAGTGGCAGCAACTAGGAAGGGAAAAAGTGTAAAATAGGTTTTAAATGAAATTATTTAGATCGAAGATTTAGATTAAGCAAAGCCACAAGACTAAAGGAAGACAGAAACCCAAGCTGTAAAGGAAATTGACAGTGTGATGTTTAATAATCCATAAAATATTGTAACTGAACCCAAACATTGAGCCATGCTTGAATAATATTTATAGTGGTTGATGTAGGAAATGACCAAAGAAGATCTGGCCAGAGGGAAATGTGGTGACTCCTTCAGCTTTATTGAAACAGAGGAACATTTTATAGGATCCAGGTGAAATGATCCAGTATCTACATTAACCAGCAAACACTCAGTTTTCCTTCTTCACAGATGTAATGAATGCACGATCATAACAACCTTGCCATTCCTTTTGCACCCCCCCCCATCAAGTCAAGCATTTTTGTCCTTTTTACCTTAATTGAGCCCCTTACAATTTCTCTGAGGTATGTCAGAATTGCTGGCATCACTTCTTTTTACTAGGGCCACTGTGAGGTAGAAAAGGGGGGTTATTTGGCAAAGCACAGAACAGCATGACATTGATTCAAATAACCAAAAAAGCTACATTGCAGGTCGTAGTGGTTTGAATAGGAATAGCTCCCATAAGTTCATATGTTAGAGTGATTGGTCCCTAGGTGGTGGTGCAGTTTGGGAAGTATTGGGAACTGTGGGCCTGTTAGAGGAGGTGTGGACTTCGAGGGTGTCAAAACCCTGCCAGGCCAAGTCTCCCTCTTTCTGCCACACACTTGTGGATAAGATGTAGGCTCTACCTAACGCTTCCGTTCCATGCCTGCTTGCCCGATGCCATGCTCCCTGGCATGATGGTCTCTGAAAGTACAAGCAAACTCCCAATTAACTGTTTTCTTTGGTATATTGCTTTGGTTATAGTCTCTCTTCATTATAATGAAAGGACAAGTAAGACACAATGCATAGTATAAAATAAAAACAAAGAATAATGGACAAGATGATTAACAACTGGCAAGATGGAGGAAGAAAATGTTAAATTTCATCAAGTTAAAAAGAATCACTTAAAACTTTTTTTTTAATTTCTAGAATTTTCCATGATCTATTTTCAGATCCTGGTTATTGAAAATTATTGAAATTTGAAGACAGTAAAAGTGCAGACACTGGGGTATGCTGTATGCTACTGTATTGTAGTGTCTCTGTATTACCCATTTTAAATATAATTTTAGTAAATAAGTAATCAATGTCAAGAAATTTAGAAATATTGATAAATAAAATAATAGTAGAAGGAAGATGATGTACTTTCTCACTTGCCAAGTGTTGTGAAGCCATTATCAAAGTAGCCTAATTAATTTTAATAATAATATAAAATATATTACAGTTTCATAAAAATAGTAAATTTGATATCTTTATACTATGACTTCTCATCATCCCCTTTATGTGGAAATACTAACACTAGTACAGAAAATGCTGAATATGGTCTTAAAGTAGTTATAGTGATATTCCTCACTACTAACAGAGAATTACTTTGACTAGTGCGGAGGTGATGGGTGTGTAGGGAGCACTGCAGTAAACTGACTTTGAATCCTTCGACTTTGATCTAGAGGTGATACAGCTGAACATATACGAGTTATGATTTTATCCATTTTAGGAGCCTTTACCCTGATTTGCATAGTGTCTGAAAATGTACATTTGCACCAAAAATGTGTAAGGGTCCTTTCCATATACCCTCACTAGTAGTTTCTCTTGCTTTCTTGAACACATTTTTATGTATGTATTGACCATTTTTACTTCTTCATTTCATTCATTTATGGAATGTATTGTTTTCTCTTTGGATGTCAGTGTTTGAATTCTCCATCTAATAGAGATACCAGTCCTCTGTCAGATGAATACCCAGGAATCTCTTATTGACTTGGCTGTCTCTTCATTTTGAAATTTTTTTCTTTCACTATAAAGAAGTTTTTAATTTTTTAAATTTAAGTTATTAGTGTGATTATATGGGGTGTGCTTTCACATGCCATGGCATGTTTGTGGATAACATTTAGTCAGTTCGTGCCCCTCACTTTGTGAATCTGGAGTCTCTCTAGTCTCTCTTGCACTGTGTACTTCAGTGCAGCTGGCCCTTGAGTTTCTAGATAATTTTTCTGACTCTGTCTCCCATCTCTTTGTAAGAATGTTTGGATTACAAATATAAAAGAGTAAAATCAACAAGAAATACTGAGCAATCGTCAATTGTTTTTTGTTAAGTATGTTCCAGGTGACCTTTGAGCATAATTTTGAAAGACTATTTGCTTAAATATTGTGTATTCTTACTGATTTGTAGGATACTGTGTTCCCCTAATTTTGTGTGTTGAAATTTTGTCTCCTTCTCAAGAAGAAATATCCAAAGAAGGTAAGACATTCTAAGTCATGAGAGTTATTGCCCTCATTTGTAGGATTAGTGTTCTTATAAAAAAAAGGTCCAAGAAACATGCTTGGTTAGTCCCTCATGTGATGACATGGCTAGAAGGCGTGCTTGAGAGCAGACTGCAGATCCTCATTACACATCAGACTTAATATTACCTTAATCATGGACCTTTCAGAATGGAAGAGATAAAATTTTGCTTTTGAAAGATTCTCAATATAGTTATTCATTATAAGTACCACTTTGTATATATTATGTATATAATTTTTGTAAGCTAAAAGTCTGTAAGATACTTTCTGTGATTAATCTATTCATTTTATTAGGAATATGTATTGCATAGCTATTAAGATCATAGAATATTCCTATGAGGGGATTAGAAGCATTTTAAAAATAATCAATACTTCTGCATCTTCAAATCATAATTACAGAAATATTTATTTAGCTATGACAGTATAAATTAAAGTAGATGTGGGAGGCAAAGTGTAGCATATTTGGAGGGTAGCTATACTGTTCACTATGCCACCAATGCAACCAAGAGCAGCAAAATTATATATGTGAACATAGAAAACAAAGACCAACAATAAGAAAGGACTAAGATGTCCCTTCAAGGACAGGATACCAACAAATGGGCAATCAAAAACAGATATGGAAAAGGTGATACTTTATCTAGCCAAGTTTTATTGTGTTATAAGAATGAAGGGAAAAGTGAGTGAAGAGTATACTCCAGGAAAAAAAGACGGAATCTTTTTCCCTGCAAAAGATAATTGCCAGATCTATGCAAGAGAAACAGCAAGCAGCTCTAGAACTCATGGAACGTTGCCTGCAGGTTAGCATGACCACAATGGGTGTGTTGCAGAGTGGCAGAAGACAGAGAACTATGTGTCCTGAGGACTTCTTGCTGTTATAGAGCATAGTTTTGCTTGTTGCCCTTATGGTCACCATGACCCTCATAATGTATTAGTTGAATGAGCCTCTAAGGGAGCTTCTAGCCCCTCACTGGGCAGTATCATTGACACTCACAATAACAATGCTTGCTGTCTTCAGGAAGTGCAGCAGGGGCAGATTAATGATTCAATCACCATTCTTGAAAAGAACCTACAGATATAGATAGCTAGTAATGACCATTACCGTTAGAAATAATTTGGAAAAATAGATTGTTTAGCAAGGTTAGGTAAAGAGGTAAAGATGTTTTTGCTAATGGCTATGATGTGGAAAATCTTAGGAAAAACTAGATTGTTCAGCAAATTAGGTAAACATGTTTTTGTTAATATCCACTTATAAGTGATATGACTTTCTGGGTCTGGGTTACCTCACTCAACATGATGATTGTTTTTAGTTCCATCCATTTGTCTGCAAATTTCAGGAATTCTTTGTTTTGAATAGCTAAGTAGTATTCCATTGTGTAAACGTAGCACATTTTCTTTGTCCATTCTTCAGTTGAGGGACATCTAAGTTGTTTCCAGATTCTGGCCATTTCAAATAAAGCTGCTATGAACATAGTTGAGCAAATGTCCTTATTGTATGGTGGAGCATCTTTTGGGTATATGCCCAGGAGTAGCATGTCTTGAGGTAGAGCTATTCCCAATTTCCTGAGAAAGTGCAGGATTGATTTCTAAAGTGGTCGTACAAGTTAGTACTCCCATCAGCAATGGAGGAGTGTTTCCTCTTTCTCCACATCCTTACCAGCATGTGCTGTCACTTGTGTTTTGGCCTTAGCCATTCTGATGGGTGTAAGATGGAATCTCAGAGTCATTTTGATTTGCATTTCCCTGATGACTAGGGATGTTGAGCATTTCTTTAAGTGTTTTTTGGCCATTCATAGTCCTCTGTTGAGAATTATCTGTTTAGCTCTGTACCCCATTTTTAATTGGATAATTTAGTTTGATGGTATTTAATTTCTTCAGTTCTTTACATATTTTTGGATATTAGCGTTCTGTCAGATGTAGGATAGTGAAGATCTTTTCCCAGTCTGTGTAGGCTGTTGTTTTGTTTTGTTGACAGTGTCCTTTGCCTTATAGAAGCTTTTCAGTTTCATGAGGTCCCATTTATTGTTAACCTTAGAGCCTGAGCTATTGGTGTTCTGTTCAGGAAGTTGTCTCCTGTGCGAATGAGTTCAAAACACTTCCGCAATCTTTCTTCCAACATAGATGTTCTCTGAGAGACTCCAGCCAGTGGGAGAAATGAGGACAGATGTTAGGATTGGCAGCTGGTCCTTGAGAAGAAAGCTAAGAATTATATGGAAGAGTGGCTGATGGGGTTGGGCTGATGGGTGTTGGGGGGCTTGGGGGGGTCAAAGGAACATGAGGGGTCAGGTGCCCCATAGGAAGACCACTGAGGCCAGTGGATCTGAACCCAGAGAGGCCTCCTTAAACTGATGCACCAACCAAGGATAAAGCATGGTGAACATAGACCCCCTGTTCAGATATAGCCAATGGACAGCTCATTACCCAAGATTGTGGAGGGAGCAAGGACTGTCTCTGTTATGAACTCTGGTGCTGAGGATTTTATCACTACCTCTTGGTGTGGAGGTCCTGTGTGCATGCAGAGGAAGGAGAAGCAGGCTACCCAGATGAGACCTGATAGGCTGTGGTCAGATGGTGAGGTAGTTGACCTCCCCCCATTCAAGGTCTACAGAAGGGGAATAGGGTGGAAGGGGGAGGGAGAGTGTGAATGAGAAGCTATGAGGGGATAATGATTGGGATATAATATGAATAAACTGTAATTTAAAAAGAAAAACTAATGTTTTTGCTATTGGCTCTGATGCGGAAAAATCTTATGGAACAATTTGAAGTTTTTTAAGAAGTATACTTTTAAAATGAATGAATGAATTAATTAACTAATTTTAAATCCTGGCTGTAGCCCTCTCTCCCCTCTTCTCCCAGTCCCACCTTCCCTCTCCCATCCCTCCTCTTCTATTCCTTAGAAAAGGCAAGCCCCATGCCCACCCACTGCAGCTCATCAAGTCATATCAGGACTGAGGTCCTCATCTTCCCTTGTGACTTGGCAAGGTAGTCCCTTCAAGGGGAAGTGATCAAAAAGCAGACATTTTTGTTTTATTTTTGTTTGGTTTGGTTTTTGTTTTGTTTTGTTTTTTGTTTGTTTTTTTGTTTTTTGTTTTTTGTTTTTTCAAGACAGGGTTTCTTTGTGTAGCGTTGGGTACCCTGGCCTCACTTTGTAGACCATGCTGGATCCGCCTGCCTCTGCATCCCAGAGTTCTGGGATTATAGGCATGTACCACTACGCTAGACTCTTAATTAGTAAATCTATGGCCTTTTTGTAGTTGGCAAGTAAGAACAATATCCCAGAGTAGCACTGGTTGATAAGATACTGTCAAGTCGGGTGCGGTGGCACATGCCTAGAGTCCCAGCTACTCAGGAGCCTGAGACGGGAGGATCGCTTTAGTCCAGGAGTTATGGGCTGTAGTGTGCTATGCCTATAGGGTGTCTGCACTAAGTTCCACATCAATATAGTGACCTCCCAGGAGTGGTGACAACTCCTAAGGAGAGGTGAACTGGCCCAGGTCGGAAACGGAGCATGTCAAAACTCCCGTGCTGATCAGTAGTGGGATCGCGCCTGTGAATAGCCATTGCAACTGAGAAAGACACCGTATAACAGCATAAAGTCTTCAGGACACAGTCCTTGGGGTTCTGCCATCCTGAGACACACCGATCATGGTCATGCTAACTGGTGGGCCACATGCCATGAGTTCTAGAGCCATTTGCTGTTCCTCTTTCATTCTGCCCGGGCCCTGCTATTTTTCTACTTCTACTCACTTGTTCCCTTGGAAGCACAAGTCATAAAAAGCCTGAAGCAATCAGATTTATCAGCTGTTTTACTGAGTTGTCTCAGGTAAGGGGAAAAAAAGACAAAAGACAACTCCCTTTACACTCCAGGGAGTTGTAGGTGGTAAAAAGTAACGAAACAGCCGGCGTGGTGGCACACGCCTTTAATCCCAGCACTCGGGAGGCAGAGGCAGGTGGATCGCTGTGAGTTCGAGGCCAGCCTGGTCTACAAAGTGAGTCCAGGATGGCCAAGGCTACACAGAGAAACCCTGTCTCGAAAACACCAAAAAAAAAAAAAGTAACGAAACATGTTAAAACACAGTAGCATATATGTGTAATCCCAGCCCTCGGGAGGCAGAGTCAGGAAGATCTCCGGACTCTGTGGCCATCCTAGTCTAAGTTCTAGCCAACCAGGGCTTGTAATTTCCCAAGGACAGACATAAATATGAGGTAATGATTGTCCTAGTAGAACCTTTCCTAGCAAACACTTACCTATGATTAACCTCTTTCTGCTTTTCAACATGTTCCTTCATAGTCTAAATATCCACCCTGAAGATTTGACTCTTTCTTGTTAGCTGGCCAGGTTTATTGCTTTCCACTGCAAACTGTGTAATGAAGGCATGTGATGGAGCGCACTACACCATCAGTGATAAAGTGTCTACATATCGGCCGTTTTAGTCTCAGAATTACTTTGACCTCTTAACTCATGGTCAAAGTGAAATGTGTCCTGAAAGGCATAAAAAGTGGCTTGTTCTGTGCTGCTTTCAGATTAAAGAGGGAATTGAATAACTCTTTCTTGAATCTTGCCTACTTTTTTCCACATTTTCTTTTTTTAATCATCAATTTGTACTTGACATTCTTGACGGCACTTTTCATATAGTTTCTTATTTAATTTTCACAAAGTCTTTGCAGGTTAAAGTGCAGAGAGTTTGAATTCCCTAATGGTACACAGCTCATATTAAAATGCAAGGATTTAAGCAAGATCTCTCAGGGCCAAGTCTGACTAAATAGTAACTGTCAATTAATTGAATGCATTACCCTGTACAACATTATAAATTTAAGAAATAACATTTCAATAAGGAAGATTATTAGAATGGTGGTAAAGGCTCGATTTTTATGCAATGTTAAATTTCTGGAGTTTGTACTCTGGCACTTATGAGAATATCTTATTTCTTGGTAAATGTATTCAAATGATTTATAAGTAAGAGAATTAAATGTATAAAGTTTATAGGCAAATGGCATATATTGATAACATCTGTTCATATATACATACTTTCAAAATGCTAATGACTGGTAAAGTCATGAATTTTTATCAAAATTAAATAGGGAATATCTTGAAATTTCTACATGAGTAAAATCACTTAAAAGTACAAAGCTAACAACTTTCAAAATAAGTAAATTATCAGTAGAAAAAACATTGTGACAAATTCTCCATTTTTGTTGTTTTCTGTTTTTAATTTTTTGAAAGTAGGTCCCATATAGCACAGGTTGGCTTTGAACTCATTATTTAGACAAGAGTATCCTTGAAAATATGATCCCACCACCTCAGCCTCCCATGTTCTGATTGCAGGAGTGTACTGTGACCATGCTCAGCCATATTTTTAAGTCTTTACTCCAAGAATTTTGGAGGCAAAATGAGATGGGAATATGGGAGTTTGGGAATTTGAGGCCTTCCTGGTCTACTTACAAGTTCCAGGAAAACCAAGACTAGATAGTGTGACCCTGTCACACACAAGCACATACACACACACACACATCATCATCATCATCAGCAGCAGCAGCAGCAGCAGCAGCAGCAGCAGCTAGGCATAGTGACACGCCCTGTAATCCCAGCACTCAAGGAAACAGAGGCAGGTGGATCTCTGTGAGTTCGAGGCCATCCTGGTCTGCAAGGAGAGTTCAAGACAGGAAAGCTACACAGAGAAACCCTATCTCGAAAAATAAAGAATAATAATAAAAAAATCATGACACTATTATGCTGATTTACCACTATGGCTGTATAAGTATATTTTAAGTACAGGAAGTGTGATACATCTTTTTTTGAAATTTCATTATTTTAATTCTTTTCTCATTTCCGCATGAAGTTTAGAATGGATTTTGTATTTCTATTAAATTGCCTTTGAAATTTTGATGAAGAAGACACTGTCTCTTGGAGCCACTTTAGGTAGTATGAAAAACAACAGTATGCCAAATAACAAACATGGAAAACTTTCCATTAACATGTGTTTCCATTTCTTTCATCAATAACACGTAGTTTTCTGTGTGTAGGTCTTTCACTCCTTGGACAACAGTGCCTCTGTTTAGAAAGATGAAGTTTATTCCAAGCTGTATATTTCCCTTTAGTGCTTGAAAAGGCTGTGTTTATCAATAGCTATTACAGAAGGCTTAAGAAAGAATTGTAATATTTCTTTCATTTCAATGTAATGAGTATACTTTGCTTTGTAAATAAAATTTCCAACCAAATATTTTACAATTTTATTTTATCTTTAAACAGCTTTTGGAATACTGTTGAAATGTTCTGCAAGTAATATCTACTTTGTAACCATTTAAATAGAGAAAGCCAGTATGTTTATATGCCTCTTTATGCATGGTATGTGCAGGAAACATGTGGTAATAGCTCTGTTCCTTCTTCTCTGATCATAATAAATACACAGTGATAAACAGATATGAGAAATCCTCTACTTCTATTGAGTAGAGCTTTTCTTTCCCCCTCTAAACTTATGATTCCTCATTAAGAAGGGAAATATATAAAATGGCCATGTTAACATAAAATCATTTTTGAAAATATAAGAGGTGCTGTTAATACTGTAAGGAAAGATTTAATACTGAGAAATAAAAAATCACTACCAAGTAACTACCAACAGGGGTTGAATTTTTCTTTTACAAAATTTCTGATTTCCTCTTCTTAATACAATAAAAAATTATAATTAATTTTCTTTGGCTTTAATGTTCACAACAATTGGATACATCCTCACAAATGGTTTAGTGTTTCTAAATTTTATTGTAAGTTTTAATTTGTCAGACAGTAACTATTTCATGAATTCACATTGCAAACTGATTACTGTGTTTTAGATTTTTTAAATGTGAGGCTAGACAGATGGCTTAGCAGTTAGGACCACTTCCTGCTCTTACAGAAGCCAAGGTTCAGTATACATCCACACTGAGAGGCTCCTAAATTCCTCTAGACGATTTCACAGCCTTCTCTGGCTTCCATGGGTGCTCTGATCACCTCATACACACACACACACACACACACACACACACACACACACACACA
>OU015742.1:159638778-159659636 GCA_907169655.1 Acomys percivali | reverse complement strand
GGTGATCTCAGGGAGATCATTTGGATATCCATATTCTGTGAACATTTTAGATATCTAAATACTTACCTCAACTTTATTATAAAGGGATGATAATTTAAGGTTTATGTGCATCTTTTAACAACTTTGAATCATTTTATTGTCTTTGTCAAGTTAAGGAGGCATTTAACATGAAGTGGGAGTTTGGCAGAAAAATATCAGAGTCTCAAGAAGAACAACAAATGTAATTACTCTGAAGTTGTTGAAATAACACACTAACACAGAAATGAAAACAAGAGAGTATATTGTAGTACTATTTTGTCTTTGTATAGTGCTTTTTCTTTAAATATCTCAGTGGACTTTATTAAAGATCATAATTATAGTCAATCTCCGAACATCCTACTGAGTTAGCTAGTATTTTGTTATCATTACAGATAATGAGAAGAATATTAATTTGTCAAGGTCATCCAAGAAGTGAGAGGCTGAAGTAAGAATAGAACATTTTTAATTCAAACCATCTGGTAAATACAGCCACACACAATGTTTTTGGCAAAGTGCATTGAAATGTCAGAAGTAATAATTGAAAAACAGAAATATACCTTTGGGAAGACAAAGGAAGCAACTGTGAAGCTTTTATGTGGGAAATGCTTAAGAATGTTCCTACCGCTGTGCTTTCCTCATGCATCCCAGGTTCTCCATAATTTAAAGTATTTTAACATGTAACAAGTAGAGAGAGTTACTAAACCACACTTCTTGTAAGGGTCATATTGGTACATAGAAAGCTGGGGACGGCAGGAAGAGCTGTCACTTGGAGAAAAGTGCTCTCCCAACAGTGAAGTTCTGCAAGTGAATATACAGACTAACAATTATTTTCATCTGGACAGATATAAACATCAGTGCTTAGAGTAAATAGAACTAAGCATAAAATATAGAGTTCTTTGTTTTAGTAGCAAAAAAGCAAAAACAAGCTATGGAAAGCTCACATCAGTACTTAAAATATAATTAAACTGTGGTTCATATTTTATGTAAAACAAAAGCAAACACTTTGTTATTTTAAGAAATGGATAACTCCTTTTAAATTCCAGTGCCTAGATGAGGACAAACACTTGAGAATTTCCTGTGACCTCCACAGGTACACCACTACATCCAAGTACACACACCACCAAAGAGTAAAAGAAAACTCACAAATCACATGAATGTCCATTTCTCACCACTACTTCCTTCACTTTGCTCATTTCATTTTCCAAGCATATATTTGTGGAAGAAGGCAGTTCTTTTATTCAACTCTTATGAAACTAACAAATAAAACATATTTTTATAGCATTTGAACCTGTAAAAAAAGGTAAAAATTCTGTGTACTTGAATATTAACATAAAGGTTCAGAACAGAAAATACTATAAGTATGCATTCCACATATTTAATTAAATTTTGAAATTTTCATTTGACTGAATGCATACCACATTAATTATACATAGGCAATATAATAAAATGTAGGTAACCTTTCTCCAATTTTCTTTAAATATCAAATTTGTATTAGGTAGATTCTTATAGGTAGTTAGGGCAGAGTCAATGCACACACCAAGGCTGGTTTTTCTATCACGAGTAACCAGATCTTTCTTTTATGGCTGCATAGATGTCTCTTGGAAACACAGATGCAATCAAATCAACAAATAGGTGCCTCTTTCTCAAATGATATCCCACTTTTATGCATCTATCTCACCTCACCTGATAAAATGAGTGTCAAAATGCAAGTTCATAAGAGCAGAGACTCCCCAGAATACATGTGATTGCTACAACAATGCTACATTAAAAAGGAAGAAAAAGAAAAAAAAAAGACTCAAAGGAATAATTCAAGAGAATTCTCTGAATAAACTCATCTTCAGCATACAATCTCTTCAACACTACTTGATTTGCAATCAGTTTGATAACTTGACACTGTTTGAATAAATTACCAGAAGGCAGTTCTCCACAAAGTTCGTTTTGCTCATGAATGTGTACTTAATCTTGTATAAACAAAATGATAAGCCATTCCATATTAGGAACCAAATAAATTCCATATTAGGTGCCAAATAGAAGATATATATTTAAATTCTCAGAAGGCTAATGAATCTCAATAATAATCTAATATTAACTTCGTGTCCCATTTCCTGAGACTTTTCTACCCAAAGAGCCCAAGCTAAGAATTTCCTTGCTGTTGGGCAGATGGTATATATGTGCTTAGGAACACTGAAAATGTAAGACTATTGTCTGATATTAATAAAGTTTAGCTTACCATACATTTAAATAGTAGCTTCTTTAGATACATGGATATGTTGCTAGATATGTTGGGGTAATTTTGGAAGAGGGAACCTTAACTGGAACAATAGCATACTAGATTGGCCTGAAGGCAAAAGTGTGGTGTATTCCTTGATTTGAAGATGGCTGTGAGAGGGCCTAGCTCATAGTGGGTCGTGGATGGGCTGGGGTGGTAGTCCTTTGTGCCATAAGGAAGCAAGCGGAGGAAAGCATGAACAAGTAAGCAGGCCACACATCTCCAAGGCTTCTATAGCACTTCCTACCTTTAATGGCCTTCCTTGAGATCTTGCCCTGGCTTTCTTTGATGATGGAGCGTGATGTAGAAAGGTAAGCTGAAAATAAGCCCTTCCATCACCATACTCATGCTGCATCTTGTCTTGTTACAGCACGGCAATAAAATTTCTAAGACAATTCTCTAGATTTCATTGGTAATGTCCCCTTCCATCTCTACTTTTTCCTTCTTTCATTTGTCTGTTACAGTTTCTTACCCACTAGAAGTAACATGAATTTGAGGACCACATGGCTGTCGACTATAAGAATCCCAAATAAAACGAACTTTCTTGTGCACATAGTAATTTTAGGACCAGTGAATTTGCATGTGTATTTGGGGTGCAGGAAGCACCCAGTGGGCACAAAACTTAAGGTCCATTTCCTTGCTGGTTTGTGAGCTAGTGACCAGCATGACTGCTAAGAGTATCTCCAGTCCTCACAAGTGACTCTAAGTGTTCGAGGCAGCAAGGTCCCAATGAGACCTCCAACTCAGAATCTTCCTAATTTTATTATATTTTGCTTCCCTGTATCCCAAAGTTTCCCAAAATTATGAGGTCAGGTGTTCACACTGTGCCTGGATGATTTTCCATTTTAATGGCAGTATTATAATTACAATTAAAAATATCTTATGCTGGGAGAACTTATCAGTATAATGTATATACTAGTCAGGCTTCTTTTTACGCACCTTAGACCCCACTGTGAATTTTTGAATTGAATAGCTGATCCAACATTATCAAGATTTCAAGGTCAAAGACATAGAAGGGACATGATAGGGCTGTTAGCTGCACAGAAAATACCACTGATGCTTTTTAAACATCTGTTTGTGTCTATATGCCTGGACAGCTTTGAAACGTGGTCATTGAAGCTGTGTCTTGAAGTAGCCAGTGACTCATACTTGTCAGAAAGCTTAATTGAGTGACTATTGCTCTCCTGCCCTTCATGGGATATCTACCTTACCCTCCACCAAGGCTCAGGGAATATCACAGACGACGAAGCAAAAGGAATATAAGATCCAGAGGGCATTGGGGAACGCTGTGAAGAGCTATTCTTCAAACATAACAGGACTGCTGCACTTATGGACACACAGCAGCTGTAGCTATCTGCACAAGAATTTCATAAGAACAAGACAGCCAAAGTTCCAGCAGGGAGTAAGGCAGGGCCAACCACTTCCTTCAAGAGGTGCTCACTGGTACGTTTTCCAGGTGCCAATGATGGACGCATACCCATGTGCATGTGAGAAGAACTCATTAAAGTCAGTAGGTTATAAAAACAAATGCGAATGTGAAGTTGAGGAGACATCCTAGGAAGAGATGGCGTAGGGCAGAGGAGACTGGATATGGTTAGAATACACTGTATAGGTATGTCGTTCTCAAAAGATAAATTGTAAAATTACTTAAAAACCAAATTAATGAAAGTAGGGGGATCCAACCAGAAGTAGAGGAGAAAGGAAAGGTAGAAATAATAGGAATACAGTAAGACTGTAAGAAATCTACAAGAAAATTAATAAAAATAAACACTTATTTAATTAAATCTTTATATTTTCGTAAAAATAAGTCTTTCTTTAAATCAACTAGTTCAAACAAATCTCTATTATAACTACAAAGTTATAGAACTATAATATTGATATTTATTTTACGTAGTAGTGTATGAAATTATACATATTTTTCTGTGTTCCTACATTTTTATACGATTTAAAAAGACAATTGTTTGAATTATGTTAAGCTTGAATATGGCACAAATGACTACTTTCAAACAGCTTTTCCTAGAAAGCATCTACTCATAAATTCTGAGAATCATACATAACAATCTTATGTATAGTCATCTCTAATTCCAATCTAAAAATGTTGAGAAGCACCGTATGTTTAAATTTAACCAGAATCCCCTAAATCCCTGTATTTGCTACACCAGATTCGACAGGAACTGGTGACACCTTCTGAGCACGCTCAGAATCTGTTATAAGCTCACTGTGTTTTAATTGTAATCAGCAAACTGTTTGTTGGGTTGCTGCAGCAGGATCAGCTTGATTCAGCCTAAACCACTAATGTCGTTCTGTACATCTGACAATCGTCCTGTACTCCATTGTGCTCTTTTATATAACAAAAGTATAGGTTTTGTTTAAATAGGAGTTACAAAATCCATATAATTGTTTTATAGCTAGGGTGAGTAGACATCCACTAAAATCTGATTGGTAGGCAGACATGCCAAAGATATAACAAATGTTATAGCTTGTATGTCACATGTTCCCAGATGTCTGCCAATTGGTTAATCAGAAACTGGCAAATGAATAGTGTGACAGTGAAGATGTATCAGAAAAACCTATATTATTCATTACATTTTTCCTTGATCTTCTCTCAGCTAAGTTTTGAATTTCCTAATCAACAAACAGTATTTTTAAATGCCCCCCAAAGCAATGCTATAATAACATAGCATTATGTCATTTACTGGTCATAACTGAAAAGTTTTAAGATATATTTTCAGGAACATAGGGGAAAGGTATATAACTAAAGCAATGGGACAAGTTATAGCATACATGAAAACAATTTACATTGCCTGATATTTTTTGACACTTTTTGGTTATTCAAGGTTCATGAGAAAGCATACATCTAATGACTCCACCCTGAGGTCACGTTGGAACAGCTAGGAACAGCCAGAGGACAAACTGCGCTGGTTTATCACCCCAGTTCTATTGAGGATTTAGTATTTAAAAACACATCTCGGAATCTCTCTGAATCATACCCATAACTCGCATGTACCTGTTTATGAAATGATCCAAGTTAGAATTCAAAACAATAATTTACTAATTTACTTTCAGTTCTCAAATCAAGACAGGAAGTCACCAGGTTTGCATGAAAACTGCTGTCACTTTGAGTGCCAGCTGCCAGGTTCTTATCGCTACAGAAAGTAAATGAGGACAACACCCAAGACCTCTATCTACAAATCTCCGCACATGGGCGGTAGAAACTCACTAAATACCGTCGTTGTGATTGCTTGCAATTGGCAACGTGCAAACTCCCAAGGGATAGTGAGAAATATTAACATGATACCTGTGGAAGCATTTTATTGAACAGACAATGCATAATCCAAAAGTTGCACCTCTCCAAAAGCTACTGCTTCGCTTCTTTGTAGGCGCACACTGTAGAAATAATGAACTGCCCTTGCTTAAAGTGCCTCTGTTCAGTTAAAGCAAAGTAGACACTGAAGTTTACATTTTCAAGCAAACAAAAAGATTTGATCAACTGAGTGTCCCAACTGCACTAGATGTCTACCGTTCTTTACAAATATCTCCACCTGATTTTCATTTCACTATTCCAGTGCATTTCAGAAAAAGGTGACATTGTTCACTAGGACTTTCTACCATAAAGAGGGTTTCTCTTTTTGCATAAATGTTCACACTTAAAATTTTTGATGGATTAAACATCTATACAGTTTATATTTTAGGGTACAATACATGTTTAGAGGACTGTTCTCTGTAGTTTATGTAAACATGTGTTCTTTTATTTTAATTAATTATCATTTACTCAGATTATATCCCCATTCTTATGCCCTCACTTGTATCTTCTCATTCCTACCCTCCCTCCCTCTTCTGCCCTATTCCCTTCCCCTAGACCCCTGACAGAAAGCTACCTCCTCCCCCACCATATGACAACAGCCTGTCAAGTCTGATCCGGATAGCCTGCTTCTCCTTCCTCTTTGTGCTGCTGGCCCTCCCCACCAAGAGGAAGTGATCAAATTGAGGATGCCAGAGTTCATGTCAAGGAAGTCCCCATTCTCCATACAACCGTAGAGAATGAGCTGTCCTTTGGCTATATCTGAACCTGGGGTCTAGGTTTACTGCATGCATTGTCCTTGGTTGGTGTAACAATTTGTGCAGACTCTCCTGAGTCTAGATCCATGGGACTTGACAGTCTCCTTGTGGGGCTCCTGAACCTTCTGGCTCCTTCCACCTTCTCATTCTTCCATACCACTCTAACCTGGAGCCTAGCAGCAAGCCCTAGCATCTGTTCTGATCCTCCACTGGGTGGAGTCTCTCAGAAGACAAGTGACTGTATACCATGCATGTCTTTCTGTACCTAGCTCTACCCATTTGTTTGCAAAATTCAAGACTTCCTTGATAGCTGAATAGTATTCCATTGTGTAAATGTACCACAGTTTCTCTATCCATTGAGGGAAATCTAGGTTATTTCCAGATTCTTGTTATTATGAATAATGCTGCTGCGAACTTAGTTGAGCAAATGTCCTTGTTGTATGGTGGAACATCTGTGAGGTGTATGCCCAGGAGTGGTATAGTTGAGTCTTGAAGTAGCACTAGTCCCAATTTTCTGAGAAAGTTCCAGATAGATTTCCAAAGCAGTTGGACAAGTTTGCACTCCCACCAGCATTGGAGGAGTGCTCCCATTTCTCCACATCCCTGCCAGCATGTGCTGTCACTTGAGTTTTTTTTATCTTAGCCATTCGGATGGTTGTAAGAATGAACCTCAGAATCATTTTAATTTTTTATCTTAAGTGTGGTACGAGAAACAGATTTGTTGTGTGTATGTGATGCTTGTCTGCCGGAAACAGACTTGTGAGAGCGGAGATGATGTTTGTCTACTAGAAAGGAGACTGCCTCGTGTGGAGGCATAGTCTTTGTCAGTTGCTGAACATACTGTATGGATTATGGGAGAGTATAAATAGTCCAAATAATAAAGATAAATCACTTTTGCGTTGCTTCTCATTGCTTAGCTGTTTATCATTACACTTTAAGCTCTTTCTAGAGAGAAGTGCTCCAGAGAACACTTCAAAGTTCCCGCTGCTGCGGTTGCAGTCACTTTTGCTGTTTGCTGTTTAATGAGTATTCTGGAATCCTGAGGACTAAGCGTTGAATCACCCCAAGGAACTGAGTTTCAAAAAGGTCTACTTCTCCTGTTCCTCCCTATTAGTCTTCTTTGCTTCCATCCGAGGGTAGGTGGGATGGGAGAGAGGTAGAGACATTAAAGAACCACAAATAAAGTAGGTTTAAAAAAAAGATCAAAGCCTACAGTTCTTTACATTTAAATTAAATCAAAATTTAATGACAATGGTCATTCAATAGCTCAATGTCTTTATTAAGCAAAGACAGTAAAAACAAGATTGTTGTCTCATGGTTTAATGGAAAAGACCGAATGGTACCCTTTAGATATGTCGATTGCTTTTTAAATAAGCAACTAGATGTGGTCTAAACCAAGTAATCTTTACAAACCGTAAAATTGAATATTCTTAATATTAAGTTGATTTTTCTAAATGTTGGGTTTCTGCATGAATTCATTCACAGAATAAGACATTATACTAATAGCATAAAACGCAGTTAGAAAAGAATGGGGTTTCTAGAGTTACTAATTTTGGAAATTGAATTAAAAAGTACCTAACCCATAATTCATGACACAAAAATGATAACGTGGAATATGTAAAGTCTGAAAAATACCATTATTTTATATTTTCTCTATCTAGCAAAACTCCTGCACAAATATTATTGAAATCATAATTACATACCTTATGTAAAGGATTAATTGTGCCTTATTTTATGTCTGACAAGGAAATTATAACAGAGAGAAAATTGAAAATATTTTTAATTTCTAAAAAAATCTAAATTTCCTTGCTGTAATACATTCATAGATAGGACTCTTCTTGTAATTAATTAACATTTGATTGAATTTCCTAATATTACAGTTTTGTTAACATACAAAACCTGCACAGTTTTCACAAGCTTTTCCCATCAGGCATGAATGTAATTATCCCTTATCTTTCAACACAGCCAACCCTTGTAAATATAATTACAAAGTTTTATGTTTAGCGAAGCATGCAAAATCTCATAAAATTAATATTGTATTTATCCTCTTACCTTTGTTAGTTATTAAAATTCACCAGGGACCTTTTGAATTCATCCTCTGTAACTATAATTTCTAGCTAGAATTAATTTTACCTTGATTTCCAAACTTTAATAAACCTAGTTACAGGAATTTATAATTTGGTATTTGTTAGAAGTTTAGACTTCTGACACAAAAACTGAATCAGGATTATAAATTTTAAAACTAGGAAATTGGAAGTAATTTTAGGGAGCATAAAGAATAAGAAAAAACACGTCACCCAGGGAAATAGGTAATGAAAACATTTTAATGTCGTGTGGATATCTTCATTTTTCTGATTTATTTTATTCAATTTATGTGTATGTATGCTTATTTGTGAACATAAAAGAAAGAGAGAGAGAGAGAGAGAGAGAGAGAGAGAGAGAGAGAGAGACAGACAGACAGACAGACAGACAGACAGACAGACAGACATATGTGCATGTGTATAAATATAGGCTTATATCCCTGTATGCATGTGAGGTACTGCTATGTCATGCTCCACATTATTCCTTTGAAACAAGGTCTCTCATTAAAACTGAAAAAGGCCAACCAGGCAGCAAACCCTAGTAATCCTCTTATCTGTGCACCTCCAGTGTCAGAGTTTCAAATACAAACTGTTTGTATGGGTACTGGTGATTTAAAGCTTGGGTCCCCAGGCTTATTCAGTACTTATTTGCTGAAACATCTCTTTAGCCCCAGGCCTCTTTGTTTCTCAATAAAAAGCTATAATATTTATTAAATTATATCCCATATTATGAAACACATTTTCATTGCAAGACTGATTATTTTATTAAATATGTATTTAAAACATCAAATGTCCAATTTGAGAATATTCCTTTAAATTCTAAGAAAGTCTCCTGGAGTGTTGTTGAAAACTGAATAAAAGTCTATTTTGTTTTAATCTTAGAAAAGATAATCAGTCACCCACTATGATGTTCAGAAAGCTAAGTTTAGTCCTGAGAGTTAACATTTTGTTTGTTTTGTTATTGTTTGACTGGTTGTTATTTATTCTGCATTAAATATATGAAAACTTCTGTATTTGAAATTTTTGTGCCTTAATTGGCAAAGCAGACTCTGGAGCTTAAAAAGGACAAATCTATTGTTCAGACTTCACTTCTGTTGCTGTTATAAAATAGACTGACAAAGAGCAACTGAGGGGAAAGAGGTTTGTACAGCTTAAAATTCTAGGTGATTGTCTTTTTTCAGAGGTCAAGGACCTAGTCTTGGCTCAGTTTCTCCAATTACACAGTTCAAGACCTCTGCTTAGGGAACTGTGCTTCCCACAGTGGGCTGGGTCTTCCTATACCAGTTAACTTAGTTGAGACAATCTCCCACAGACAGTCTCATACACTACCCCAGTGGAGGTAATCTCCCATTGAAATCCCCTTGCCAGATGATGCTATTTTGTGTCAAATAGACAATGAAACTTACTACCACATGCATGGAAGAAAAATAACCCAAGAGAAAGTATCAGTATATTTAAGATACAGCATTTGCTTCTGGTTATAACTATTTTGAAATTTGCAAATTGACGGTTTGCATTACTCATAACAACATATTAGATGCACCCACATTCATTCTGAATACTAAACTAACTGTAGATTCAGAATAAACCTAGAATTAAAACCCTCTAGTGCATAAATTGTGATAAAACTGCAAATGCTGACTTTGGTAAACCCAGACTTAGGCCTCTACCTGAAAATGAAGAGGCTTAGATATATGTTCAAAGAAACCAAGTAGCTTAGTTAGGCTTTCTAAAAAGAATAATATAGATAAAGTCAAATTTAGAATATTATAATAAATGCAATTGAAATATAAGCTCTTTAATGTCTATATAGCAATGAACACCAAAAATGAAGAATTTCAGAAAACCCTGATCATGTTACAAAATATGTAGGTCACAATTTGTGCCACCCATCCACAATAGGCCAATTAGAGCAGTCAAGTTAATAGTAAAAAGCATAAAATGGAAATGTTTTCAATGTGTGCACACTGGGAAGAAGGGAAAAGAAATCCAGAGAACTACAAAAGGCAAGGATCTGAAGTAAAAAATCAGTGTTTTAGTAGAGGGCCAAGTGTATGCACTTCTTAGTAGTCAGGGGATGATGTGGTCCTGCACATCATTGCTCCATCATTGTCAGTTGTCTGTCTGAGAATTTGACAGAGCTTTGTAAAATCTCCTGTAGGAGAAAGTGGCTTCTAGATGACATCTTTTTTCCCTTTCCCAACTTGAGATTCTTGTGAAAATTCTTATCTCACTACTCTGGTATTAAAAGACAGTGATCTCTTTAGCATATATTAATTTTTGCTGAGCATATTATGATCTCACCAAGTGGCCAAAATGAAGCTTCAGAAACTGGCCAGAGAGCAGTCAGAGTGGGAGAGCACTGCAAAAGAAACCTGAAGGCAGAAGTTTTACAGAAGCTCTCAATGAGCTTAAAGAAAGCAGAACTTCCCCAGTACTTTTTCACAGAAACTTAAGAAAGAGATGGAGGAACTTTGAAAACCAAGCAGGTATTTCTTAGCTGAAGAATACACTTGGGAAAATGAAAAATGCAATGGAAGGCATCAACAGCAAGCTAAGTAAATCTTAAAAATTAGCAAAACCAAGGGGGACATCAGGACAAAAAGAGTGTATATATGTGAAGGTTTAGGTGTTACTAAAGGAGCAAGTAGGCAGGTTATTAAGGTTACAAATTAAGTTAGTAAAGAGGTTAGAAGTCTCAATAAAGAGACACTAACAGAAAACTTCTCAGACCTAGACAAAGATGCAACTACCCCAAAATAGGAAAGCCCAAGGTCATGTTCAGATTTCATTTACCCAATCGACACATTATTCACATCAGACTCAAAAAGGAGACTGATACAGAAATATTCCAGTCTGTAAGAGAAAAAGAAACGACACACAAAGTGGACAATTCACCTAATATTAGACCTTAATAAAGAAACCCATATGGACTAAAAATGCGTAGGATGGGGTTTTTACCCTAGCAAAAGACAAAAAGAACTCAATTTTGTCCACACACTATATGCAACAAAGGCATCAGTTAGAAATGAAGGCTAAGAAAAGGTAGAAAGACCATATGCCTAAAATATAATTTATTGTTTATAAAAGAAAATTCTGATATACTGAAAGGAACCATGTAATGATTTTAAAGAAAACACTGAGCTTATTAAACTTAAAACGAAAGTAATTATAAAGACGCATTCATGGTGTTGTAATGTTGTAAACAAGGTATATAAGCCATTAATAACTTATCATAGAAATGAAAGACAAAACAACTAAAAGTAAAACTACACTAATATGTTAAAGAATATGTACTATACCTCAGGGAAATATAAATCAAAATTCCACTGAGTCCCCTCACATCCTAGTCAAGGACGCCATCATTAAGAGACAAGAGCAAGGCACTAGAAGGTGTTAAAAGCCCTGAATGCTCTTGCTGAAAACCTACGTTTAATTTCCAGCATCCACTATAGGCAGCTTTCAGTTGTCTGTACCTCCATTTGGATTTGATGATACCCTCTTTTGGACTCAGTAGACACTTGCATACACTTAGTGCACATATACACACACACTGAACTGTTATTTTATGGAAACAACAGCAATAGCTGGTGACAATAGGAGAAAGGCAAACTTTTAACATTGCTAATGGGAAGGTAAATTGATCCAACCACTATGTAAACCAGTATAGATGTCCATCTGAAATACGATACTATATATACTATAAAACTCAACTATATACTCTTGGGCATACACACATGTAAATCAACATATCACAGAGATCCTTGCACATCCATATTTATTGTGGCACTATTCATAAATATTGAAGGAATAGAATTCTCCTAGGTGTTCAAAAACAAATAAATAGATTAAGAAAATCTGATATATAGTGGAATTTTATAGACAAGGATGATTCTCTTGCTATGAAAGCCTGAGAACTGAAGTTAGGAATGCCAGTGATTACATAAAAAAGCTGAATGTGGCTCCAGGTATCTGCAAAGTACTGGAGAGACTAAGGCTTCAGAGTCTGGAGGATCACTGGTATATGTGCACTGCCATCTAACCAAAAAACAAGGAGTTCCAGGGGGGGTAAGAAACCCTGTCTCAAGGGAATATCGGTGTCGTTTTCTGATCATAATGTGCGTACACACGGCCACATGCACCAGCACACACACAAATACACACTATTACATACTGCTTACTGGTGGTGTAGTTATTGATGTTATTGAAAGTAATTTAACACTGAAAGTCATTTTGTGGAAAATAACAGAGTCGATGTGTGCTTATTCATGCCTCTTTCCTATCAGTCAGCAAATAAAAAGATCACTGTTTACCTCAGGGTGTTTGATTTCTTTTAAATGTAAAACTAAACAGTGTACAATAAAAATATTGTTATATAGTTTACTATCACAGATCAATATTAGATAATGAAAACAATACTCAGCCTAATGTTTGTTGAATGAGTGAGAAAAAGAAAAACCCAACAACAACAGCAACCTACTTTTCAGTAGCTCAGTAGTTCCCTCTCAGTGGAGTTACCATGAAATATGAAATGTGATGGATGCAACAACATTATTTTGAGTCTTCAAGGTTTGAAAGATGGTCAGGATTAGTCAACAAGATAGAATTGCTTTCAAATTCTATATTACCCAAATTTTTCAGTTGTCTAGGAGCAACTGCCTACCTGTGGCAAATTTTTATTCAGGGGTATTGCAAAGCTCACATTTTTTGGTCATTAATGTCACAGCATATCATTTAAAAAGAGACTGCTGTGGCCACAAGGGTCCTATAAACATACAGGCACTTTTCCATTGTAAAGAAAAATGCGCTTTATACACAGAAGTAGTTATTTGTGGCTCTCGTCATAAAGAAAAGATTCCATACATTATCAGTTGACCTCTCCTAAGTTATAATTAACAATTATTATTTGTCATGAAATAAACTTCTGGCTCCAAATATCCTGGAGCCCTGCTGTAGAGGCATGCCATGCTCTGGGGGAAAATAACTGCATTTACGAAGAGCCTCCACTCTGCTCAGCCTATTGCCTGCTTCCCTAGTCTTTTATCATAAAATCCCAAGTTCACTTTCTCTACCCCACCCCCCACCAATGGCACAGTGCTACATGGAGTTTCTTAGTCGGAAAACAGTACCCTTATCAAGGATGACCTGCATATTTGTGAAGCAATCTATATTGGGGAAAAAAAAGAAAATGTATATGTGTTAATAAAAGAGGATGTAGTCTATATAATTAAAAGAAAAACTGTCCCACTGTAGAAAGCATTCTCTCATTATACTAGTATTTGGGAAGTAGAGGCAGGATGAGGAGTTAAAAGCCAGTTTGTGCTACATAAGACCTTGTCTAAAATTCCAGTAAATAATGTGCAAACCACATATGCTGTCATACATAGTTAGCTTGATCTCAATAAACTTTTGTTCCCATCTTGTTAAAGTCTCATGACACCTGCTTCACAAAAGTGGTGAAACTGAATAATAAGCCTGAGAGAAAATAGAAAACACAAATATTATTTTCTCTGCCACTTTCAGTTGCAGTAGGGAAGCAGTCACTGAAGATCAACACCGAACCATGTCCCAAATGTTCATAAGGTAGAAAACAAAGCCACTGCACGATGAATTTATTATTTTAATGAAGACTGCACTTGGGTTTACAAAACATTCTGTAAGATAAGTGAATCCCAGGAGAATTAACTAATAAGTGAGAAAGAAGTATATGTTTACAAACAACCCCAATCCACATTATAATATTTTTGGAATAAAAAATGCTTTACAATTGAAAGATATATTTATACCAGTGTACAATCTCATTTATATGAAATTATTTTCAAGCATTATTCCTAATAAGAATTTGTAAACATGTAGAATCCACCTTCTCTTTTCAGAGGTAAGCTTTATATATCTACATAATTATTTGTAGTTTGTGTGTGTAATGCCAAAAACAAGCAATCAAAAAAGTTGTTGTGCAGTCCAACTTTCACCCATAATGTTGCTTATATAATATATTGTATACTTAGAAATCTTTGAAACTCTGTCTCCTCCATCTTCTTCCATGATTGATGAAATCATCTGGCTACTTCTCTTTTATGACTATATCTCAGCCTGTGGATATGTTCATCTGTACTGCTTCTTGCAAGACCATCACGGCAGGAAATTGTTTATTTTATATGACCACCAGAATTAAGTGGCTTAAGGATAGTGCAGTCTTTCATTTTCATATGGCTCATATTGGTTTGATGCTTAGCACTGGGAATTTCAGTGTTTGTCTTCTCCTGAGGGAACTGATTGGCAGCAAAGATGATTATACTCTTAGAGAAAACAGAAAATAGCTTGAGTGTGTGTGTGTGTGTGTGTGTGTGTGTGTGTGTGTGTGTGTGACAAATATCTAATGCAAAGGGGAATGCCTTAAGACATTTTCCTGCAGAATAATTTTTTTAAAGGCCACATGTATAAAGAACATAGAATTTGTGAGCTGTATATATTACAGTAACTTTTCTGGAACACTTAAATACAATGCCCAATTGCTGAGGCTGCCATGCCCTGAGAAGCAACAATATTCCCTTAGAACTGATGTATCCAGGCACCAGTTTCCTGAAAGAAGAAACGGCTCTCTGTTGTTTTGCTCATGTTCATTTGTCAAATTCCCTTGGGGAGGGAAGATCTTATTCATCATAAGGTAACATGAATATCACTTCTTAATACAAACAATTTTTCTATTGTGTTCTCTGAATATCTCATTCAACTAATTACATAAAATTTTAGTAAATTTAGCATTTGGAAGGTAAATGTTAATTTTTAAAATTAAAATATAATTCAATATTTCACCCTTTTCTCACTCCAGCCCTTCCCATGTGTCCTACAGCCTATAAAATCCATGTTTTCCTTTAATTATATATATACATATATGTACATATTTATATATGTGTGTACATGTAAGTATACAAATATAATTTGCTTGATTCATTTAGCATTACTTGTATACATATGATTTCAAGGATGACCAAGTAGATTTGAATAACCAATTAGGAGGCTCAACCCTGGGAAAGACTATTCTCCCTTCTCATTACTGCTTCAGGGATGGGGTCCTGTGAGATTTTCCCCTTCTATGCTAGCTTATCTGTACATTATTTATTCAGCCATACTGTTGAGATAGCATGAATGAAGCTTCTCTGTACTTTCTAGGAGACACAATCTCTGCAGATTTCGTGGTTCACTAGCCCTTAAATGCTTTCCACCCCTCTTCCATGACATCCTGCCAGTTAGGAGCAGAAACTATATTGTAGAATTGTATCTCACTTTGGGGTGGGCACCCCCATAATCATTTGTACTCTGCCTTTTGACCAGTTTTAACTAGCTATAATTGCCTCTGTTTTTTTTGCAAAAAATAAAAAAAGTTTATTTGACAAGGGATGTCTTAGTTAGAAAATAGCCTGACCAAAAGCAGTTTGGAGAGGAAAGACTTTATTCAAATTAAATTCCATACCCCTATTCATCACTGAAATATGTCAGGACAGGAATCGGGAGGCAAGATCAAATGCAGAGGCCATAGTTGGGCGCTGCTTACTAGCTATTGTTACTGACTTACTCAGCCTGCTTTCTTATATAATCTAGGACCACCAGGCCAGGGGTGGAATTACCCCCAATGGGAAGATCTCTCCCCTATTAATCACTAATTTTTAAAAAATTCCTTACAGGTTTGCCAGCAGCCTGATACTATGGAAGCATTTTCCTAATTAAGGTTCTCTCCTTTCAAAGATTCTGGCCTATTTGAAGTTGGCATAAAAATTAGCCAGAACAAGAGATGAAAGTTACACTCATCCATAGGTAATGTGGATAAAAAATTTAAATGTAGTTAGCAATTATGCTATCTTAGTAAAAGTGGTAATAATAGGTTTTTCTTTAATATCTATGAGCACACTAGCCCCAGGCAGTTGGCCTGACTTTTTCTCCTGTTTAGGAGACCTTACATTCAATTAGAGAGATGTTGGTTACTGTCAAGATATCAGTGCCACTACGTGCCCTAATATTATTGTGCCATCTTGGTCAAGGTTGTGTTTTATAGGCATCGGCTAAGTGGTACTATTGACTGAAGCTCACACAGCACTTAAAGATAGTCCTTCAAGAGGATACACCAGGTCATTTCCATTTGGGATTCTTCAAGACTGAAGTGCGTAATGTCTTCAGCAATAGGGATTTACTCTCAGCCTCTGAGAGAAATGAAGGGCTACAGCAGTAGCCTGTATTATTTTGGGAATCTCTTGGATTCCCCATCCAACAACTTTGAAAATGGTTTTTCATACTTGATACTGGAATTTTGATACTCTTGGCTCCTCTGGGGTATTGTCAGACCATTTATTTAAACTGTATATGTATACTCATGTACTTGTATGTATTTATTTTAATAAATAAAACTAATATGATTCCTTATGGATTTTCAAATATCCTTAGTCTTATTTTCTTCCCTCTGTATTCTTGTGGATTGACATTCCACCACCTCTCCAACTGAAGTTCTATTCCTATTTTACCTGTTTTATCCTTTGTATCACTTGCATCCATTTTAACCATCCACTGAGTAGGAAAAAGTTCTTTAAACCATGATTTATGAGGAGAGTGAAAATTCTTCAGTTGACCTCTTTCTTTCTAGTCTGCAGCTTATTAAAAGTATCCTGAAATTTCATATCATTAATGTTCATCAAGTAAATCCATGAAGTCAATCAATTAATTGAGTATAGTATTATTCATTTAATGGCACCAAGAATATAAATTACAGATCTATGTTCTTGATAGCTAGTTAATTTAAAACACTAGAAACATCTAAATGATTAGTAGTGCGAAAATTAAATACTGTGACATAATTTTCATTCTTCAGCAACATTACCATAGAGGCTAAAGTGTTATCTAGGGAAAGCTCAAAGTAAAAGAACTCAAAAATGACTACAAGACACCAAAGTACTATTCCTGTGGTATTCTGTAGCAGTTGGGCATTATTGTACTTGGGTTTTTTCATTCTATTTTATATTTCTGGTTGGTTTTTTTTGCATATATGTTTGTGCACCCTGCGTATGCAGTGATCTTGAAGGCCAGAGGAAGGCATCAGATTGCCTGGAACAGACAGTAATGAGCCACCTTGTGGGTACTAAGAAATAAACATGGGTTCTCTAGAAGAGCAGTCAGTGGTTATTAACTATTACTCATCTCTGCAGGCCTCAAGATTTCATGTTGTAACTTAAGTTTTAAACTTCACAGAATAACATTACTAGAACTAACATCTTAATGAGTGGAGACTTAGATGTTCTTTTTTTTTATATATGAAAATGTTTTGGAGCCTTCTGTTAGGAACTTACTGTTGTTACAATAATGTAAACAAAAAAATACTTGAGTTGTGGTTTAATTTTTAAATTAGTATAATAAGGTTTTCCCCACATTTTTCCTAAGTAAATAATCTACTAGTTGGGAAGGATTCAAATAAATTCTCAATGTAAGGAAAACTAATGTTACTTTCCATATATTCCACCTAACATATTATTTCTTTCTATAAGACTTCTAATGTATCCTCACTTGTTCTTAAGGTTATATTTGTATGCAGTAGGACAGTTTATGATTCCAGAGGCATATCAAGTATAGTTGATAAAAAACAAAACCCAAAAATTAAAAGCTGAAATCTCCAAATGTTTGTCAATGCACTAGAGCATCTGAGAGTTGCTTAACCTGTCACATGCATCTTTCAATAGCTGTTTAGCTGGAGATTGGTCTTCTATTTAGGATGAACATTCTCAGGTGTCTAAGGATTCTGCTGGACTAATACAGCAAACTCAGTTCTCCTCCACATAGTCTCTTGTGCTCCAGTAAGCTTATTGGTACTGGATCACATAGCACTTGCAGGGTCAGAGACAAAGCAAGCTGAGACCATCCTGAGGATAGATCTAGAACTGACACACTGTTGATTCTTCCATATATTTTTGGACAAAACAACATGTAAAATTAGCTCAGATGAAAAAAGAGACTGTGCCTCTACATCTATGCATTTTGATTGGTTGTGATTTTCTGTAAAGGTCTCTATTTAATGCAAAAAAAAAGTTGTTTGTTTTTGTTTTTGTTTTTTGTTCGTTGTTGTTTTTTGATGAGTGATGAGGATTTATGATTTACCTGTGGGTTTAAATATTTAGAATGCAATTAAGGATTAGTTGGTTTACTAAAATGGGAGCTGTAGGTTTTCCTCCAAGATTCATGACTTCACTAGCTCAGGATGGCTGGCTAGGTTTCTAGTACCAGGCATGATTTGCTTCTTGGCAAGAGGGTCTTATGTCCAGTTAAAGAGCTGTTGGTAACTGACAAGGTATGTGTGCCCCTACTGTACCTTTAGGGTCACAGTGCCCTGCTGGTCATACTTATGGTTCATAGGTTTCACAGCTGGGGAAGCCTGTTGCTTCTTCTTTTGAAACTTGCATGGCACCTTCTGCTACAATAAAATTTTGTTAGCAGGAAAAAGGCTGTCAAATCAGCTCCAGCTCAGGGGCTCTCGGCCCTGTGTTTGAAAGGCAATATGTTAAAGTTATTTCTTATAAAACTATGTTTATCTGTTTCTCTCTTAATCTGGCTATCACACAAATATTTGAGACTCACATATATTTGTTTAATAATAAGTTTCACAACACAATAACTGAGCAGTTATTACTCTATTCTTAACCCTTTAAACTAATCTGGTTTTCTCCCAGCATACATCTCAGAGACACCTGCACATTGTAGCTTTCTTTGCTCCAACTTGATCCTAAATATCTCTTGGACCTTTGCCCACGGCTCTATCCCCTACTTCGTCTTCTCACTCCTCCTCCCCTGGCTGGCAGGAAGTCCAGCCCTATTCTCTTCCCTGCTCAGTGATTGGCTGTAAACTGCTTTATTGACGTATCAGAGAACAGTTGAGGAGCAGTGGTTACACAACATTGAAACAAAAGATTCTTAGGACAAGGAATGCAACCAGATATGGGGGAGTACAGAAATCAGCATTTGAATTAAAGAACCTTATGCCTACAGCATTGTGTGTTTATTCATAGGGACTTAATTTCTACCCCTGGAGGCAACCAAGGGCAATGGTCAGGGCCTATAACGTTTTGGGAGTTTCTTAAACAACTTTGACAACTCAAAGGGGAGTTTATCATACTTGGTGTTGAGGTTTCTGTTTAATGGCTTTTGCCTCTTGGGGATAGGATTTTTTTCATTAATATTTTATACGTATATTTATACATAGCCTTACATGTATTATAATTTTGTTTCATTTTTGCAGAGACTATTAATATCATGGTCCCTTATAATGTTTCAACACACCCCTCCTGTTGTTTTGTCCTTCTTACTTCATCATCTGTATTTATCCGTCCTTCCCTTTAAGTTGTCCACCCAAGGGCCTAGAGGTCAATGCAAAAGAGGAAAAAGAAAGATACTAGGAGTCTGAAGATCAGGGAGTTTTTTGTGAGATCGTGTCCTCTAGAAGTGTTAGAAGCTGTGCCTGTAAAGTCAGACTAGAAAGATTTTCAGAAGATGAACCTAGCAAGGACAACAGCAATAACCACACTAATGTGCATGGGTGAAGGCCCACATGGCCTTAGTCCTACACAAAAAACTACAGGCAACTAAGGAATGATAAGAGTGGGAGAAACAGTCTTCCCTAGTAAAGAAAACACCAATTGTCTATTCAATATCAAATCGTCAGTCCTGAAAACATACATTCTAATAACATTAAACATACTGAAAAGGTTGTATTTATGCCTTTAGAGACATATTATGTTTATGCATATATGTATGTAACAATAATTCATGAAAACAGAGGCTGTGAATCTGTAAGAGATTAAGGAGGGGTATATGGGATGACACGGAGAAAAGGAGGGGAAGAAGAAAACAATTATACTATAGTTTCAAAACATAAAAAATATTTGAAAACAAAAGCAGTGCACCACATAAAGGAGGCATGGAAGTAAGAGCAGGGGGTGTGGAGAATAAGTATTCAGTGGGTGGGGGAGAAGGGTGAAAGAGAGGGATGGGAAATAAACTCATTAAAATTCATAAAGTAAATATGTGAGACTGCCAAACAATAAGCATATAATGAAATATATTATTACAACTTTAAGAATGAGAAGACGTTCAAGAACTAATTTAAGTCATTTGTGCGGTCATTAAATATTCTTAAAATGCAAATAATATAAGTGGACAGTCCTAAAATAATTATATATATAATTATATATATAGAACCATATATTTATAATATATAATATTATATAATATGTATTATATGTTATATAATATATAATGTTATATATTATATAATCTATATTAGAACCATATACATATACACATTTGTATGTAACAATAATTTTTTAAAAAGAAGCCAGAGGTCATGAATTTGAGAGAGAGAGAGAGAGAGAGAGAGAGAGAGAGAGAGAGAGAGAGAG
>OU015742.1:159626390-159638768 GCA_907169655.1 Acomys percivali | reverse complement strand
AGAGAGAGAGAGAGAGAGAGAGAGAGAGAGAGAGAGAGAGAGAGAGAAGTCAAGGTGTGGGGGTACTTGACAGGAATTGGAGGAAGAAAGTGTAAGGAAGGAGGAAGGTAATGTAATTATATTTTAATTTCAAGTAATAGAATTAATAATTAAATGTGATTTTAAATAAAAGGAAGTAAAATTCTCTTTGAAATGGGTAATGAGGGAAAGGAAAAAACTGAGAAAATATCCTATCTATTCCAACATATTGTATTTAAACATTTCTAACATGGACCTGAATCTTCCTCCTTATACAGGTGCCTTGACAGATACTAGTCTATGTATATTCTTTTCTCCATGAACATCAGTTTGTATGCATCCTTTCTCTTGACCATTCCTCTCATACTGGTGCCCAAATATGTTTGGCCTTTACTATATATGCTGATGACTCTTACCAAATTTGTTACATGCAAATATAGCTTAAGTATGATGGGAGCAAACTGATTGAATTTTTTGAATAATACAATGAATGCATTCTTTTTCAGTGGTTTCCATGTCAATGTTCCACATTTGACAGAATTTGATAAAAAATAAACTCCATAGAGGTTGTTTTACTAGGCCCAATTCTAACTCCTTCCTGAAATAATAAACAATTAAAGTTGAAACTTGAAAACCGATACTTCATTTTTATTTTTGTTTCTTCAATGGGGTGGGCTGTATTTTCCTTTTTTTTTTTTTTTACTTAAAGCAGTTTTGCTGTTAGCATATCTACTTCACCATCACTCAAACACCCCATCTAGTATTAAATGTAAGCTCTTAAATACTATGTTCATTCTGGAACCCCATCCATTTTTTATAATTCTCTTGATAACTAAAGTCAAAAATAAGGTTTTTACCAGCTCTCAGAATCCTATTTAAGAGTTTATTGCTATCAAATAACATGCCTTCTTGGGCTAGCAAGATGGCACAGTGAATAAAAGCAAACCTGGGGACATGAGTTGGATCCTAAGTACCCACATGAAAGGAGAAGCGAACTGGTCTGAAAATTGTCTTCTGACCCCCACTCATGCATGTCCATGTGCACATATTTGCAAAATAAGTAAATAAAATAAAATATAGTCCTCCAAAATGACCATCTTCACAGCATCTTGGATGAAGAGATGTTTTTATAATGCATGAAAATATAGTATTTACCAAATGCTGGATTTCAGAACTAATGAAACTGTGCACATATTTCCACAAGAATTTTTAAAGTAATGCTCATACTATGCTGAGTTTATCAAGGAATGATTTCAGAATAGGAGCTTTCATGCTCTATGAAAGAGTGCAGTGCACTCACAAGCTACTGAGAAAGGGATACAGGATGATTCAGGACCTCTGGCCCTCAATACCAAGTAGTTGTTAGACATCAAAGCTTCACTTCAAATAGGAATATGTTTTCTTTTATCTTTCAATATTTGGGGAAAATATAGAATTGGAAATTTAAAATAAATGTAAAATAGCACAATTCAATGATATTAACCTTGCAGTCACCAAATACTGCAGAGTTCATAAGCATCACTAAATTCTTTATTCTGCACATATCCTTTTGCTGCATTGATTTTTTAATGGTAATGGCTCTTGGAAAATTACAGCTCTATTTAAACAACAAGCTGGTCTAGCAAGCTCATTCATTATTGGCTCATCTTCATACTTAGGTACTGTGGTCATTTTTCACTCCTGAGAAAAGCTTGTATAAGCAGCAAAGTCATCCCTGTAACTGCTAAAGCAGAATCAGTAATGAATTTCTACCCAATAAAAGGGCAATTCATCCAGGCCTAGTCCCAGAGGAAACAGAACCTTATGCAAACTTCTCATAGAAAAAAAAAAAACAGTATCCATAGTCAGCAAATGTAAGTTGCATATTCATACACTTACATTCTTTTTTTTTTTCACTTATTTTCTTAAATCATGCTGGAGATTGCCATCTAACTACTACACAAGTAGTAAAAAGTTGTTTCTCTGTTATTTATGAAAAGATGCAATACCAGTTGGGCAATATCTTCTGCTTTTATAAAATTCCTAGTTTGTCCCACACATTAATTTCAATGCTGAAAAGAGAAACATAGCTGATGTTTTGACAAATAGACATGTAGTTAAGTTACCTTCTGCATATTTGGGTGCATATCACCAGGTCAGTGTAACCCCTCACCCTTGATCAGAGAACTTCTTTCAGCAGTGGACTGCAGCCGAAAGCTAGTTAAAGTGCTTAAAGTAAAACACTGCCTAGCGCTTGGCACCAAAAAAAATTGCACTATATTACCCTCTACAAGACCAGGTAAACATAACACAGGAGAGAGGGCAACAAGATTGTATGAGCTAAATAATGAGGGAGTAGTTCCATGGTATGCTGTCTTCTAGATAGGGCAAGGCTGGTGCATTCATGAGCACATAGGAACTGTGATTGGTTATATGGGACTTGGGAGATACAGAATGAGGAAAGGATAAGAAAAAAGTAGAGAGTAAGCAAAGAGAGTAGGAAGTAGGGTGAGAAGGAATGGAATTAAGAGAGAAATGGAGGGTGAAAGGTTGGAATGGAGGCATGAGATAATGTTAGTTTCACCTGGGAAGACGTCAGTCAGTATGAGTGGGAAAGAGATGAGAGGATAATGTATGTAAATATAACTGTGGTGCAGTGTATGTAAAAATGGTGGCAATTTTAAAGCAGCAAAAAATATACAAAACTATCCTAAAGTAATAAAGCTCTCATGAATGTTGTCAATTCAAAAACAACAGCAAGAACAAACAAACATGACAGTGACACAGGAATAAAAAAGTATTAGAGTTATGTAAAGTATGTAAGGTCTTCTGTTCTTTAATGTATACTGTGTATCATGCAATTGAATTTGTATGATTAAACAAATAAGTTATAATTAGATTTTCATGTGATTTTGCATTTAATCAAATATGTTAGTAAATTTAAATCTATTAGGCATTAAAGAAAATGATGTTTGTAAGTCAAGTAGTTGAAATACATTAGACGAATGAGATCATTGCAGGCAAAATCCATTACCCTTTTCTTAACTTTACCTCCTCTGACATTGGAAGCTTTCCTATTGATCTGTATCACTTTAGTATTAGATTCAGTTATTATTAGTCTATAAGCCTCTTCTGGTCCTTTTTAAATTCTATCTTTACTTATTCAGTTTGAACTCTTCTTTGCTATAGCCACACCTTAGGTCTTCATCTAAATACTTTTTTTAAAAGGTGAAAATCATAGTGTCTTAAGTCACTGCTTATTGCTGTGAAATGACACCATGACCAAGGTAACTGTAATAAAAGATAGCATTAAATTAGGGGCCTGATTACAGTTTCAGAAGTTTAGTACATTATCTTCATGCCATGCAGCATGTCAGCATGTATGGCATCGTGCTTGCGAAAGAGCTGAGAGCTACCTCCTGATTCATAAGGAGAGAGACTGGGCCTGGCTTAGGCCTCTGAAACCCAAAAGCCCATTGTCAGATTTTCTCCAACAACAAACCCAGACATCACAATCCTTCTCAAATAGTGACACTTTCTGGTGAATAAGCATCAAATACATTAGCCTATTGGGACCATTCTTATTAAAATACTCACATGGGGAGGATATTTAATGGAGGATGGAGGAAAGAGGAAAATACAGGAGACGGAGGGATAAAATAACACTAAGGATGCTCCAAAAAGCCATATAAAATTGTACTTATTCCCAGTGAACTAAAGTACATGTTTGTGTACTTTATGTGTGTGTACATGTAATATAGTATAAAGTACATATAAAATATAGTAATATAATGTACATGTGTATACACAGACATGTAGTATATATATATATATATATATATATATATATATGCATGTATGTACTCCATTTGGGATGATGATGCTCCAGACATAGACTGTCTAACACAAAACGCAGTGCTAGAAATGAGAAAGTTTCTTTTCAGTTGGTCAGGGCTATCCAAAAGATCCACAAAACGATATAGAATATTGCTGTTGGATTTTGTTACCTTCTAGAATTTGGAGGAAAGTCTCTATTGCTAAAAACATGACCCACTTTGGAAACAAAGCTTAGAGCAATCAAGCTGGATCTGACCTGAAAAAAACCTTCCGGAGGAGTCTCTTTCACAATACCAGAGGCTGCCATGCAAACTGCAAAGGAAGAAAACTGACCAATTGTCCTAACCAGATGTGATGTCAAGAACTGTAGTACATAACCATAGTCATAGCCAGCAGGGCATGCTATCCCTAATGGTGCAGTAGTGGTATTTATATTTTGAGGGTAACCAAAGCTCTTTAACTGGACTTTAGGCTTGGTTATTGTAAGGAATTCATGTCTGGTACTGTATTCTTAGTCACCTACGGAGGGCAAGTGAGGTCATGGAACCTTAAAGGAAATCTACTATTAAGACTTTCCCTACCCAGATCTAGCCCATGGACAGGACAGTCTCACACTTGAGTGGAGAGAGGGATAGGACTTTCTCATGTACTCTGGTGCCTCACATTTGACTATGTCCCCTGGAGGGGGAGACCTGGTGGCACTCAGAGGAAGGACAGCAGGTCACTGAGTAGAGACTTGATACCCTATGAGCATATACAGAGGGAGGTAATCCCTCTCAGGAACGGTCATAGGGGAGGGGAATAAGGGGAAAATGGGAGGGAGGGGAGAATGGGAGGATACAAGGGATGGGATAACCATAGAGATGTAACAAGAATAAATTAATAAATAATATAAATTTTAAAAAAAAGACTTTCCCAAACCTGTGCAGTTTATAGCTGCATTTTAAATGTTTGTCTCCATTCCCTTTGCTAGATATAGCTCTTATTCCTCACCATAGACTCTTCTTTTTGCAAAGAACACACAAATATTCACAACTCACTGAAATGTAAAGAACAACTAATTGTAGGCCATCAGTCTCCACTGATGCATCTACAGCATAATGACTACCTAGGGTGCTCTGGGGACAAGGAAGAGGAGGGGGCAGAAAGATTTTAAGAATCTGATCTAGCCAATGGATAGGACATTCTCCATAGTTATGTGGAGAGCGGGGTCTTGACTCTGACATGAACTCTGGTGCCCCATATTTGACCACCTCCCCTTAGTGGGGAGGCCTGGAGGCACTCAAAGAAAGAATAAGCAGGCTACCACGATGAGACTTGATAGCCTATGACCATATAGTGGGGGAGGAGGTCCCCCACGGTCATAGACCTAGGGGAGGGGAATAGGGTGAAAGCAGAAGGGAGGGAGGAATGGGAGGACCAGGAGGATACAAGTGATGAGATAACAATTGAGTTGTAATCTAAATAAGTTAATTAAATAAAAAAAAGAGTTAGAGAACCAGAAAATCAGCTGCAAGATTTTGATTTCTCTATGCGATTGGAAAGCTTCACCAAGGAATCTCAAGAATATAGCTAATTGAATGAGACTTAAACATTACCAAATGGGATGAACTTTGAAATATCGTTTTCCATCCTTTTACTCTAAGAGGATGTCTGTCCTTGATGGAGAGGAGTAGTTGTTCAATAGAACAGAAGTCAGATACTTTTTTCTAACCCAGTCTACTAATCTATGTCTTTTTATGAGATCATTAATATTGAGAGTTTTTAATGAGCAGTATTTATTAATTCTTGGTGTGTATGTGCAAGTGTGTGTGTGTGTGTGTGTGTGTGTGTGTGTGTGTGTGTGTATGCGTGCATGCGTGTGTACGTGCAATGTGAGGTTTCCCCCTGTTTTGATTAACTGTTCTGGCATTATTTATTCTTTGTGTCCTCTTGAGTTTTCCTTCCAAATACCTCTGTAGAGCTTGATTCCTGGACAAAAACTGCTGACATCTGCTTTTATTGTGAAATATTTTGTTTTGTTGTTCTGTCTATTGTGATTGGGAGTTTTACTGGGTATAGTAGACTGGGTTAGCACCTGTGATCTCTTAAAGCTTGGAGAACATCTGTCTAGGGCTTTCTGGTGTTTAGAGTCTCCATGAGAAGTTTCCCTTTATGTGGAACTTGATCTATTTTTCTTTCAGATTTTAATAACACTTTAAATATCATTTCTTTGTTCTGTTCCTTTGGTGCTTCAATTATTTTATGGCAAAATTATTTTCTTGTGCTATTTATTTGATATTTTGAAAATGTGTGTATATGTAAAAATAATTAAAAAGTAAAGTGTGACTTTGAAAAGAAATGGAGGGATGTTAGAGGAAGGAGGGGAATTAAGATAAAACAGTACACATACATGGTTTTTAAATTTTAATAAAAATATAAAAAGAAAGATCATATAAAATAAATTGCTCTAATTGTAAGATTTAATTCTCTGAATTAGCCTTCACTGGGCAATGACTTACTCCCCCATTTTCAAATTCTATCAAATAGTTCTCTCATTCTTGCTCTGATCATTTATTTTTCAGGCTTTTCACATTTTCTAGCATTGAACTATATTTCTAATTGACCCATTACACACAGTAAACCATATCAATGAAGTATTACACATTTCCCACTGTTACTTTCTATTTCTGGTTTTGAGAGAGTATTACAAAACTTCTAATTTACTTGTGCACTTATTCTGACATTAAACACATGAATAAAATGCATTTAATGATAGATGATAAAATACAGACACTAAGTTAAATTTTAATATCATATAAAAAACAGAGTTTGTTTGTTTGCTATTGTATATTCTATGAGTATGTATCTTGGTAAACTTCAATTTTTTTATTTGCTGAATTTAGAAAGCTTATTTTCTACTCCAAATTTTTTATTCCTTTTTTTCTAGCTTTCATTTTGTTAGTGTTTAACTTGACACTAAGAACCTGCTGTAAGTGTGCATGGGTAAGTGAAAATATAATGTGAGTGTCATTAGAACTAATGAAGTATAAGATGGTTGGCAGAACATTAAATCACACACAGGGTCCTTCTAAGAGCAGAGGCCTTTGCAACTTCCCACAAAGCCTTTGTATTCCTCATGCCTTTTTTTTTTTCATTTCTAGAAGGTGAGATTTCCATAAAACTGCCATCTCACTTTTGATTTTATTTTAAAACTGTCTACAGAAGACTTATACAATAGCAGACACAATTAGAAATGCTAAATATTTGTACAGAACAAAATCAACTTATAAACATGTGTAGCACAATGTTTTATATATAATATAAATATATATTATATTTATATTATATATATAATGTGATATGCAACTGGTAGCTTATAACATTGCATTCCTCATCATTTTAGAATCTCTATTTTACTTCTTTTTAAAAAATATTTTATTGCATTTAAATTACTCAGATTACATCTCTGTTGTTATCCTCTCACTTGTATCTTCTCGTTCCCCCTCCCTCCTTCTTTCGTCCTATTCCCCTCTCCTAGTCTATCTTACTTCTTAGAGTAATTTTCCGATCTTTATTGCCATCTTTCAGTCTAAAAACCCATGCCCATACTTATCATTCAATATATAACACAGAGAACCCAAAGCCATTTTCTCCTGAAAATATACAGAAATAAAACAATGAAAAAACAAAATGAAGTGTCTTCATATCCAGTTGTAAATGAGCATATTAAAAAGATGTCAGCCATCCTTTCAAAGCCCACACCCATGCTTTCTGAGATGTCTTGGCTTGCATTTTGAGTACCTCCTTCTCTTTATTATTTGTTCTTAAGCCCATATTAAAATACGTTTACTAAACCCCAATTCCAATTCATATAATGGGGATAACTATCATGTATATTCTCCAGAGTTAGCTTTGGGAGAGACATGGGGCTTGAAACTGTCACATTTATACTATGGAGAATATCAATGGGTGATGACAGGCAGGCCAAAGGGATGGAGCAGTTTTACGACAAGATATGGTATAGAAGCAGAAATATAAAATCTGGATTCTCAGAGAATAGCACATGGGAAGGGAGACATGAGACTCCGGAGAAGGAGTCAGATTAAGGAAGATTCACTGCAAGGAGTAAAAATAAATGAAAAATAAATCTGGATGAAGCTGAAAGAAGAAAACAAAGAACAGAGGAAGCCAAATGGGTACATGAGCAGCTTCATCAATGGTAGATAGAGACTGGTTATCTAAGTTGTCAGAAGAAAGGTCATGGGTGAAATTGTGTAGAAAGACTAACTATGCTGATATTACAGATATTGATGCCCAATTCCAGCTTCAGTACTCTGAGACCCACCTCTGAAAGTTTCATTAAAGGTTATTTTGCCCAAATTTTTGGAATTTCCATCACATCATTGCTACACAATTGTCATTCAAATCATCCTTAATTGTTCTATGGTGTTAGAAGAGTTGTAAATATATATATAAGAAAATGTAGAATTTGATGCTATGGATGTTATCAGAAAAGGAGTGACCTTCGTTCTCCCATTCTTAACATGGTTTATCTTTTGTTCAACATATATATTACACACTCTGATTTTGTATTCCTGTGTGTGCCTGGTGATAGATAGTTCTCAGAATGTCTGACAGTATTTCTTGTAAGCATTAGACATCATAGAGAAGAGTGCTGGTAGAGCAAAAGACTTTGAAATGTCATTTTGGATCAGTGCACAGTGTGATTCAAGGTTGGGCAGATGGAAGAGCTATTAAGTATGTGTGAGTGTCAATATTGTAAATTGCAATGTGAATCCAAACTGGCCACATTTTTAAAGCCAATTGATGGGTTTACATCAGATTTTCCCATGATATATTTTTATGTTAATTGACAAGTAAGATTAATTAATAGGTCTCACACTGAGTTGAATTTAAGTATTTGGTATGAGGGTCAACATGGAGATCAGTTACCATACACCATAATTTGATAATTGATTGACATTTCTCATACATGGTTACCAGATTCAGACAAGATCTAGCTTTAAGTCACACAAGCATACACAGATACATAAATACTATAGCTATAAGCAATTCATTTAATCTGGCATGGTAAGAAGGAAAAGTAAAGATGGATATTTTCAATTAATATACTGAAAAGATCCGATATGATTTCAAAGTTCTGAAAGTTAATATATGTGTGTGTGTTTGCATGTGTGTGTGCATGCGCATGTGTCTGTTTGTGTGTGTATGAGTAAATCTATATATTTTACTGGTGGTAAGTTAAATCTTTTTATGATTATTATATTTATACCTAACAGCTTTTGAATTCCAGTGGTTCATCTTTTCTGAAGGAAGCTGATATGTTGTTGGCATATAAAACTTCATAATTACTTTTTATGGGTTTTTTGAAGTCATTTCTACCTGAGGCTTGCCTACAATTCAGTTTACATATAATTATTATATTTACCTTGTAATCCCTTTGTCTTTACCTCCCTATGCCAATATTTCAGGTGTCCAGTGCTGCATCTGGTTTCAAGTGGCACTAGGGTTTGAATACAGAAGTTGGTGTAAGTTAGGCAAGCCTCTACCAACCTGGCTACATTCCCATTTCAATATTAATAATTTTTATATTTTCATTGTGAACAATAATTTCCAGCTTTACAAAGTACTCTCTTGACATTTAATACTTTCACTTTAAATTCTCCTTTAATATTAAACTTATATTTTCTTAGAGTTTATTTTGTCTGCTACAAATTAGTCCATTATTTTTTAAAAAATGGTTTAGAGTTTTTTATTTTTGTTATGTGTGTGTATGTTTTGCCTACATGTATGCATATTCACAACAGGCAGGCCTGGTACCCTCAGAAGTCAGAAGAGGGCACTGAATTTCATAAAACTGTGAGCCACAATTATCTATGAATAATGCTACCAAATGTAGGTTCTGTATAAGAGCAGCCAGTGGTTTAAGCACTAAACCTCCTCTCCAGTTCTTAACACTTAGTTCTTCTGAATCTCTTCATTTTTAGATATGTTCTGAATAATACACAAAGCTGAGACTAGCCTTTTAAATATGAACTAACTTCCTGCATGTTTGTTGTTAATATAATTGGTCTCAATCTTTCTATTTTGTTATAGCTATTATAGAAGATATTTTCTCATATGTTTTATTTTATATGATATGCCCTCTTCATGTTTCATTTGAAATTCCTCTTTGACAAATAAAAGGCTCTATATCTTTGTTCCTATGGTGTTCTCTCTGTTCATGCTATGATCCTGTTGTCTAAATCTCTTCTGCTTCTTTGTGTGTTAATTTTCCTCTCACTGATTCTCTGAATAACAATCTGTAAGTTGATTCTTTTTTTTCCCCTGAATTCTTTCAGTTTCCAAAATGTTATCATTCCTGGGCCCTGATCCACCCATCATGATGTTCTTCTTGTCATAAACCTAGCGGAGAGGAATAGGGTGAAAGAGGGAGGGAGAGAGGAACAGGAGGATACAAGTGATGGGATAACAATTGAGTTGTAATCTGAATAAATTAATTAAATAAAAATTAAAATTATCATTTCTACTTTGCCAGAGCAAACAATTGTTTAAGTTCTTTCAAACTCTCTCTACTTTTGTTTTCATTACGAATACATGTTTAGTATGCAAATTCACCAAATGCAAGCTGATGTCTTTCCTAAGTCATTTTTTATTTAGAACAAGCTAATATTTTCATGCCTGATACACTCCTAAAGATGAACTTGTGAGAACTGTGCTTCCTAGGTACGTAGGTTTGAAAGTGTTTCTCTATCAAGATAACATCTAGAACGTATGACCTAGATTTAATACACCACTTCCATGTAATCGACTTTTCCTTCTCATATGCTTTATTTCTACAAAATTACGTGAGTATTGAAATTGAGAAGATTAAATCAGTTCCCCCAGAAGAATACAGGGTTAAGATCCTGTGAGGCTTCAGTTAGAATATTTTCTTGAACTAATTAATACATAACCTTGCTTTACATTCATTTCTCCTTAAGGATGCTAATTCAAAAATGTGTTTTATTGATCAACATTGAACTTAAGGCCAATAGCTCTCCGACTCTTGCCTGGAAGACACTGATCTAACACACGCATATGCTCTCCATGAGGCATATAATAACCTTCTTATAGTTAGGAAGACTGACCCATCTCATCACTTGGGGATCATTTTAAAAAAGAAAACTCACCATCTAAAAGCAAACAATTCACAAGCTGTTTCTACCCACAAAACATGCTTACATTAAAGGGAGAAGCGATAGTGTCTGGCTAGTTTGGTCTCTAGTCCGATGAGACTAGACAGACTGGAGTCGTTGGTAGGGGACAAGAGCTCTCTGTGTCAGAGGACTAGGAGAAGAGACTAGGAGGAAGAATGGAAAGAGGGTAAGACTGAGAGGAAACGGGGAGGGGATGGCTACAATTGGGATGTAAAGTGAATAATTATTTTAAAAATAATTTAAAATTTTAAAAATAAGAGGGCTGGAGAGATAGATAGCTCAGAGGTCAAGGACACTGATTGCTCCCCCAGTGGCCCTAAGTTTAATTCCCAGCAACCACATGGTGACTCACAACCATCTATAATGTTATCAGATGCCTTCTTCTGGCCTGCAAGTATTCATGCAGGCAGAGCACTGTATACATAATAAATAAATAAATCTTTTTTAAAAACATGCAAATATCCAACACTTTTGCATTTGTGCATCCACAGAAGAGCTGCAACAGAAAAGATGGTACTGATTTTTCAATTACAAATTATACTTTATAAATATGTATGCTTGCAAAGTTGGAAATTGTAAATATATGGACTAATGAGAACTGGCTTACATCTTTCCCTGATTTTCTTTGAGACACATTTCTTTTTGCTCTGCTTTGATGTTATTGTTGAGAATTTTGATGTCAGCCTTATTGACCTGTTCAAGAAAGCTATTTTGATATTTTTCATTAGGCCATGGAGGATTTATTGCTTTTATATTTAATACTCTGATAATTGCATTAGTCTGTTTCAGACTTTAGTGCATTAATTTACTTTTCTATTTATCCTATGTTTCCTTTTAATACACAGGTCTAGGTCCTCTTTCAGTTCTCGTCATAATTACAAGGGCAATGTCTCCATGAGAGCCAGAGATTCTGCAGCAAAAGTGCTAAACCAAACATTAGAAACTTGCTTGAGGTCAGCTTGTGGTCAGGGGAGTGCAAGAGACTTCCAAAGCAATATAGGCTGTTGTCATTGGCCTCGGTTGCCGTCCAGAACTTGAAGATAAGGCTCTATTGCTGAAGGCACAACAGACTTCAGATACAGGGCTCGGAGGAATGACGGTGGAAGTGACCTGAGATCATCCTCCATGAAAGCTAGTATTCACTGGAGAAAGTATAGTAATCACCTACTGTGGATTGATGTTATTTCATGTCTTTAAATCCAGTAGTAGTTTTTAAAATTGCAATTTGGATAGCCCTGAATTTGCCACATATATGTTTAGGATAGTAAGGTGTTCTTGGTCAATGTAGCCTTTATTAGAATAAAGTGCTCCATTTTCTCACTTCTAATTAGTTTTAGTTTGA
>OU015742.1:159588836-159624130 GCA_907169655.1 Acomys percivali | reverse complement strand
TGTGTGTGTGTGTGTGTGTGTGTGTGTGTGTGTGTGTGTGTGTGTGTCCTTAGAAAAATGGAAATCCATCTCTCTCAAGATCTAGTTTTACCACTCTTAGGCATATACTCAAAGGTCACTTTCTCTTACTACAGAGAGACACTTCCCCAAACATGTTTGTTGCCGTACTATTCATAATTTGACATTGGAAGACAGTGGAAACCACCAAGATGTCTTTCAACAGTAGGGTGGATAAAGAAAACGTACGATTACACAATGGAATATTACTCAACAGTTAACAATGAAATTATGAAAATTGCCAGTAAATTGATGGAACTAGAAAAATACTATTCTGAGTGAGGTAAACCAGACCTCAAAGTCAATTATAGTATGTATTCAGTTATATGTGTACATTAACTGTTAACGCAATGATAACCAAGCTACAACTTTGAACCACTGAAAGTATGTATAGAGGAGGGTATTGGAGTTGGGTGTGTGGAGACATGGGAAATATAATGGATAGCTACAGATGGACTCAAATTAGAGGATCAAGTGGAGACTAGGAATGAAGAATGGGATGAGGGAAGGGAGAGAGAGAGAGAGAGAGAGAGAGAGAGAGAGAGAGAGAGAGAGAGAACTAAAGGCCTTTTGAGGGTTGTATGAAATCTTAATAGAGTAGAAGAAAATAAAATCACCATATAATAAAGGATACCAAGAATCTCAACTTTCCACCTCTTGCCATTAAGTGAAAAATTCAGCAATAGGCTTGGGTTACACTTAATTGAATTATTGGTCAAAGGAGTCAAATTGGAATCTCCAAGCAACCAAGCCCTTTGTGAATATTTTAGGTTGCTCTTCAGAAACTGATGGTAAGATCCCATTGCTAAAGGAAATACCTACACTACTTGCTGAACATTAAGACAACAAACTGGTACCTACAAAGAGCCTTCACTTCTATGTACTAGCATCTTTGGTATAAATAGATACTCTGAGTATTACCAAAGGAGAAATATAATTCCCCAGCCCAGGTAAAAATGCTTTAATCTACAAATGTGCCCTTCCTGCAAGATATGCCAAGGCAATAGTGGCACAAAGTTTGTGGGAGTAATAAACCATTAGATAGAATCCACAACCCATACTACTTGGGTAAACAAGAACTAGATAGCCCAGAGACCTAAGGTAAAATCAACTACTGCTCATAGAGTATCAAGTCTCTTCTTGGTGACCTGCTGTCCTTCCTCTGAGTGCCACCAGGTCTCCCCCTCCAGGGGACATGGTCAAATATGAGGCACCAGAGTTCGTGTGCAAGCCATACCCCACTCTCCACAGGGGGAGGAAATAGTCATAGGGGAGGGGAATAAGGGGAAAATGGGAGGGAGGGAAGAATGGGAGGATACAAGGGATGGGATAACCATTGAGATGTAACAAGAATAAATTAATAAAAAATTTACAAAAAAAAAGAATGCAAAAAAAAAATCAACTACTGTTCTAAAACCAAACCAAACTAAACAAACAAGCCCACACTAATAAAATAGTCCTAATGATATTCTGCTATACACACAAATAAGTGTTTTGCTCAGGCACTGTCAGAGAACCACAGCCAGACATGCAGTGAATGAGAGACATCTTAACAGTCAGCCCTAAGAAGGATGTTTCCATCATTTCACTCTTCTCAAGGACCAGGGAGCCCTGTAGAAGAGTAGGCAACAAAACTGTAAGAGCGAGAGAGGATGAAGAACACTGAGGAAAGGTCTTTAAAATATACCAGGACCTATGCACATGTGAAGTCACATAAACTGAGGCAGAAACGCACAGGATCTACATAGGTATGCACCAGATGGGGTACAAAATCTGAAAAGATATGTGGACATATGCCCCCTTCCATAACCCAGAAGGTCTCTCCAATTGATAACCACTTGCAAATGAAATTTTAGTCTCCTCCAAGGGATTCTTACTGAGGGAAACAAATGGCTCAAAGGTAGGCTGAATCAAATAGAAAATGAACTAAACAGCATCATTGGAGATTCATTGTCTCATAAGGTCATGGCTGTTCCTTTTTTATTATTTATTATTTATTTTATATTTACTTAAATATTTAAATTTATGTTAAATGTTAAAATTAAATATTTAAAGTTTACAATATTATTTAATAAATAAAGTTTGTCTGGGTGCTGATTTTTGTGCATTAATTTTGTATCCAGCTAATTAGCTGAAAGTGTTTATCAGCTGTAGAAATTTTCCAGTGGAATTGTTATGGTAATTTGTATAAACTATCATATCATCTGCAAATAAAGATACTTTGACTTCTTCCTTTGCAATTTGTATTCCCTTGATCTCTTTCAATTTACATATTGTTCTAGCTAAGATTTCAACTACTATATTGAATAAGTATGAAGAGAGTGTCTAACCTTGTGTGCCTTGTTCCTGATCTTAACAGAATTGCGTTTAGTTTCTCTCCATTTAAGTTGGTGTTAGCTATGGGCTTGATGCAAACTTCCTTTATTATGTTGAGTATGTACATTGTATCTCTAATCTCTCCATGACTAGGCAGGCGGATCGCTGTGAATTCGAGGCCAGCCTGAACTACAAAGTGAGTCCAGGACAGTCAAGGCTACACAGAGAAACCCTGTCTCGAAAAACCAAAAAAAAAAAAAAAATGAAAATAAAGGAGTGTTGGATTTTGTCAAAGTTTTTTTCTTTCTATTTGTTCATATGGTGGATTACACTTATCAATTTAAGTATGTTGAACCATCCCTGCATCTCTGAATGAAGCCTGCTTGATCATGGTAGATGGTCTTTTTGATGTTGGTGTGTTTTTTTCGATTCAGTTTGCAAATATTTTATTGAGTATTAATACTAAATTCATATGGGAACTTGGTCTGAAATTCCTTTTGTTGAGTTTATGTGGTTTGAATATCAGGAAAAATGTTGCCTCATAAACCAAACTTGGCAATGTTCCTTCTGTTTCTATTTTGTGGAATAATTTGAAAACTGTTAGCATTAATACTTTGGTAGAATTCTGTGCTAAAACCTTCTGGCCCTGGGCTCATTTTGATTGGGAGACTTTTAATTACTGCTTCTATTCCACTAGGGGTTATTGGTCTCTTTAAATTGCTTATCTGATCTTGATTTAACTTTAGTAAGTGGTTTGTATCAAGAAAATTATTCATTTCTTTTAGATTTTCCAATTTGTTGGAGTACAGGTTTACAAAGTATGCCCTTAGGAGTCCATGGATTGCCTCTGCATCTGTTATGTCACCATTTTCATTTCTAATTTTGCTACTTTTTATGTTCTTACTGACTTTTAGTTAATTTGGATAAAAGTTTGTCCATCTTATTTATTGATTTTGTCAAAGATCAAACACTTAGTTCCATTGGTTCTTTGTATAGTTTGTTTTGTTTGTTTAGGTTTTTCTATGTTATAGACATCAGCCCTAAATTTGGTTATTTGTTTCCATTTACTCCTTTTGGGTGAACAAGTGAACAAGTCACTACTGAATAAAAAGCGAGTCAAAATGTAGATTAAAGACTATTTAGAACTGAGTGAAAATGAAACCAATTACTTTAACATGTTATTCAGTATTCTTGAAAAAGATTGGTATGCTCAGTGTGACTATTCTTTCTCTATTTTTTCATTTCCATACATCATCCAAATTACAATACCATTCCTATAAGATCAACAAAGATGAGAATATCTAGTCCCTGATAGTTATTATGTGCTTAGATAAAAATTTACTTCCTCACATCTGTGTTATTCAAGATATATGTCATTTGCTTTATTTATTTTAAAAGATCACTAAGTTACTATTTCTGTACATTTGTTACATGAAAATTTAATTGATATGCTCAATTTATTCAGGACAAAATGAAGGCAATTGTTCTGTATAATACCTGTGTAAACACAAATTACAATGGTTTTTATTTTTAATTATATTGCGTTAGATAATAATGACCTTCAATTCCTCTTCTTCTTGAGCCTCCACCTCTCACTTGCTGGGTTTCTAGGCCTGTGCCACCATACATGGATTTCCATAGCTCCTTAATCAGGGAGTTAGATTTGTTTATATTTGTGTTAATTATAAATAAGATGTAAAGTTAGACTTCATTCTATTTAAATCTAATATAGAAACCGGGTCACATCCTTTGATTTGCCTTGAAGGTAAATGTCAGTGAGTAAATTTCATGTGCTGCACACATACTGGCCCCTGCAACAACGATATATTCAGCTGAGCCAGAGGGATGATTCCCAAACAAAGGTATTTTAATTTAATGTTTTGGTTATTTTAAGTGGTCATTGGGTGTCTAAAGTAAGGTTCCAACCTAGTGTACTAAGGTTCTGTGATACATAATCCAATAGTTATGTCTCAAGTAAGTGACAACTGCTATTCACATACACAAATAGCACTTGGATAGAGAGTAAAGTACACAAAATAAAATATTTTATTTAATCATGTGCATATGATTGGCCAGAATTTCTTTGATTTTTTCAGAGCACACTTGTGGTGTGTGTCGGGGGGGGATGTTCATGTTGAATCTATGGCATCAATTTTACGGCAATGCCTGATTCTAACACTCAGTCAACCCTGACTCTCCATCTTGCTCTAACTTTGCAGCCATTGTCACAACTCTAGCAACAATTTTTATAGTTCAAGTCTAAAAAATATCTGTGGGAGGATAAAAAATTCATACACATCTATAACAAATTCATTCCCATCTCTACTCAACCACTATCTGTTGCTTTACATTACCAAAAGGAGTCCAATACAGTCTTAGCCATCGTGATCACTAGGTTTAACTGGTGAAACATGTTTTAATTGACCCTCCATACATCTGCTCATCCCCTATCAGCACCATCAACATGGTATGCACACAAATCAGATCATGTCACTCCAATTTTCAGAAACTTACTGTTCCCTTGTATTCTGTGGACTTTGTTCTGACTATTCCCAGTCCCTTACAAGTTCTGAAAGTGGCTAGTCATGACCTGACTTTTAGGATTCTGTGAGGCTTAGTTAGTTGCCCTCACCACTGTCCCTCTTACTTGTGTCTCCATCTTTCTTTTACATAAGACCTATCCTGATGATGCTGACTGTATTATTTAACAATGAAATGTGAGACTCTTACTCTATAGTGTTCTTTCACCATTACCACTGTCTATTTTGCCGTAACACTCATGAGCTACTAATATACTTGCTGTGGTCTGAGTGAAACTGGGACCTGTAGCATCTTAGAGAGTGGCATTATTGAAGGGGTGGCCTTGGTGGAAAAACATGTGCCAAAGGGTAGCCTTTCAGGTTTCAGAAGATCAACTCAGGCCCAGAGGCTAACTTGCTCTCCCTGCCATGACAATAATGAACTAAACCTCTGAACCTATAAGCTAGCCCCATTTAAATGTGTTCCTTTATATGAGTTGCTATACATCTCTGAGACAGGCTGGAGACTCACAATGGGGTAGGCTCCTGGCAGGATATGGGTATAACTCTAGTTGAGACCATCACTAGTGGCGGACATGGAAACTGAAGAGGCCACCCTCTAAACAGACAAGTCTCCTAGTTGAGGCAGGGAAACACCAACCCACTCACACAAATGTTGACCCCAAGTTTACAATATCTACAGGGATAAAGAAAGAGCAGGGATTGAGGGAATGTCCAACTAATCCTGGCCACAACATGCAAGAGAACCCATGCCTGAAACTATTAATGACATTTTGCTGTACTTGCAAATGGGAGCCTAGTATAGCTGTCCTCTGAGAGGCTCCACCTAGCAATGGATCGAAACAGATACTGAGACCCACAACCAAACATTGGTCAGAGCACAGAGAACCTTCTGGAAGAGTGGGAGAAGGGACATAAGAACCTGGAGGAAAAGTAGTTCCACAAAAAGACCAACAGAGCAAAATAACTTGGGCTCAGGGGTTCTTGTAGAGACTGAAACACCAACAAAAGACCATGTATGGACTGGACTTAGGTCCCCTACACATATGTACCAGACAGGCAGCTTGGTCCTCATATAGGTCTTCTAGTAAAGGGAGCAGGGCATGTCTTTAACAAGGACTTTCTTGCATGCTTTTTGATCACTTCCTTCTGTCTGGGCCCCCTTGCCTGGCCACCATGGTAGAGGATGTGGTTAGTCCTGACGCAACTGAACATGCTGGCATGGGGTTGGGGCTCACCTTTTTGGAAGTATGGGGAAGAGGGAGGGAAGATGAGACCAAGAGTAAAGGAGGGAGGGGGCTGCTATTGGGATATAAAGTGAATAAATAAATTAATCGATTAAAAACAACAACAACAACAGCAAAGAATTGCCATAGTGTCTCACCACAGCAATAAAACACTAAGACAATGCCACACACATTTTTATTATTTGCATTATGGCTGTTTTTTCACTGTGCATCTACACTTACTTAAATGTTCTTTTCATGAAGGAAAATTTTTGGCTTTTTCAGGGCTAATCCGATAGACAGGCCATCTAAAACAAGTGTCTATTGATGCTGAACTACACAAAATATGACCTACTATGGCTGCTTCATTTGTATTCATAGTAGCAGTGTATAAGTTTAACCCTCTTCAATTAATGATTTTTGCTTTTCATCTTCTTGGATGATAGTTATTCTTGACAGGGTAAAGTTGCAACTAGATGTGACTTTGACTTATGTCAGTACTAATTATTTTATTTATTTATTTTTCTATTTTTTTATTCACTTTACATCCATGTCATAAGTTCATCCCTCACCTCCTCTCTGTCCCACCTTCTTTGCCTCTCCCCCTCTCCATCCCCAATTCCTCAGAAAAGAGGATTCTCCCTTCCCATTCACCCCAGCTCATTCAGTCACATCAGGACAGGAAATGTCCTCTCCTTCTGTGGCCAAGCAAGGAAGTCCATCCAAGGGAAGTGATGAAAAATGGCATCAGAGTCCATATCAAAGGCAGCCCCCAATCCCCTTACCAAAGGACCCACATGAAGCCTGAGCTGCTTATTGACTACATCTGTGTAGGGGGCCTAGATCCAATCCATGCATGGTCCTTGGTTGGTTGATGCTTCAGTCTCTGCAAGCCACTCTGAGCCCTGGTTAACTGGGTCTGCTGGTCTTCTTGTGGAGTTCCTGTCACCTCCAGGTCCTTTTCTCCTTCACTCGTCTTTTCCACAAGGTGCCCTATGCATCACCCAATGTGTGGCTGTGAGTCCCCTCCCTATACTAGGAGTCTTGCCTAGTTAGAGGGTGTCCTCTTCAGCCATTATGGCCCCTGCTACTCGGAGTCTGAGTTAGACTCCCCTCATATCCTTCCTGGAGCCTACCCTGACTTAGGTCTCCAGCTTGTCAAAAATGTTCCTTGCCCACAGGTTTTATTTATTTATTTATTTATTTATTTATTTATTTATTTATTTATTTATTTTTCCAGGCCTTTGGTCCCTGCCCCTCACTCTCCGCAGGTCTGGTCTCCACCCTCAGATTTCTCTGGGCTCCCTCTTCTACCTTGCTCCCTCTCTCCTGCCTGACATAGTCGGTACTAATTATACTGAGTACTTTTTAGATTAGATCTGGAAATCTCTGTATCTTTTGAGAAATATCCACTCGGATCTTCAGATCATTTTAAATAGATTATTTGAATTTTTTCTTACTGAATTTCTTGGGTTTCTTAGCCCAGGTATTAGGTCCTGATCAGAAATAGTTGGCAAATATCTTTTCTACTCTACAATATGTCCTAACGAAGCACAAACTTTGACATATTCTAAATATTATATCTATTCTCTTTCCTCATTTTTATTTGTTCTTTTAGAATATCCCAACTGTGTGTTTTGGTCATATTAGCCTTCATCTCCAACTCCTTCCAGGTCTACCTTCTCTTCACTTCCCACTCAAATTTGTGTCCTTTCATTTCTTTTTCTCATTACAGAGAGTTCATACAGCTTAGATATGCTCTTAAATATGTGGCTTTCTAGTGAAGTAGGGTCAGCCCATCAGGAACCATATCTTTAAAGTAAACTGACTCTTTCTCTCCCAGAAGTTATAAATTGCCAATAGCTACTCAACTATGAGATGGCCTTGTGCCAACTTCCTATTTCTATGCTGGGATTTTTATCCGACTTGAGCTTGTGCAGATATTGTGCTGTTTATACTCCTGTGAATTTACTTGTGTTCAGAAAATAGATCCCTTGATGTTGTCTACCATCTCTGATTCTTATAGTCTTTCTATGCCCACTTCTACAATGATCTCTAAGCCTTGGGAAGAGGAGGTACAATATAGATCTTGCATTTATGGATAAGCATTCTGCAGTCTTTAATCCATTCACTTTGAACAGTTGTGGGTGCCTGTATTAATTGTCATCAACAGCAAAAAGAAGCGTCTTTGATGAGGGCTAAGAGATATAATAATGTATGGTTCTAATGATAAGTCATCAGTCGTTGGTTTAATAGTATGTCATTTTAGCAGAATAATCATAATAAGGTCTCACCTAGGGCCTATTGTCTGTCTAGCCATGGGCTCTTGATCTTGATACCAATTTTAACTCATGGAATAGTCCTAAAATCCAATTAAAAGTGGTTGGTTAGTCCCATGATATCACTATCGCTATTGTAGCAGTGGGCAAGACTTGCTAGGCTAATCATTATTGTAGGTTGCAAGGTTCACAACTTGGCAAGACTGATTTTATTCCCTATGTGAACACAGTGCTTCCAGTGCTATGAAATCTAAATAGAATGGATAAGACTTTCAGGTCAGTGACAGCTTGATTTTTTCATGTTCTAGGGCTCAAGTATATGGTGTCTTCAGCTGTAGGACCTTCCTGTCAGTTCTGAGAGTGATGGCACAAGGTTTTAATATTTATGAAGCTATGGAAACTCACTGACCATCAACCCGAAAATGATAAACCATTTCTTGCTTTGAGCTTTCATTTGTTAACCTGTAGTGTCAAGTGGTGATATTATTGCCCCTCAAAAGGGTAACTACATTCAAACTCTTTTGATTTATGTTCAGGTGTATATTTTGGGAAGCTTCTACAGTAATTGGTTCCCATATGACTTTAAAAATGTCTTTAGTGTTAATTATCCCTTCCTGCATTTACTGTGGCTTAGATACTCACTTCGAGTACAGTCTTATAAATTTGTTTTTTTGTTTGAGGCTTCTTTGGCTATTCGAGGTCTTTCATTATTCTGTATGAGTTTCAACATTTTTTTTTCAAAATTCTGTGAAAAATCCTACTTGCATTTAGTTGGAGAGTGTCATGAATCAAAACTCTAAAAATGGAACTAGTATGGAAGCAGTCCCAGCACTAGGGGAAGTGAAGCTACATGTCAAAAAGACATCTGTACCCCTAAGTTTTCATTATTTATAATATCTGGAATATGGAATCAACCTAGATATCCATTAGCAGATGAAGATATAAGGAAATATAGCAGATATGCATCCTCTTTCGAGATAATATTCACTTTTGAATTAAGAAAGACATCTTAAAATTTTTCCTACTATGTCCTCAAATATTGCCTCCCATGCTTTTTCATTTCTGCTTAAATAATTACTTTCAATTTTATTATTTATTTTCTGTCTCCAAGTGTTTTGCTCTCTGCCTTCATTTGTTTCATTCCACTAAGCCTCTGAACCATACATAGTTTCCTTTATCCTCAACTGGTTTTACCCCTTTGTTCTAGTGCGCTCATATGTAAGAAGGAAGCCACAGTTCCTATGCTGGGACATTCCCTGCCCCATCCTAGCCCGTTTATAATACCTCCAGTTTACAAGTCGCTTATCTATGTGCCTCAACATGTGTGAAAGTGTTCATAGTAACCTCTCCAATCTATACTCCTATTCATAAAATTTCATTTCCTCTGTTAAAAGTTTGTTGTTTAAATCATTGACTGTGTTTTTAAATTTTTAATAAAATATTTATACAATACTTCAATTTAAGTATCCTTATGAATTTAGTCATCAGGCCTTAAATATGTTCAGCTAATATCTTTAATAGCTTCTGTCATTTATTTCTCATCCTAGGAAGATCCAATATTCTTTATTTACTTTTTAAATGTTTTATTTATTTGTAATACATATTGTCATCATATCCTCCAACTTTTCCCAGATCTTGCCCACTTCTTTATCTACCTAATGTCATGTTCTTTCTCTCACTTTAAAAACAAATCAAAATAGCATCAAAACATGGAGTCCATATTGGGTAAGTCAAGTATTCCTGAACATAAGCCATCCCCTAGGCTGTGGTTGATATATTTAGTGCCATTCCATTGGAATAAAACAACAAATAGAAGCTAAAACCAAACCAGTTTTCCCTCTCCCAGCAGCTATCAATTCCAAATAGCTTCTGGCTAGGGGTAGACTTCTCCAGACTGTCGTTTTATTTGGCTTGGATTTGTGTAGATCTTGTGTTTGCTGTAACCATTTTTGTGAATATGCGTGCACGCAAGTGTGTGTGTGTGTGTGTGTGTGTGTGTGTGTGTGTATGTGTACTCCAGCCATGATGTGACAAAAAAAAATACTGTTTTCTTGAAACTATTCGTCATGTGGCTTCTTAAAATCTTTCCACCTGCGCTTCTTCATAGATCCCTGAGTCTAAATGAGAGAGGTTGATAAAAGCATCCCAGTTAGGGCTGGATGTTCCAAAGTATCTCACTCTGTGCACAATATCCACTTGCAGGTCCCTATGTTGACTGCTATATACTGCCAGAAGAAGCTTCCGTAATGAAAGGTAAGTGATGGGCTAATCTGTAGGTATAGTAATGTGTCATTAGGAGTCATTTTATTGCTATGTTAATCCAGCAGAATAATAGTAACATGTTTTTCCCTAGGGGTTGCGATCTCTCTAGTCTTATGTTCTGGCCTCATTAACAGTGTCATATCTGTGTTCTGCCTCATGGACTAGGCCTTAAGTCCAATACCAGGTGCTTGATTGCAACCACAGAACTTGTGCTTATATTGTACCAGTGAGCATATCTTGCAGGATATTATTCTAGTCTACATAATTTGTAATAGGATGAGACTAATTATTACTCTGTCCCCTAGTAGCATTCTGTCTTAGTCAGTATTCTATTGCTGTGAAGAGACACCATGATCATAGCAACTCTTATAAAAGAAAACATTAAAAAAAATTTTTTTTAGTTCATTATCGTCATGGTATCATGCAGGCAGCCATGGTGTTGGAGAATTATCTTAGAGCTCAACATTCAGCTCCATGGGCAGCAGGAAGAGTGGAATTCTGGGCTTGGAATGGGCTCCTTGAAACCTTAATGTCCCACCCCCACCCCACCCCCCAGTGACACACTTCCTCCAGAAAGGCCATACTTCCTAATCTTTTCAAAAATCACTACTGCTTGGAGACCAAGTATTTAAATCTATGAGCCAATGAGGGCCATTCTCATTCAAACCAACACATGTGCATAATACCTTCCAACACAATCAACATCAGTCAATAATAGCTAAACTTCCGGTTGATCACCAGATGGATTTCTCTGTGTTTAATGACATAAGTATGTGGTGGCTTCAGCAATAGAGTCTTACTATCAGGTTACAGGTTACATTAGCAATAACCTATAACATTTAGGGGGCAAGTTAGAAGACGCCTTTAGTCAACAACTCAAAAGGATATGACTCATCCCTGATACCCAGAGTTTTATTTGGTAGCATACGGTATCTAGTTGAGTATCTATCTACTCTGTGTCACTGATTATCGTGTTCCTTCATTTTTACCTGTGGGTTTGTAGTCAGTAACATCTGTGAGAGGCAGTTAACCCATAGGTAAAGAGCTCTGAGGTAACGTACCTGCTTCTTATGCCACATTCCGCCTCATCCTTTCCCAGTGTATAATGTTTATTTCTGTTACATGTTGGAGTATTTTACTAGTCTGGGGGAGCTTTTTATACTAATTTCTAAGTTTGGGTGCTTCTGAACTAAAGACATAATGTATATTTAACTCAAAGTATAAAAAATTAGGCTTATTATTTTGAATAATTAGGAATGGCTAATATTTTTACCAGAGGTTAGAGAAAGAGGCAGTATTCTAGTTGTTTTTCTTCTTCAAAATAGAATTTTAATTAGTCCAACCTTTCAGTGAAGTTTGAGGCACCTCCACAATCCTTCTGACTAAGCAGATTTTGTCCTTACCAGAGGAGAGCATCGTTTGCTTTAATCTCTGCAATCTATCTGTAGAGGTTGCTGACACTGAGACATCTATTGCAACTCCCCCAACCTCCAGTGCAGCTGTGAGATCAGCTTCACATTACTGTTTTTCTTTGTAGTTTCAATCCAACCTTTGATCATAGAAACAATTTTCTTTCCGATGTATTGATCTCATCTGTTTATCCAAAATGTTTTTGAATAATATTTGATATGCCTTTTAAAAACTATATAACGCTTTTTAACCTCCAAGTTAATTGATTTTCCATACTGTTTGATAATGAACTCTTGAATGCTTGCTTCAGAAAGCAGTTTTCAGATTTATACATCTATGATGCCTTTATAGGAGAAATAGTCAATCACACAAGAATTCCATTTGATGGAGGGGAAACAGCTATACAAGTGATTGCAGATAAATGTGACACAGTGGGGTATTCTGAAGGCACAGCAGTGCACTGTTAAATTCACAGAGTGCAAATACTCCTGAGGAGGGCTTCCTGGAACAAGGGTTACGACTCTGAGAAAAAGGAATACACTTTGTGGGGTTAGGATAAGGGAACATTTTCAAAGAAATAGAAAAATTTATCTAGGCTTGAGACACACCATAAATCTTGGAGAATAAAATTTCATATACATATAATCTTTACATTAAATGTATATCTACTACAATCTGTCTTAGTTACTGAAGACAAAGCTGAAGAAGGGGCTGGAGTGCCATGCCTCAGATCTCAATACTTGGGGGGCTAAGATAAAAAGAAGGTGAGTTTGAAGCGACATTTGGCTACATGGCAAATTCAGGGACAGTGACAGCTATAGAGTGAGACTTAGTCTTAGTCTCAAAAACGGTAACATAATTTGTTTAATTGAAGAAGATAATTAAGGACAGGAGTGCTGGAAACGCTCTGTTATAATGACGGTAAGGTATAAGAATTCAATCAGGGTAATGACACCAACATGTGTGCGTTATATACACTGTATCATGACAACAACCATGTGAATGGTAAATTGAGAAAGAAAAGGTTATGGGGCCATTGCAGTAACAATGTAGCAAAGTAACATCATAAGTAAGAAACAAAAGAGACACAAATCTAAGCCATGGAATCATGAATGAGTAAGAAAGACATACTCAAGACATCACTTAGAGTAAATGTAAGTGCCCACAGGGCTCAGAATGTTTAAAGAAAAGTGTGGAATCACCCTTGGTTGTCTAATTTGAACACACCTGAGCATTCCTGTTAATTACTGAGGAAGAAATTACAGCAAGTTGTTTACATTAAATGTAGCATACTTAACCTCAGAAAAGATACACATGACATGTATTTATATAACAAGCCCTGCCCTCTACCCAACACATAAAAATAAAAATCTTTTCACTCAGCCGGGTGATGGTGGCACATGCCTTTCATCCCAGCACTTAGGAGTCAGGGGCAGGCTGATCGCTGTGAGTTTGAAGCCTGTCTAGTCTACAAAGAGAGTCCAGGACAGCCAAGGCTACACAGAGACACCTGCTCTTGAAAAACCAATATATATATTTTTTCCACTCAAACATGCAGGCTCATAGTTTTACCAATGGAACAGCAGGGTGGTTCATGCTCATTTTCAGACTGGTGAGATTTAGACTCACCATTGAAAACACACCTCTGGATATTTCCATAAGGGTGTTTCGTGAAAGGGTTAAATGAGCAGGGAGGACTTACCTGGACCATGGAAGCCACAATCCCATGTCCTATGGCCCCAGAGTGAAGAAAAAGTGAGCAGTCTTGTTCTCCCTATGTGAACTGATGGCTTTTCCTCTACCTGAACCCCAGCCCCTCTTGTTTCCAGACTATAGATGCACTGTGACCATCTCTCAAACTCTATGACTTCCTCATAACTATAACAAACTGAACTCTTCTCCTCTTTAAGTTGTTTTCCTCAGATATTTTGTTGAAGATAATGTCAATACAAAGCCAAGAATGTACTTCTATTTTTCTCCATTCATTGGTAAAATTAAGCCTTCACACAAGCTTCTCAGTCCAAAGATACTGGAGGGAAGTTGAACAAATGTTTAGAGGCAGAGAAGTAGTTTTCACAGCCCAATGTTCAAATATTCTGATTTTCTAGATGTACATTATTTCCAAAACCCTGCACTTTCATAGCTAATTCAGTGGATGCTAATGCCCTCCTCCACTGAACATCCTTTAGAAGCATTGCCCTAGAATCCTCCATTCCTTGCATGGGGATTATATCTGAGTAGCTTTATGAACTTCTTGATCTGAATTCTATTCAGCATCATAACCACAACAGAAAGTTCAGCTTCTCTATTTGCTGAATTAGCAATGCTCACAAAAAGCATATATTAATATTTTACTGCACAGCAAGTCACCTGAGCCAAGATGAGGGTCATTAATGAAGCTTCCTACAGACAGTAAAAAGCATACCAACAATAAGCTAGTTATACTGAATGGTGTCATGTATTGTTCTTTCATAGTCTCCACCCCTTTAAAAAAAATCATGTGCTGTTTTTCTTTGCTGCACATCAGGGATGAACAGAATCTATCAAATGTACAGTGGCTAAAAAGGAGAGTTCTCGGAAAGAAAAGGTAGATGTGAGCTAGGCCCATGTTCTCAGCAAACTGACCTTCAACATTCATCTATCCACACATTAGAAAAAATAATCTAGAAAAAGATTTTATGCTTTCCAGAAAACTTAGATTTAAGCATAGAATTAAAACTTACAATAGACTTCAAAGACAGCATAGGGGTACATGAACTAGTCATGAACTGAGTTTGATTGTCACTTCTTATCACATATAAGCCAAAGTAAGCACTGAGAGAAAAAAAATGTAATGAGTTGGACTTTATTGAAAGAATGAAAGCTTTAATTCTTTTTAAAATACTTGTAAAATAAAAGGGTATAAAGAACATATTTTCAAAAGTTTGGACTCAAAAATCAACCAAACTGCTGGTCAGTTAAGTAGTCCAGAAAGAATTATTCAGGCTGCTGGGGTACAAATATCAATAGTCCTACCAAGGACTGGTCCTTGAATGTTACAATCCCAACTTGCCAGGCAAGATGTACTTATGAAATAAATAGTGGCCTAACTGCTGTGTCCATATGCAGATGCTTTCTGGTTGGCTATGAGGCCAGTCCCACAGGAGGGAATCCATTCATTATACTGTAAACCATATCAAAAGCCCATGGATGTTGAAGTTATAGGTGTTGGGAAAACTTACTATTCTTGTCTTGCTAAGTGACTATATTGTAAAATTGCCTTCTAAATATGTCTACACCTATATATGTGAAACTCTCAACATTGACCAGAGAAGCTTTTTTTGTTGTTTTTTGCAGTAGATCAAGGTTAATGCAGAGACTGACAACTACTCATAATCACGGAGAAAAGTGAAACCATAAGTGTTGACCTTTAAATGGGATATAACTCCTTTACAGCCAAGGCTTGAGGACAATTACAGAGGAGGGGTAGAAATAATATCAGACCTTTGCACATCTTGTAGGCAGGGTGAGTATTGAGTTGAAGTTTTTGTGGGTGTGTTGGTGCTCCCCTCCCTCTATTAGGAGTCTTGTCTAGTTAGAGAGTGTCTTTATCAGTCTATTTAACCCATGCTATTAGGAGTCTCTGCTAAGTTCCCCTCTTATCCTCCCAGGAGCCTACCTTGACTTGAATCTCCAGCTTGTCAAGGAAATGCCCCCATCCACAGTTTCTCTTTTCTCTACAGGCCTTCTGTCTTCCCACCCCTGCTCTCCCAGGGTCTGCTCTCCACCCTCATTCTCTCTGTATTCCCTCTCTTCTCTTGTTCACTCTCTTCAACAACTATATCTGATAATTCTACTTTCCCTTCTGATTAAGATTTAAGCATCTTCTCTTGGGGCTTCCTTATTTTGTATCTTCTTTGGGTCGGTGAATTGTACTATGTTTATACTGTACTATATAGCTAAAATCTACTTACAAGTGAGTACATACCATGTGTGTCTTTCTGGGTCTGTTTTACCTCACTCTTTTCTAGTTCCATCCATTTGACTGCAAATTTCATGATTTCTTTGTTTTCAACAGCTGAGCAGTATTGCATTGTGCAAATGTACCAGTTTCTTTATCCATTCTTCTTTGGTTGAGGGACATCTAGGCTATTTCCAGATTCTGGCTATTATGAATAAAGCTGCGATGAACATAGTTGACCAAATGTCCTTGTTGTACGGTGGAGCAGATATTGGGTATATACCCAGGAGTGATTTATCTGGTTCTTGAGGTAGCACTATTCCCAATTTTCAAAAAAAGTGCCACATTGATTTCCAAAGTGGCTGTACAAGTTTGCATTCCCACCGGCAATGGAGGAGTGTTCCCCTTTCTCCACATCTTTGACAGCATGTACTGTCACTTGAGATTTTTATCTTAGCCATTCTGACCAGTGTAAGATGGAATCTCAGAGTTGTTTTGATTAGCATTTCCCTTAAGACTAAGGACATTGAGCTTTTCTTTAAGTGTTTCTTGGCCAATTCCTCTGTTAAGAATTTGTTGTTTAGCTCTGTGCCTCCATGGAAGAGAGCCAATCCCTGACACAATTAATGATACTCTGCTATACTTGCAGAAAGGAGCCTAACAGAGTTCTCCTCTGAGAGGCTCCACCAAGCAGCACTTCAAAAAAGATGCTGAAATTCATAGCCAATCACTGTGCAAAGCATAGGGTGTCTTGAGGGAAAGTATGGGGAAGAAGAAAAAGACCTAGAGGTGACAGGATCTTCACAAGAAAAGCAACAGAGCCAACTAATCAAGGCCTGGCCTAGTGGGGCTCGCTGAGACTGAAGCATCAACCTTGCATGGACTGGATGTGGATCCCTATAAAGATGTAGCCAATGGACAGTTCAGACTTCCTGTGGGTGCTCTAGTCAGGGGAGTGGGGACTGTCTCTGACATGGACTCTATTGCCAGCTTTTTGATCACCTTTCCCTGTCAGGTCTGCCCAGCCAGAACACAGAGGAAGGGAACAAGCTCATTTTTTATGCTATTTGATGTGCTGGGGTGGTTGGGAATGGAGGCTCCCCTTTTCTGAGGAATAAGGGAGAAGGGATGGAGGAAAAAGAGGGAGAGTAGTTAGTAGTTAGGAGGAATGCAGCTATAACCAGGATGTAATGTGAATAATTAATTAATTAATTAATTTAAAAATAATGTCAGACCTAGAAGATGAAAAGGGGTCTTGTGAGATGCTGTGTCACAGGCATGGCATGCTGTGACACTTATAACAGGCATGATTTCAGGCATAAGATTTACCTGGCTAGATCAATCTGATCAAAATTTCAGTGTAAGTGGGAGGTGGGGATACAGATTCATGAGGCTCCACCCTTATCTGAGGAGCTATTGGCAGTTGATGGATGATGAAGGAGAGAGAATTAGTCTTCTTTGGGAGTTTAGCCACTGAAAGGTTACCAATGTTCCAGCAGATGCCTACACACACACACACACACACACACACACACACACACACACACACACACACAATGGCCATACACTGTACAATTTGTAGAGTGGCTAAAATACACATCACTGACAGTGCCGGATGCTGGTAAGGAATTGAAACGACCAGCAGTTTAATTCACTGCTAATAGGAATTCCAAGTGAAAGCTACTCTTACCACCTTATCATTATCTATATGAAAAAGAAATGTTAGCAGTTTCCTATAAAGCTAAACACACTTGTACAGTTACAGTAATAACCCTGCTGTTATGCTCCCTGACATTTGCCTAAGAAAACTGAAAACTGACATCTATTCAAAAACCTACGCACAGATGATTATCAGGACCCCATCTGGCAACCTAGATGTCGTTTGGTAAATAAATGGAGAAGGAAACTGTGAGCCGTCCTGACAAGGTGCATTATACAGTGCTAAAATCAAATGAGCTGTGGAGTGGTGCAGCCTTAAGTACACATCACTACATGTAAGGAACCAAACTGAAATGACTGCATACTGCATGATGGCCACTATTTGATGTTTTATGGAAGATGTAAGTGTAGAAATAGATCGGTGATTGTCAGGGACTGTAGACCAGGAGGGAAGAATGGCTAAATACATAAAGCATAGGGAGGTTTAGGGCAGCTTTAAAAATTCTACAATGGTGAACAGTGTCATTACACATTTGTCAGCACTAATAAACCATACAAGGAGAAGCCTTGATGCAGTGGAGAATATTTTTTTAGCTGAAAATAATGTGTTAATAATAGGGCATCAGTGGTAACAAATAAACTATGCTACTTCTAAATGTCAATAAGGGAAATTTGGAGAACTAACAGCATGTACAGGAATGCCAACAGTATCTTATTATGTTCAATTTAAAAGTATTCTCTCAAACTTGCCTTTCATGGTTTCAAATGACAACCTTGGAGATATTACATTCAAGTGATCTACTCAAGCAGGGTGGTTTTTTCCCTTATTTTTATTTTCTGTCTAAGTGATACATATTTGGCACTATGTTCTACAAAGTTGTGAAGCTAAAGTAAAGTAATTGGCAAAACACTAATACTTTAGGAGGCAAGAAATAGAAAAGATCACTATATTAATAAAGCTACATTTATAGGACAAAATCATATGCCTTGAGCACTCAACATTGATATCCATTATTTTCCCACAGCATTCCGTTCTTAAACATCATCTGACTTAACCAACAGTTGAGGAAAACTCAATACATTCAAAGCAACTTATTCCCTACACCTGAGTTATGAAAATCTTGAAAGAAAATAAAAACCAAAGGCATGAAAATCAGCACAACAGTTTCATTTTATTGATTTTAAGTTCAAGCATACAAATATGAAAACCCATTCATTCTCTTACACACACAATCATTCACCCGCTGACTGGCCCCCCCCCGACTTCATGACAATTCAAGATGCTGAGATCTTCACAGAGACAGTGTATCTCAGAGGACCTAACCCATGAACCACCAAGGAAATGATATAAACATTGTTTCCTGTAAGTAGCTCATTACTAATTTAAGAGACGCTCACAAAAGCAAGCTGAACTTAATATTCCTGAGCTGTCCACCTCTGCTGAGGCAGCTTTAGGAAAAAGTCAGAAACTAGCCAGGATGGCTTCATTAATAAGTATCAGTTTACATGGGAGGATCATTAGAAGCAGTGAAGCAGGAATCCCTCTCAGTGTTTACGACAGGCAGCATCATGTCCGTAGATAAATTCTAAAGCACATATTTTGATGTCTTTCACAAATATTTATAACATTGTCCTTCAAATGTTAACAATCACCTGCATGCATAAGAAAGTGATTTCAGTACTGGTGACAGCCATCATACCTTGCCAGGGGGCCAGCCGGAAGCATGAGGCATGAGAAAGAGTGGTAGGATATGTACCCATCTCTTATCTATCATGTCGACAGTGAATCTGCTTCCTAGAGATCAAATTCACACCCAGAAAGAATGGACAGAAGAAGAAGTCCCCCTCAGTCACAGTCATAGGGGAGAGGAGTAAGGGGAAAATGGGAGGGAGGGAGGAATGGGAGGATACAAGGGATGGGATACCCATTGAGATATAATAAGAAAATTAATAAAATTAAATTTTAAAAAAAGAAAAAAAGAAAATAGTACTAAGAAAGAAACATAAAATGTGATTCCTGGCCAATTTAGCCTCCACGGCACGCAGGTCAATCTGTAATGCTGCTGAAACTACGTTTGATGAAGTCCCCAGGTGTTGGAACCATTTTCCCAATGTGTTTCTGCCCTTTGTCCAAACTCCACTTTGCAGACTCATATGGAGTTATCTAATCTTTGATCCACATGCACAATTTTATTTCTTTAAATACATTTAAATACATTTCTTTAAATACTATCATTGAGTTTCTAATTCCCTTATGTTGTCCATCCATGACTCAAATGGGATAAAATCTATCCACGTTTCCTGAATATTCGTGCTTGAAGGTAGAACTCCTTGTGTATTGCAGAGGCCCTAGAAGAGGAAACTCTGAACTAGATATGCAGTGCTGGCTTTAGTGGCCTGTGCTGAGAACTCAATGGGGAGATTCTTTGAATGCTTAAGATGTTCCCTGACAAGTAGACACTCTTTTCAATGTTGTTTATTATTATTATTTATTTGTTGTTTATTTTTATTTCTGGGAGTATGGATATAAGCCTGTGTTTCATGCCATGTGTTTATGGGTATATAAAGAGGAGAGGGCACAAGATTCTTCCCTGGAGCTGGAGTTTCAGGCAGTTGTGAGTCTCCCTGTGGGTACTGAAAACTAAGGTTGGGTTCTCAGGAAGAGCAGGAAATGTGGTTAACTGATGAGCTATCTCTCCAGATGCAAGAAGCAGGTGATCATATCATGACATGAAAATAGAAAATATTCAAAAGGAGATTGTATAAAGTCTTGAAAGGTTGTGGAAATGGGACTAGAGCAGTTATCATCTCAGCTTGAAAACCATGGCAACAGAGACGATGTCAAAAGCTCTCTCAGCCCCCCCTTTTTTTTCTTTCTGCCCTTTTTCAGTACAGAGAGAAGACAATGATGCAACAAGACTAAGTCATACTCTACGGAAAATTGTGATCTTGAAATTTGGCTGCATATGTGAATTACATCAAAAGTCTTTAAAATTTTAATCACCCTTAAGGCTCAGCCCTGGACATTTCTTATGATCACAAAGTTGATTCTGTGTGCTGAAACTTTGAAACTTTTACACAGTTTGTTATCATGTACAGTCAGAGCCAATGTCTACTGCCATACGTGTGTACTGTTACTTTAGTTCAACCATGGCTTCAGGTACTTTTTTTTGACCTAATGCCCCTTATTTTATACCTAAGTCAGAACAAAAAGGCAGGACCTAACATGTGCCACAATTAAATGTTATATTACTGGATGGAGTCCATTATTGAAGTGTGTTAAGGGCTCTTAATAGAACCTGATTCTGTCACCTAGCATATTTCTTAGACTCTCCAGCTTCATAGCATCTAAAAATGTCAGAAGCATTCCTTTGATATTTTCATCCAAGCCATAAAGCAAATCAGTGAGCAGGAAACAGCCTTCAAGCATGTCGGCTTGACATCCTCAGACAAGCATCCAAATACAAATTTACATAATTATGCTAGCCTGTGGTTCGTTTTGCCATTTTACTCATAGCAGTGCTGTTAATGACCTTTAAAATTTGGTGAAGTACAAATATTCTAGCTGCAGCATATTTTTCTGCCTCCATGGCTGGAAGTGTGGAAGTGGCATCCAGACAAGAAAAGTTATTCTCAACATGAGTTTATAGATATGCTGAGTTTTCCTTAGCTTTGGGATACACAATGAGAAACATTTAACCTATGGAGTGCTGGTCGTGATATGCTACCCAAACACCCGTCCTTAGGAAATGAAGAACTGTGATCCTAGTCACTGCTCCATCATTAGCTTCAATGCTATGCAAACCAGCTCAGCAGAAAATCACTCTAACACATGCCAAAAGACTTTCTATACAGGAAAGCAGAATCTAACTGAATGATCAGCTTCAAACTAAAACACCCCAAACTACCTATAGCTTCTTAGCTATCTCACTTTCCTAATTGCCTGTAGGGTCAGCTGGTCTTAACCTCAAATTTACTATACTCTCCCTCCCTCAGCTCAAATCCACTTTCTTTTCTTATTAGCCATCCATTTCAGCTGGAAAATAGCTCCCATCAAATCTACATGCTAATTTTATTGTCAGAGCCATCATTTTAAAGACTGTACAAGCTATGGCATGCAGAGTTCAACAGGGACCTGAAACAAGTAGATGAACACAAACTTTCCCCAAGTATTAATAATCATTGACTGAAGGCTATGAAGAAGAATCATTTACAAGACTTGACTCGACCTCCACCCTGTTTTACTAGACGATGGACATAGTCTTATAAAGATAAAAGGAATACTGCCCCCTCTACAGCAGGAACAACAAAGGTTGGTGATTGAATGCCTCTTTAGATCCCTTCAGCTTGTCGATAGTACTAGAGGAGTTCCCATGAGTAAGCTCTAATAACATCTATCTATTGGTTCTTTTCCTCTCCATAATTTATGGCTTTAGAGATTCAAATTCCTTTTCCTTTGTCTTGTCAATTTTTTAAAACTCTGTTGAAGGTGATGCACACAGTAAATTTTTATCTCCGAGAGGCTTTTATTGTCTAGTTGTCTCTTCTTACTTATGTTAAGAAACTTCCATTTGCTTCCCTCAGTTAATCTATTGTTTATAATAAGCATCTAATCCAGGTAAGAACCAATGGTGACCTTGTTAATCCTACAGAAAGGGAGTGTGTGAGATAGCTGAGGTGAATGAAAACTGAGCAATAAGATGGCAGTGGATCGGCACCGTAGAATGGCTGGAAATTTTTCTGTGGTGTTAGTGGACATGGCAAACAAGGGACATAAAATATAGTATCATAGAAGCTAGATGTTGCCAGAATCTTTTTTAAACTTTCTTTACTTTCCATCTCAGTCATAGCCCCATCCTTCATTTCCTCCTGATCCTAACCTCCTTCTGTCTTCCTCCATCTCTGTGCCCTAGTCTTCAGAAAGGAAGAGCCCTCTTCCCTTACCAATTGATACCATACTATGAGGTCTCTTCAGGATTGTTTGTATTCTCATTGTCTGTGGCCTGGCAAGGCCACTTCACCCATTGGGAAGTGATTGAAGTGCATACAACAGAGTTCATGTTGGAGACAGCCCTGGTCCCCTTACTAGGTGACCTACATGGAGACTGAGTTGCCTATTAGCTACATCTGAACAAGAGGACTGGATCCTCTCTATGCCTGGTCCTTGGTTGGTGCATAAGTCTCTATAGTACCACTCCTTGAGCACAGATTTGTTGGATCTGTTGGTCTTGTTGTGGATCTCAAGAAGACTACTATTACCAAAATCAATGTTGACTTCTGGTTGAAGAGAATGCCATAAGCAAAAGCCTTGTTGAATCCATGCCTACCCTCATACATGAGATCATATCTTGAGATCAAAGTCCAGGGAAAGGAAAAGAAAGGGGGAAATTAAGGAGAGAAAAAAGATATTGAGGTTGCTAGTTTTGAAAAGGAGATAAACAAACTGGGATGATAGAAATAAGCTTTATTGCCTCATGATGGCCAGTTACAAATTTGATAGCATGAGATATTAAAAACATTGCCTGACTATGAAGTGGCCTTGGTGACTTTGGGAGAAAAAACTTAGACCTGTCACTTCTGTCACTTGGAAATCTCCCAAGGTATCTAACCACACTATTCACTTGAAGAGACCACAGCTTTCAGAACCCTTAATAGGGCTCTGACTTTTTAACCTATTTAGAATAAACCTATCACATGATGGGTGAATCCTCTCCATACCCAGCTCCTTCCTTTACCATATCTGTAGGCTAGCTGTGCTTCTAGGCAAATGCACAAATGCCAGAGCCTTAGAAAGCCCATTTCTTACCCAATTGGAGGTGAACCACCTTTGCTCCATTCTTTTTCCTGATGCAAAGTTTCCCCCAGAAAAGTTATGTTTCCCAAATTTATATCATAAAACAATACAAACACCCCAAATAACAACTTCATATAATAAAACCTATTTTTATTATATAATGGTGAATCTTTTGACATTGAATTATATACTATGATCTAAAATTACATTACTAAAGGGCCTTACATTTGAATGAGAAGTATTAGATGACAGACTCATACTGTAATTCTTGTACCAAATATAAACCAACAAAAAGAAGCATCATTGTATGTCCTAATATGGAAAATATTTTCTCAAAATTGAAATAACTTATATGAGTGTTGAGTGTTCTGTAAAACATGAAGGAATGAATACCATCATTTGTAATTTAACCTGGGGGACAACTTGTCTTGACTCCGTTGAATTATGCTTTAATAGAAACACCACCTTGTGCTAAAAAAAACTGTTTCCATTGCTGCTGGAAACATGGCTCTGTGGTTAGAAGTACTAGTTGCTCTTCCAAAAGACTGGATTCACTTCTTGGAATTCATATAGTAGCTCATAACCATCTGAAATTTCAGTTCCAGAAAAATCTAACAATGTCTGCTTTTTAAGTACACCAGGCATGCACTTCATGAACCAACATACATAAAGATAAAAACACCTATATGCATGATTATTTTAAAGAATACATTTAACAATGGCCTATTTTTCATGACATTAATTTATTAATTACTTAGCTAGCACTGAGCTTTTCTAGAGAAGCTGACCTGCTCACCATTAGTTTTGCTTGTCTGGTGCTTAAACAAAGGATTAACACTGTTGAAACACATGTTGAATTTGTCTTCTAGGAACTTTGAAATATAATATTATATGAAATGAAGATTAAAAACGATAGCAAAAATGTTCAATAATAATGTGTGCTGAAGCAATAAGCAAGTGTAACCAGATAACTGAGTGAAGAAGAATGTGTCAAGAGAAAAAAAGAAAGAAAGAAACTCATAATATATGAGAGTGAAAGGAGAATGAGCTATTAGAAAGGAAGAGCTGGAGTGTGAAATAATGGAGATATATTGCTAAGGACCCTTCATTATAAATAGCCCAGTTGAACTACATTAAACAAAAATAAATAAATAAATAAATAATTTGGTTCACACAATGACGATCTAGGGGGGAAAAGGTAGGGCTGGCCTTCAAACCTGAAATCGGTACCATGGTTACTGTCTATAGTATCTTCTTTGCTTCTTATTAATTATTATTTTTAATATTTTCTACTACAGACTGACTTTGGCATGTACACAAGTACTAGTGATTTCTAAACTGGGGCCTTGGACCCTTGTTCAAATATCTGTTTCATTCCAAAATCTGTCTTGACAATAGACACTATCAAGATTTATTTCGAGAGTATATGAAAAAAAATACATCGACCTCAGGAAATGAATATAAGTGAGGCTGCTGAAGAGTAAATCTTCCTTTTTAGAATTTAGCTGTTGAAAGCCTACAATTCCAGGGGTAGGGCAGGGGGAGCATCACATGTACATTCAGAGAGAGACAGACAGATAGATAGATTGATTAATGAATAGTTTGATTGATGTATCTGAATGGAAAATTTCAGAACTAAAGACAAATATCAATACCCAATGTTCTGACCATTAGTCACACAAATTATCATTGTGTTTCTTTTTTTATTTTATTAATTTATTCTTGTTACATCTCAATGGTTATCCCATCCCTTGTATCCTCCCATTCTTCCCTCCCTCCCATATTCCCCTTATTCCCCTCCCCTATGACTGTTCCTGAGGGGGATTACCTCCCCCTGTATATGCTCATAGTGTATCAAGTCTCTGTTTCTTGTTGCAGTTTAATTATTGCAACCAACACTATCAGCAATTTTAAATTTCAAAAAGAATAAAATGATTTAATTCTCATCAAGCTCTTTTATCTGCAAATTAAATCTTTATATTTCTATTTTGTAAAAGTCTGTTTGCATAAAATTGTCTGTGAGCAATTAGATTTAAGATAATTTATCATGTAAAAGTAAAGCTGCCTTATCAGTGGGTATCAGCTTGTTAAGCAAACAAAGAACACATTTTAGGAAAATAATCAGCCCTTGTTACCAGGTAAGACACAAGTACGAAAAAAAAATCAGGAAAGATCTATACAAGTTCTTCAAATCTGGAGGTGTTGTGCAATTAGTGAAACATTCTTGGTAATACTCAATTTGCAGTCCAAATGCTATACCTTGTATAGTAATTTACATGTTGGCATCTTCTTGTATATGATGTATAATAATACTCCACAAGAACAGAGAATCTTCATAACTGTGTAAAATACTCTCTTGTTAGTCTCATAGACATTAAGTTTCTTTGAGGATTTGTCACAAAATTATGTTCCATATTACGTTAATGTGAGATAAGTAATTAAGTAACATTAATATATATGAAACTTTTATAATGTGCATATATATGAGGATTGATATGTTGAAGTTTACTCTGGTTATCAGAAAAACAAGGTGTTAAAGTTGTTTTAACAAGTTGTTAAATATGGTAGTTACTTAAGAGATGAGGAAACTTACTATAAACAACTACTAAGTAGTGACGTCACTAGTGTATTAATGTTGGGAAATAGAAAACCACGCACACACACAATCCCTCTCTCTCTATATATATATATATAGATAGATAGATAGATAGATAGATAGATAGATAAATATATATATATAAAGTATATTACATGTAAGCTATAACAAAGAAAACATATCTTTTGGGAATATAAAATATAAATCAAATGAGCTTACTGTCCATTATTGAATATTTAGTTTACATAATTTTAGTCTTCTTTAGAATGCAACTCATCAAATGAAGGTATAATTCACATGTTTGTTTGATGTGGTATGTTATTTGGAGCGTAAGACACAAAATAAATAGTATTTGAGTCAGAGAAATAAAAGGCCAAGTCTCTTAATAATTATCAGAAAAATTCAGAATAGAAATTAAAATGCTAACGTATGACAGAAATTATTGATAAAAGGCTGATGATATTTGACATACGCAAAGTTGGTTGTAAAATGTAAAACATGGTATAAAAGAAAATATTAAAGATACAATTAAAGAAAATACTACTAAAATAAATAAGATTAAAATTTTTAAGGATTATTATCATTTAAATACAATGTTTCTGAGTAACTTATAAGAACCAAATGGAGCAATTTTAATGAATACTTACTTCATTGTGCAATATGACATGCCAGTGTATTTGCAAATTCTTTAATGTAAAGGAAATTGTATATTTTACCCTGTTTAACAAAGGGAAAAAATCCTTATCTGAAAAGAATGGCAAGAAGCATAATCTCAAAAAATTTTCTTCTAAAAATCACAACCTCTTGTTTATATACAATGTATTATCATTCTACTAAGGAAATTGTAATCCAAGGAATTCACAGGTAGTCAAATTCTAATTAGAAAAAGTACATACACTTTTGAATATAAAAGGGCAACATTCTTTTTTTTTTTTTTTTTTCTGAGACAGGGTTTCTGTGTGTAGCCTGGCTGTCCTGGACTCTGTAAACCAACCTGGCCTCAAACTCAAGGATATACCCTTTCCTCTTCCTTCCCTATTGCTGGAATTACCTACCACATGTGCTTCTGTGCTCTGTGGAAAGGTAATATTCTTTTTGTTTTGTTAAGGGTAATATTCTTTAGGCTGCTTTGAAGAATGCAACAGAAGGCAAAACTTACTTAGTACATAATTTTTAGAACAGAAAGTATGTAATGCATGAAATAAATAACAATAACCCCTTTGAACAAATAATTGCAAATAGAATTAAAATGAATGAATGACATGGCTTATACAAATTACAAGTAATATAGTCAGTTCTATAATTTAATGCTATCACCAGTAACCTCTATATCTGTGATCAGCTATCCAATGGAAGAGAAAAGGAGAAGAGAGATTATTATGAAGAGATACATGTGGTGAATTTTGAGAAGTAATAGTATATATCATTTCTTTTCACATTCTTTTGTCTAGACTCATGTCACAGAGCTACTCCTACAGTCAAATTGAGAGAGAAGTGACTGGCTCCTGATGTTTCAAAAGAAATGAGCTACATATGAAAAGGTATTAATGAAGAAAAGAGTTATGATTCTATACCAGAAAAGAAGGAAGGAAGGAAAGAAGGAAGGAAGGAAAGAAGGAAGGAAGGAGGGAAGAAGGAAGGAAGGAAATTAACAGAGAATTTAGCTCAACTGACAGTGTCTGTACAGTACACAGATAGCCTGGGCTTAGTCCCCATCACCTCATAAACCAAGAAATAATGATATACATCTATAATCCTAGGACTCTGGAGGTACAGAAAAGAGGATAAAAAATGGAAAGTTATCCTTGGATACACTGTAAGTTCAAGGCTAGCCTAAGCATTATGAGACATCATCACAAACAATGAAAAGAGAAAGAAAAAACAATACACTGGATACCCAGCTTTATGTGGAATAATCAAAATAAATAAAAGAAATGGGAAATAAAGGAAACATTAGTTATTAATGGGGGAGGTTAGTGTACACAAAGCTACTAATTACACAAAAATAAGAGTAAAACTACCAATTATAAATAAAAAAGTCCTTTAGAAGAAAACATACTATACCGCATCATTTAGTGAATATATGTGAACATACAGAATGAAATGCAAGTTGGTGGAGAAAAAGAAGTTTAATCAAATGATAAGAAACTTTTGGACTGAAATGAAGAGTGGAGAAAGGACATGACCTTGAACTTAGAATTGCACATGACCCTGACTCTTAATTCAGGTGCAGTTTTTGAAGTCTCCTGGGGAGCCTATCAAGAGGCAAAACTGGGTATGATCCTCAGGCTTTACCATGGCATTTGAGAGTTAACTCTGACAATTGGTTTCCAGGATGGCGGTGCCTATTATGCAATGTATGTGACTACCTCATGGAGACCAGGGGCTGGACTGGAAGCCACAGACTGCAAGAACAGGAGAACACTAGATGAGTGGGGTCCTGCACAGTGCAGACCACAGGTGGGTCTGGCCCCGGGTCTACCAACAGCCCATGGAGGACCTGAGCCCACTCCACAGACTCTCGACCAGGACTCACCTGCGGCCTGCAGCCGGCCTCTATGGCCAGAACTCGGTATGTAGGATGGTGGAACACTGGAGCTCCTGGCCTAGGGAAGTCTCAGGGAAATGGTGACTCTGTCCTCGGACACCCCTACCAACCCCATGTCAGTCTGTGGAGGACCCTGGGGCCCTGGGGAAGCCCAGGAATCTGAACACATTGCCCAACCACAGTGCCTACAGTCTGAATGGGACCAGATAGGAGCCAGGTTGCTGGTTGTGGTGGACCAAGTCTGCAAAATTGGGCTGATAGAACCTGGCCTGACCAGTACCAATGGCCAGGCAGGGTCTCCCTCACTCTTGGAAGAAGCTAAAAAGCCTTGAGGGATCTGTATGGGTGTCTGAACAGCAGCCACACTCAGTGGGACTGAACCACCAAAGGTACACTATCTAGATTGGTCTGAGCAGGAACCTGACTGTGGGCCAGAGCAGCCCAGGCCTGCACAATTGTGCAGATAAAGCGCGGCCTGGCCTGTCTTCACCACTTGGCAGGGTCTTCCATGCTCTGGGGAGAATCTGGATAGCCCTGAGGGATCTGGATGGGGGTCTGAACAGTGGCCACAACTCAGTGGGACTGAGCCGCCACAGTCCTGCTGTCTGAACAGGGCTCGATGGGAACCTATCTACCCACCACAGCAGTCCCTTCCTGCACAACTGGGCAGATAAAACCCTGCTTGGCCAGTCCCCATGGCCGAATGGGGTCTCCCTTCTCTTTGGAGAGGTTGGACAGCCCTGAGGGGGCAGGGCAGATGTCTGAACAGCTGACACAACTCACAGGGACTGAACTGCCAAATGTACACTATCTAGACTGGTCCAGGCAGGACCCTGACTGCAGGCCACAGCAGTCCAGGCCTACACAATTGGCCAGATAAAGTCTGACCTGACCAGTTTACATAGCCCAGCAGAATCTCCCACATGCTTGGGAGAAGCTGAACTACCCTGAGGAGTAAGGACAGAAAATTAAACAGTAGCCCCAACACAGGTGGTCTGAATTGTTTAAGTAGTGCAAATGGGATCAGGCAGAAGCCTACCTCTGCTGACCCAGTTAGGAGCCTAAGGAATAGAGCAAAGTTTCCTGGAGCAGAAACCAGGTCACCTGCCTATTCCAGGGAAGAACTCTCTGATCCCCATAGGCAAGGACATGCAACCTACAATCACTCACCAACTATCCACTCTCAATGGCTGGTGAAGGACACCAGAAGCTACCTCCCAGTATCAGAGACAGCAAGATGACTAAAAGACAGCATAAGAACAGAAACAACAAAAACTAAAACAATTCAGCATATCCAGATCTCAGCTATCCCAAGGAAAGCAACCCTGAGAACTCAAACACAATTGAAATAAAAGAAAATGACCTAAAATCTTTATTAATGAAGATGATGATGGAAGAAATTAATAAAATCCATAATGAAATGCAGGAAGATGCGGCCAAACAAGTGGAAGGCATAAAAGAGGTCTATAGAGAGGCACTGGAAAATTTTCAGGAAAATACAAACAACCATACAAAGGAAATCAATAAAACAGATCAAGATCTGAAGATGAAAATGGAAACAGTGATAAAGACACAGATAGAAGAAAAACAGGAACAAGAGACCTTAGAGAAGAAAGCAAGCAATATAGAGGTGAGCTTCTCTAACAGAATCAAAGGAATGGAGGAACAAATCTCAGGACTAGAAAATACAATCGTAGAACTCAAAGCAACATTCAAAGAAAATGCTAAATCTGAAAAATACGTGACACAAAACATCCAAGAAATCAAGGACACCATGAAAAGATGAAACCTGAGAATGATAGGCATTGAGAAGAGAGAAGAGGCCCGACTCGAAGGCCAAGAAAATATCTTCAACAAAATCATAGAAGAAAATTTTCCCAATATAAAGAAGGAGATGCATATAAACACACAAGAGGCCTACAGAACACCAAATCTTGCTGCCACATAATAATAAAAACACAAAATATACAGAAAAAAGAAAAATTATTATAGGCAACAAGAGAAAAAGGCCAAGTAACATATAATGGCAAACCTATCAGATTTACACCTGACTTCTCAACAGAGAACATAAAAGCCAGAAGGGCCTGGGAGGAGGTGCTACAAGCCCTAAGAGACCACAGATGCCAGCCCAAACAACTATACCCAGGGAAACTATCAGTAACCATTGACAGGGAAAACAAGATGTTCCATGACAAAAACAAATTCAAACAGTACTTATCCACAAATCCGGCCTGACAGAAGTTACTAGAAGGAAACCTCCAAACCAAAGTGGCAAGCTACATCTAAAATTACATAGGAAATAGATAACTACACAGTCATAAAAACATAACCACACAAAAACTCTACTATACCAACATCAAAAACAAGGGACTTAACAGTCACTGGTCATTAATATTTCTCAACACCAATCATCTCAATTCTCCAATAAAAAGGCACAGACTAACTGAATGGATACATAAACAAGACCCAACATTCTTCTGCATTCAAGAAACACATCTCAAGCACAGGATATATATTACCTCAGGGTAAAAGGCTAGAAAAAGGTCTTCCAAACAAATGGACACAAGAAGCAAGATGATGTAGCCATTTTTATATCTAATGAAATAGACTTCCAACCAAAATTAATCAAAAGAGATGAAGTTGGTCACTTCATACTCATCAAAGGTAAAATGAACTAAGAGGACATCACAATTCTGCACATCTACACTCCCAATACAGGGCACCCACATTAATAAAAGAACTATAAACAAGGCTTAAAACACACATGGATCCCCACACATTAATAGTGGGAGACATCAACACCCCACTTTCCCCAGTGAAACAGAAACTAAACCTAGAAATAAGTATGCTAACCAACATCATGAATCAAATAGAACTAACAGATATCTACAAAACAAGTCTGAATGTTGATCAAGCTCTCAGACTTTTATTTTTCAGGCAGCAGTTTATATAGGGCAGGAGACAGGGAAGCATATTGCTATGGTGACCTAGCTGCAGGCCATCTCAAGACATGGGGAATTTCAAGCAGGATCATAACATTCTGCTACACAGGATATCTTGCTCTATCATTATCTATCTTTAGTCTAACAGATAAACCAAAACAGGGTTGTTCCATCTATATCTATCTTTAGTCTAACTGACAAACCACAACAGGGTCAGCTGATTTCTGGTAAAAGGCAAGCTCTAGGAGAAACAGAAACTTAAAAGTGCAGCTTGGACAAGATGGTGGACCCTGGCCATATGGCCCATGGCCCCCAGCACTTCATACTTTAAAAGAAGTAATGAAACTATGTGGAGTATAACTGTCATGGTTTCATATTGCAATTTCTAGGATATTCACTGAAAGCATAAGGGTATATACTAAGAAGCAATTATAAAATTAATGGAATAATAAATAAACAACATTTGATTTAGATGATGAAGGAAGAAATTATAAGGAGAGCAAATGATGAGTAATGCAAAACCACTACAACTTGCTCTGAGGAAATAGTAATGCATTAATAACTGTACTACTGCAATGAAAGATAATGTCATGGGAATGTTGTATTTGCTGGAAAAGTCCATTGTGAGTCAGAATTTTAAAAGATAAAAATGAAGTAAGACTAATAATCATAAAATACTGAATGTGTGAAGTACAGTAGAGTCTAGGTTTAGATTTCATCTCAGAAAACTTGAAAAATGAAACATGTAACTTAAAAAGACAGAAAAATAGAACTGTATCTAGAAAAAATAAGACTAATATATTCCCATGGGACCTCTTCCCAAGAGAACCAATTTTTATAAAAATAATAAGCTTGCCTTCTCTTGCTTCCTGAGCTCTCATGTGTTTTCTTGTTCTGTGTTCACTCTAGCCATTGTGATGCTTCCTGAGGAGGCTCTCACCTAGGCTGAACAGGTGCAGTGTCATGCTCATGAATCTTTACCTGTGTGACTTAAGTAAACTTCTGTTTACCATTTTAACTATTTCTCTAAAACACACACACACACACACACACACACACACACACACACGCGCGCGCGCGCGCACACACACACACACACACACACACTAACTCAGATAATCTACAAATATTGTTTTGATATTATCTCCAAAACAAGAACAAAAATATAAGAATTAAGTAAAAAATTCACAATGCTTCTATCTAGTAAAGGAAACAAACAGGTAGGAGATACATAAATGTTCAATGTACATATGTAAAATACAGAATACCGTTAGTCATTATACAAATGTAGCTCCAATTTGCATTTTTAGTGTGTATTAAAAAGCAAAAAATAACAAATACTGGCAAGAATATGATAAAGACAGCGCTAATATAAAGTTGATGTGCTGTAAATTAGTACAACAGAGCTAACTAACCAGGGTCCTAATTTTATGGAGTTGACAAACAAAATCTAAGGCACATTAAAATAAAGTAATTGTTTTGTGTGCAAATTAGACCCATCATGCCCAAAATAGATTGGTTGGAAAACTACTGATTGGTTCAGAGAAGTCGTCTCCTCCAGTCTTTCTATTTTCTGTTGGGCAAAATCCAGGGTCATGAAATGCTAGCAATATCAATGTTAAATTCATCTTGAAAAGTCTAGAGACTAAACAGAGCTGCACAATGTTTTTTAAATCCTCATGAAAAGTGAGTAGTTTAGTATTGAGAGGAAAAAACAACCTAGCATCTTTGCTTTCAATTTTAAAGGTAAACAAATTCCCTTGTTACTGACTCCTGAAACACATCTTTAATTGTTAAAACACAAACACAATCCTACCACACTAATTATGCCTTCATAGGAATGGCTGTGTATTTGTACGTAGAAAGGCAGCAGCCGGCAGGGTAGAGTGACATAACACTGTGAAAAAGCTGCTAAAAGGCAATGAGGGATAGTCATTTTAAAAATTAATTTAAAACAATTTCCAAACGTGCTGAGGGAAAACAAAAACCATTAACCAGTATTATTAATATTCACAGCATCTGCTCCACAACCATGAATCAAGTCCCTCAGTTCAAACTTACTGTTTAATATAGCCGCTTCAAATACCCTATTAGTCTCTAGTTCATCATACACACAGAAGATAGCTTTAATTTAAATTTCTTATAGGCCTATCAAATATTTTTTATAAAAGGATGTACACCCTCTGTGTGCAGGATTATATGTAGGATTGGTTTGTTGTTATCTTGCCTTAGAGAAATCTACCCACAGCCTGTCATTTCTCCCAAACACAATTGTAATTGTAAGCAATTACAAGTCTCTCTTTCTATGTACTCCACTTGATCAACTTAGAGATCATGATTTCCTCTTCTCTTGTGTCTTCAGGCATAACATTTGTGATGTCTGCTGTCCTTAGGCAGGGTCCAGATTATATTCATTCCTCTATACAAATTGATGTGTTTTATTCAAGAGAAAGATGTTTTCTTCAGGGATGCCAAATACAAATAGTCAAAACACCATAAATGTAACAATTATATAATTCCTGATTGTTTCATGGTTCTTCTTGGTGTATGTAATTTATTGTATATATGTGTAATGATATAAATGGGTAGGTAAAACAAAAACTTAAAAATGCTGAAATTAAAACAAATCTAAGTATAGGTGTAATATATGGGTATCCAACTGTGTTTTCCTAAATCCAAGTGAGATCTGGACCCTCTTTGAAATTTAGCTCATATGTTCTACCTTATGCTTGAAAGGGAAGCAAGAGAGCCCTTACCAAGAAAACAGTTGTATATTGGAGTCCATTATAAAGCCTTCAAGTTCAGAAATTCTAAAACCTTTGTCATGTGCTTTACAATCATAACCTAAACATTCAGTACACACACACACACACACACACACACACACACACACACACACACACGGAGAGGGGGGGCAGAGGTAGAGACAGAGAGACAGAGAGATAGAGACAGAGAGTCAGAGACCGGGGGCAGAGACAAAGACAGAGAGACAGAGAGAGTATTTAGAGATAAAATCTATAAACAGCTATACAACAAGTAACAACATTTCATTGCCATGTAACATTTGTGAACAGATTCAGATATAGCTGTCAAGGCCTTTCTAAAATCAGAAAAAAACTCAGTTAATTTATGTGCTAAATAAGAATTGGCTTGTTACATAAGATCTTAAAGACTCATGTTTCAGTAAACATCTGGTTTGCAAACTCACCTGTAATGTAGTGAATTGAATATGCTCTTGCAGGTGATGTGGCTAACTCTCATGCTACCATATAGCCAGATTTTCTGAATTAAAATGTATTTCAGGTTCTTCATTTACTTTTTCTTTATTTGGACACTCAGTTCCTGAAAAAGTTTGTTTAAATTAGTCATTATATACAATAAAATTTAAAGGTTAAGCATTTTCATTAAAGGCATGTTAGAAGTTTTTGAAAATACATTTTCTCATTGTGCTACTATTCTTTTTCTTATCACATTTTTGGTGTGTATTTTGGTCTTTATAGTCCATCAGTACTCCTTAACTTCATAGAATAATTAAATTCCTCTCTCTCTCTGTCTCTCTGTCTCTCTCTCTCTCTCTCTCTCTCTCTCTCTCTCTCTCTCTCTGTCTCTCTGTCTCTCTCTCTTTCTCTCTCTCTTTCTCTGTCTCTCTGTCTCTCTGTCTCTCTGTCTCTCTCTCTTTCTCTCTCTCTCTCTCTCTCTCTCTCTCTCTCTCTCTCTCTCTCTCT
>OU015742.1:159553925-159587438 GCA_907169655.1 Acomys percivali | reverse complement strand
ACACACACACACACACACACACACATACACACACAATTCCTCTGAATAATGATATAGTATATTGGATTTCATCCTTTCTTTGCTACGAATTTTTAATTCTATGGAAACCTGGTAAATAACCACTTAGATGTATGTGCTACACTATTTTGATATAAATTTTTTGTTTTTGAAATATTTTATATTTTACACTACACATACTTTTTTCATCTATATAACTATGGCCTATTTATAAGGGTATTAGCTAATATTCAAGTGACTATTGGTTTCTAGACACACACACACACACTTCTGAATCTAGTATGAATAGTATACTTATCAATTTTTGTTATTTATATATATATATAATTTGATTCAAGTGTAAATGTACAATTTCATCAAAGATATGTGAGACAAATAAATGTTGGTCATATTAGTCATGTAGAAGCTGCTACTGAAATACAATGTACTTCAATTTTATATGCCATGTATTCTAAATATGCTGTAACTGAGCTAGAAAGAACTAACAAAAACAGTTTCTGCAGAGAAATGTTTGAAAAGCTAATAAAATGATATTATGAATAATTTTAGCCTACAAAATTTAAAAACCCAGTAAAAATGAAAAATAATAAAATATGCTAAATGAAATAGGAAGATATAAGCATATTTTTAAGTGCTGTAACAAAATATGCCCAGAAATACTCCAATAGGTAGAGCTAAATACACCTGCAGCAGTGAACTCTGCTCTGCTGTTCTATTTGGGACAGTGGTAATGCACATCATAAACATGGTTTTAAATGAAAGTGGAAAACAGAAATACTCAATTTTATGAAGCCAGCAAAATTCAGGCTGAGATATTACATGATTTAAAAAATTTAGATGTGAAATCATTGTTTCTTGAAGACATTTAGTAAATAATTATTATCCAGCGACACCTCAGGCCCAGTCTTCAATCCCATAGTGACTGAACCTTAAGCCAGGTGCTCACAGTACCCTGTGCTTCTTTTAAACATTGCATTGAGTTATCACAAGACTGTAGAGCCTTCCCTCCACCTGGCTCTGGGGACACTGGTTAGTGGTTCTCCAGTCCATCCTTCAAATCACACTGCCTTCATAAAACATGGCAACTGTGACTGTAGTGTTTATGTGTGTTCAGGTATTCCAATTTAAAAACTCAAGAGAACTTTATCAATAGAAAAAAAAAGTAATAAAAGTGGCAAAGAAAGAAAAGAGTCTGTCAGCTCCAGCTGTTTGGATGTTGCCTGTTGCCAGGCCCTGGAAACCCTGTACCTGACAGCAGACTACAGTAACTCTCATCAGAAAGAAAGCAAGAAGAAAAACAGCATGGAGACCAATAGAAACAGTGTGTCTAGAGGGGATGTTGCTGCTGTTTGCTGAGTTGCTAATTCTGCAGCAAAGGGCCACCCCTTTACTGTTTAATTCATCACCCAGCAGAGTTAAATTGTCCAGGTTCTTGACCTGCAAATCACTGCACAATAATTAAATGTGACGTACTAATGGTTAGAGTGCAGCATCCACCATCTATGGAAATCAAGACATTTATGAATTTTTACAAAGTGCCTCAAGATATCCCCAGAGAAAGGCTCTGTGGCAAACACAAACACTTCCATTATTCACAAAAATACTTGGATTATATAATGCTTTTGCTCCAGGCCTCTGAGAGACCTTTTTCCAGGACTGTTTACTTGTAAAAGGTCTATAGTGTGCTTATTTCATTGTCTTTTAAGCAGGAACATTACCTATAGGCCTCAGGATTGCAAAGCTGGCACAATGACTCTGTCCTCCCCACATCAAACATGAATTGTGGAACATGCTGAGAATCTGCTGAAAGTGCAGAAGGCATCATGGCCTGACAAGAACTCCCATCAGCACACACTGCTTATTTAAACCACATTCCTATCTCATTTTGCCAGCATTTTAGTTTGTTTTGTTCCATACTATTTTGTCTTTTTCTTATAACTGAATATAACCAGTGCAACCATAATGTTATGTAAATTACAGGCAATTTTGACTTAAAAGGTATGAAAAGCCGTTAACTTCAAATATTGAACTCAAAACTCATAAAAACTAAAAAATACTTTTATAAAAATATTGATTTCTACCTACAATAATATTATTACACAAATGAAAATTTAGAATGAATATCTATTAATAAAGTTTTTATTAAGAATATTGCTTATCTAGTCTTTTGCTATGCATAAGTCTTCTATATACTGATTTGAGGTTAATTTTTAAACAAATTATAACTGCTAAGATATTTGAAACTAAATAATTAATGTGTTTTTCATATAATCAGGTTACTGTCTTTAAAATATTTTTTTACAAATGACCTAATATATGTAAAACATCATTAAAAAAAAAAGAAACAAAAGACAGTATATCAATTATTGCCATGGAGGAAAACATGAAGGGCACCAAATATGTGTTTTCAACAGCACATGTAATTAACAAGCACGACTTTAACTCCTAGTCGCTTAAAAGTGATACTTATTTCTCACTTATAGAATGAAGCACTACCTGTGGTCTTGCTAAACCCAGCTGAGATATTCCAAGGTCATGACTTGAATTTGAACTTGATATTACTTTTTGTTTTGCTTGTATACAAGCTCTGACTCCTGGCATCATTTCCTGTGACAAATGACAGAAGTCTGAGAGGGCAAACCAAAGAGTGAGTGTACACATAACAATATTGTTCTTAGCACAGCCACCAACCAACACAGACTATGTGATGAAACTCAAAATCCACAGTGAAGGGGAGATATGACTGACTTACTCTTTTCCACTTTTGTCCACAGAGGGTGTGATGGATGATTCTTCAACACAGAGAGGGGTTAAGAATTGAAAATAACCCAAGAGCACTTTAGAAAAATCACTCCTATATTTTTGAAGATATGTTTCTGTATATAAATACTTCTGAGTCTTTTTAAAAATAATTTATTCAGATTATATCTCAATTGTTATCCCCTCACTTGTATCTTCCCATTCCTCCCTCCCTCCCTCTTTCACCCTATTATCCTCCCCTAGGTGTGTGACAGAAGGGGACCTCCTCCCCCACCATAAGATCATAGCCTATCAGGTCCCATTCTGGTAGCCTGCTTAGCCTTGTCTGAGTGACACCAGGCCTCTCCACCAAGGGGAAGTGGTCAAATAGGGGGCACCAGAATTCATGTCAGAGTTAGTCCCTGCTTTCCACACAACTGTGGAGAATGTAGTGTCTATTGCCTAGATCTGAATAGGGGTCTTAGGTTTACTGAATGTATTGTCCTCAGTAGGTACAGTAGTTTGAGCAGACACCCTGGGTCCAGATCTGCCTTGATTGTCTTCTTGAAGGTTTCTAAGACCCTCTGGATCCTTCTATTTCCCCATTCTTCCATACCTCTCTCACCTGGAGTCCCACTAGGAAGTCCCAACATCTATTCCAATCTCCTGTTAAGTGAAGACTTTCAGGGCACATTCTTTCTGTGTCACACCAAACCAAATAACCCAATTAAGAAATGGGGCTTAGAACTAAACAGAGAATTCTCTCTCTTTTTAAAAATTTTTGTTTAAATAATTTATTCAGATTACATCTCATTTGTTATCCCTTCACTTGTATCGTCCCATTACCCCTCCCTCCATCTTTCCTCCTATTCCCCTCCCCTAGGTCTATGACAAAAGGGGACCTTGTCCCCTACTATAAGATCACAGCCTCTCACGTCTCTTCCTGGCAGCCTGCTTACTGTTCCTCTGAGTGTCACCAGGTCTCCCCACCAAGGGAAAGTGGTCAAATAGGGGGCAACAAAGTTTATGTCCTGATCAGTCCCTGTTCACCACACAACTGTAGAGAATGTGCTGTCCATTGGCTAGATCTGGATAGGGGTTCTAGGTTTACTACATGCATTGATCTTGCTTGGCACAATAGTTTGAGCTGACCCACCTGGGTTCAGATCCACCAGCCTTAATGGTCTTCTTGTAGGTTTCTAGGAGCCTCTGGATCCTTCTATTTCCCCATTCTTCCTTATCTTTCTCACCTAGGTCTCAAAAGAAGTCCAAAAGATGCTCAACCATACAACAAGGACATATGCTCAACCATGTTCATAGCAGCTTTATTTGTAATAGCCAGAACCTGCAAACAACCCAGATGTCCATCAGTCAAAGAATGGATAAAGAAACTGTAGTACATTTACACTATGGAATACTACTCAGATATTAAACACAAGGAAATGCAGAAATTTGCAGGCAAATGGATGGAACTAGAAACGATCATCCTGATTGAGTTAATCCAGACCCAGCAACATACATATAGCATATACTCACTTATAATTGGGCACTAGCCCAACAGAGATGTCCCCTGAAAGTCTTCACTTAGCTGGAGATTGGGATAAACAGAGAATTCTCAAACGAGGAATATCGAATGGCTGACAAACACTTAAAAAAATGCTCAACATCCTTAGTCATCAGAGAAATGCAAATCAAAATGATGCTGAGATTCCATCTTACACCCATCAAAATGGCTAAGATCAAAAACTCAAGTGAAAGCACATGCTGGCGAGCATGTGGGGAAGGAGGAACACTCCTTCATTGCTGGTGGGAGTGCAAACTTGTACAACCAATTTGAAAAGTAACCTGGAGCTTTCTCAAAAAACTGGGGATAGGGTTACCTCAAACCAAGCTATTCCACTCCTTGGAATTTACCCAAAAGATGCTCAACCACACAAGGACACATGCTCAACCATGTTCATAGCAGACTTACTCATAATAGCCAGAATCTGAAAACAACCTAGATGTCCCTCAGTTGAAGAATAGATAAAGAAACTGTGGTACATGTACACTATGGAATCTACTCTGATATTAAAAACAAGGAATCTTGAAATTTGCAGGAAAATTGGTGGAACTAGAAATGATCATCCTGAGTGAGAAAACCCATACCCAGAAAGATATACATGGTATATACTCACCTATAAAGGGACATATATTCAATAAATCTTCCTAAAGGGCAACTATAGGCCATGTACTGAAATGAAGTTGCATATATAATCAGTAAATTGGAAGGCATAAGAAATCTAGGAGAGTTAGTAGCATTTAAAAGCATGCATTTAAAAGAAAATTTAGTAGTTTCATTGAAGTCTATGCCTGAGTTATTCCATCTACCCTTCAAAGGTTATAGAAGAACATGGGCAGCCAGAGGAAATAGTTTGTGTGAATATTTTAAAGCCATAATTATATAAAACATCTTAATTTCACATGAATCTATAAAGGTGTAAATCAGTGTAAGTAAATCTAAGAAAATTATATTTAATGAAAGAAATCTGTAATAGTTATCTGCAATTACCAGAAAGGAGATGATGTAATTCATGTAATATTAAACACTATACAAAGTTTCATGTTAAAAAAAAAATAAGATGCATGCTTGATTCCATTTTCTATCTAACTGAGCATTAAGAGATTTTATTGCTGGCCCTGTAAAAAGGTTCCATGAGTATAGCACTTGCTGTGCAAGACCAACAATCTGAATCCAATCCCTAGAATCTATGTAAATGTTGAAGGAAAAAACCAACTCTACAAAATTTCTCTCCAAATTCTACATACATTCCTTTTCTTATGTGTGCCTCCCATACATAATGAATACACAATAATAATGGTCAATAATAAAAATAAGAGCAATGTAAGTAAAGTTAAAATAATTTTATTACAGTGTTATATTGAACTTTGAACTTTTAAATTTTGTTTGAGTGAAATGCCGTATATTACATGGTTGCAAATTCTTTCATTATTCCTATTGTAGATGTAAACAAGTGACTATAAAAGACATGTGGTATATAGGGACATACCTTCTAGCCAGCTTTCTAAACCGACAAAAGGAAACACAGCAGCACCAAGGCTTTAAACGCGAGGACAGTTTAAATTCCATTTCAGATATGTCTATTACTTTTAAAAAGCATAATGTGTTCATTTATAATTTCAGCCTAAAATTATACAGAAAATGTATCAACAAGAATCAGAACAAAACAATATAACGATGTCTAAAGTAGTGTAGGTATGTGCAAGTATTTTTAAGATTGCTGACCACCTGGCTTTTAGTCTTGTATTGTTGGCAGTGATTTAGTGATAGAAAAGCATTTAGAACAGATTCAGTCTTCAATAATGGTCACTGCAGAGAACACATGGTTTTAGCTTGTCATTTCAATAGACAAAGTTACTAAACATGAACTTGATACAGCAAGGTACAGATCGAAATCCAACATGTCACTGATGCCTTCAGCAGGTATTTTATTTTCATTAGCTGCTGACAAGGGTGGAAATAGAAAGCAACACCAGAGCATTCGAAAAGCCCAGTGATAATTGCTCTCCCTTCAGCTGAGAGCGAGTCAGCTGTTTTTCTTCATTAATACAGGATATGGGCATTTCAACACGTGCTCTTCTCTCTTAATGAGTGACAGCTTGATAGATCCATGGGTTAGACACCCGGGTGGAGCTACAGAGTCAGTATGCTAGGCTCTGTTCATGAGTGGTTGTTCCTCATCAACTTTTAGCAACATTAAAATTTTAATCACAGTTTAGCTTTCTTTCTTAGTCTCCTCTTTCATTTCCCCCATCCTTTCGTTCTTCCTTTCCTATTCTCTTAAGAAATCTTACTTGTTCTCAAGGTATTGATGATGTTGTTAGTGAATCTTTGTTCTTCTTTTTGTTGTTGTTGTTGGTTGGTTGGTTTGCTTTCATTTCAAAGTGTCTTTCAACAAAGGGCACATAACAATAGTTTAGTAAATTAAAAACAGAATATCTTTGTAACCATGAACACTCTACTTTGAATGTATTTATAGTTCATTTTAATAATTTATATCAGATGGGAGGGACTAAATTATATAGCTCTTTTCAACAGGAAAGAACTATGAGATGAAAAATATGAGATGAAAAAATAATCCACACAATAAAGCTCTCACACAGTGACTGATGTAGAGATGACTTCATGGACGTGTCTAGTGCAAAAGCAGCAGCTATGACACTTAACACAATCAAATTAATTCACAATTGAACTTCTTTTAAATGAAGACAGTTTATGAGTCATTTTAACTCTTGGCTTAAACTAGTCAGATTTTTCAGAACAATTATATGTTGCGCTTAGCCCTACACAGTCAAATCTCTGTCATTTTAGAGTTAGTAGGTGCCTATAAATTATATATATATATATATATGTAACATATAATATATTATAAATACATTTATATACAAATATATATCATGGCATTACACAATTACAGGGAAACAATGCCTAAACTAGACACCAGAGGATAACAAACATCAGTGCCAGGAATGGAAATTTGGTTACGTTTTTTTGGAATTGTTGACCAATAAGGTCTCATAGACAGGCCCCAAACACATTCAAATCTCATAGGCTTTTGATCTTGCTCTCAATCACTCTACAGAACTTGATAGTAACATCAAATTTCTGAAAATACCTTATCACTTGAAGCTTTATCCCTACAAGATGACTATCAGAGTGCTGGAAACTATTGGAGGAGAAAAGTCAACATCAATCACACCCATCTGTGAACCCTGAAAGATAAAAAAAATGACAGAAACAATAAAGCATGCTAACTGGTGCAGTCATGGCATGGAGAGTATGTAAGCAATAACCTGTAGGTATAAGGTTATTGTGGAATTCTAATGCTGATATCTGTAACCACTACCACCACCCCAAAGAGCTGGTTGCAATCCTGAGAATTTTCCTCAATGTTGTGTAAGCAGTGCTTGCCAATTGTCCCCTGATATGCCAATAAAGCAGCTTCAGTCTGTCACTGAGCAGTGAAAAGAATAGGGCTTGCATGTTGTTCTGTCACCCAGGGGAGGAGGAGTTAGAGGAGAAAGGGTATTCAGCCACAGGAGAGATACAAGAGACATCAGAAGGAGCTGGAGCAAGAAAGCTACAAAGCACAAGTATCTCTAGCATGTACGCTGAGAAGAGACCAGATTAGTTTAGAGGGTTAAGAATAGAGTAATAACTGCTCAATTATTGTGTTGTGAAGCTTTTTATTAAACAAATATAAAAGAGTCTCAATTATTTGTGTGAAAGCGAGGTTAAGAGAGAAGTTAAAATAAACAAACACAATTTTATAAAAATAACTTTAACAATAACCACTTTCTGATTGTAATTAAGTCCTACTTCACAATATGAAGTCCATTTCTGGCACCAGTATCAGGCCAAGAAACAACCTATGGCTTCATAGGACATAGTCCCAATGGGAGTACCTACTACTATTATGGTACTAAATGGACATGGTTTAAACTAAGCTGATGGCTAATGACTTATCATTAAATCCATAGATCAACGTATTTCTCAACCTTCATTGCTGAAGCTTCTATTTGCAGATGATGCACAATTGGTCAAAGTGTAGAGCACAAGAGACTATTGTATGCTCAACTCTCATTGGAAGATATATTATTCATTTCCATGTCAAAGGCTCGAGGATCCTTGTGGAATAGGGGATGGCCAAAGTATAAAAGTCAGAGCCAGTGAATGATGACAGAGAAAGTCCTGGACACAACACAGCAGTTGCACATATGACCTAAGAAATTTCAGCAGCATGCAGAGAACCCAGGAAAGCCTAAACCATACACAGTTCCCATATGTAAACAGCAGCTGGGTATACCATTTCACCTCTAGCTGTAGAGTTAAAGGAGAGGCAATTTTCTTTAAAAATGCACCCACTGATAACTTGTCCACACTCCAGTGGAAGACCACACTTCCAAGAATATTTGGAGAGCACAAATTGGTCTTAAAAGAAAAAGAAAGATGGAGGACATAGGTTGGGCACCAGAGAAAGTCATCTGGGAAGATTTCAGAGAGGAGCATGGATATAATGAAAACAGATCATACAGAACTCACAACTCTCAAAGAATTTATTAGTAAAAATATACCCTACACCCACTATCTAAAAGTGAATGTAAATGGAACTTCCAATGTAACTTAACAGCAGAAAACATACATGCTCAGAGCTTGCTTTCTTAGTATATGTCTATCTTAAAAATACATAAATTGAACAACATTTTTTTGGGCTCTGGACAGAACTTCTAGGCTTACCTGAAACCCTATTGCTTTCCAGTTTGTTACAGTGAACAAGCTGCCTGACTGCTCTTGCCAGCATAGAATAATAGCAATATGAAGTTATTAAACAAGTTATTCCAGGAGCAACAAATATAATAATGCCAGATATATAATAAGTATATAACAAATGATATAATAAAAGAACAATAGAAGGAACATCAGAATGGGTAAGAGGTTGAGTACTATACTGCCTAGACATCTTGGAACTGTAAGGAAGAAAGATGGTAAGTGAGCATTTTCTTTCTGACTGGGAAAGGAAGAATATAGTATTAGTTACTGTCACTTAATGTGTAGACAGAAGTTACTAAACATCCAGTTGTGTGCAGGAGAGCACCACAACATGATAAGTCATTTTGCTTAAATGTCAGTAGCTCCCAACAGATAAATATTACTCCAAGAAGTAAGCTTTGAGCACAAGTGGCAAGTCTCCACTGACAGAGATACTTCAAAGAGGAAACAAAGCAATAACATATAGAGCTTCTTATTGTTGCTAAAATTAAATTTTAATTATATGGTTGCATTTATGAGATACCTTAATTACAAGATAATAAGTATAATAAGGTCAGAAATTAACCACGTAGCATTCAGAATGAGTTGTAAGATGATAGGACATTTATTCGGCCTAACAGAAGTGGAGTGATTGGTGACTTGTGCTTTGTTCTGATTGCCATTGGTTAAGATTATGCGGCATGGCTTGTGGAGCAAATTCAAGGAAAGATTCTTTAACACCAAGGAACAGCTTAAGTGGAGAGAAAAGGTAGAATATGGACATGCATTTTCACCCAATTCATGCTAGTTAACTGTGGAAAATAGACCCTTCTAGTGAATACAGAAAACAGTTTTGTTTCCAGTCAGTGGCCTATATGCTTGTTTTATGACTTAGTATGTCACCTGGGTGGAAAGATAAAATGCAAACACTCTGTCTTAATGAAGCAAAAATAAATAAGCAAATACATTAGTAAGCTGTTAAGAGAAAAAAAGTTCTGAAAGAAAGATATCTTAAATATTCTCAAATGAGATAGAGAGAGGTAGATTTCCAAAGTGACTGTACTAGTTTGCATTCCCACCAGCAATGAAGGAGTGTTCCTCTCTCTCCACATCCTCGCCAGCATGTGGAGTCACTTGAATTTTTGATCTTAGCCATTCTGAACGGTGTAAGATGGAATCTCAGAGTTGTTTTGATTTGCATTTCCCTGATTACTAAGGTGGTTGGGCATTTCTAAGTGTTTCTCACCCTATGAGCATCTACAGGGGGAGGAGTTCCCCCTCAGTCATAGTCATAGAGGAGGGGAGTAAGGGGAAAATGGGAGGAAGGGAGGAATGGGAGGATACAAGGGATGGGATAACAATTTAGATGTAATATGAATAAATTAATCAAATATATCTTAAAATATTCTCAAATTTTGCCATGGAGGCAAAGTATTACCCTTTATTCACATGAATTGGACAATTTCTCTCTGTCTAAAGTAAGTATTGCTTCTTCAGTGATTGAGATCTGAAAATTTCACTGGCGGCTGTTTGTTTCTGAGTTAAGCACTGAGAAATAAATGTTTCTGAATTCTCTGACAAAGAAAGTGGGAGAAAAGAGAGAGAGATGTGAGAAAGAGACTTACTGAGGGAGGACAGGCATGGGTGGAAAGAACATGGCGATGGTGGGCTGACAACCATCAGAATTTATTTTATACATGTATGGGATTACCAAAGAACTAGTTCAAGAAAAGTTATCAGGACTAAGCTATAATAATAGCTGCCATTGGCAAAGATTTCTGGTTTGGGGAAGCTATTCTTCAAAGAGAGAGCATTCTTACATACTGTCCCCTCTGCAGACCAGCTCAATGGAAATGCAAAGTGAGCCAAACTGCAACGCTCAGAGCTAATTTCAAGCCATAAACAACTAAGCTTTCTAGTTGCTCCATTAAGACAAACTTTTTTTTTAATTTATTCTTGTTACATCTCAATGGTTATCCCATCCCTTGTATCCTCCCATTCTTCCCTCCCTCCCATTTTCCCCTTATTCCCCTCCCTATGACTGTCCGAGAAGACAAACTTTTTAAATGGACCTTACTGACTGACTTTATCATTGTTTTGTCCACTATTTTGAAATGTAATTTTAATGTCATTAGTAGCACAGAGATTTAGACTAGCAACAGTGCTCAAACTCATAAGTTGCCAAGGACCAGTATAGTGTAAGTGGTAGACCAGAGCTCGAATGTCCTCCTGCTCTTTCCTCAGGACTCACCCTGGATGAACCCTGTGTGTCATTGTGAGTCTACTGAGATTTATTTTAAATGTAAACTATGCACTACACTTTGGAAGCTCAATATAAATCATATTGTTAGCCTGTCAAGAATTTTATATCTAGTACATCATACAAAAACTATTTTTTATATAAGAAGTATCTTGCAGAAGTTAAATGGTTTTACCTGTTTCTTTTTAGCTTATTTTTATAGAACCGTCCTTATCATTTTTTTCTGAAGCTCCATGCATTCATCATACCTAAATGAAAAAAAAATAGCTAATGGAGAACCAAATGTTTTCCAAACACTATCCAGTTAGAGCACATCAACCCTGCTTTCAACCTCAAAAAAAATTCTCATAGACATAGCCATATAATGTGGAACAAGATAGATTTGAAAAAATTTTTTTCTCCCACCTTGATTGAACAATTCATTGTGTACACCACCCATACCTTTATTTGCCTCCTAACTTTTTCAATTCACCCTGGCCCATCAAGTCATATCTCCTTATTATATGAACTAATGTCAATGAGAGTTGACCTTGATTATAAAATTCAGTTAAATAAAATTAAGTATAATCATTGTTTTAATCAATAGATGAAAGTATACATTTTTAAATTTTTATACATGATATGAACATCTTGAGATAAAAGCCAATCTCAGTAATCATTTGGACAACATTTTGGGGAAAATTAACTTAGTCCCCAAAACTTACTATGGCATTGTTATCCTTTATTTCCCATTTTCCAAAATAGATGTTAGGTTTTTATAATAGAAGATTTTCTACTGTATAGAATATTCAGTTCTACAGAAAATTTCAGTGTAAGTAATTTCTTCTCCCAGAAAGTCTTTATAATCATTTTGTTATTATTCATAGAAAATCTGTTCTGTATTAAATATTCTTTGTAATAAGCAAAAATAAAATACTGAATGCGGTTATGTTGAGATATTTCTTAGCTAGCTATATAAAGATTTATTTCATTCAATATTTACTCAGAGAAAGTTTACCAGGAATGAATAGATAATTTGCATCTCACATCATCAGAGAGACCCCTTAAGGACCCAACTTGGGATGAGAATGCCAAGCCCTGTTACTAGGCTAATTTGTTGCCCTAGAAGCATGGAAGTTCAGCTTATTCTGCACTGCTCTTCAGCTTAATTATACATAATGAGTTTTGATTGCCATGCATTTAATATTAGGTGTGGTGATTCTCCAAGCATGTGTACTAAGAGTGTCTGCATTCAAGTGGATCCCACATACAGAGGTCTTTGGATGTAATCAGAGCATCCATGTTGCTGGATTAAAATTCTCCTACAGCACACTAAGTTCCATAGTCTTTGTACAAGTTAGCATCCCCACCAGTGGTGTATAAGTGTTCCTTTACTGTGTGTCTTTGCTGTCGTATGCTCTCGTTTTTAGTTATTAACCTTGTCTTTTATCACTGGGATAAGATGACATCACAGAGTAGTTTTAATCTTCTCTTTCCTAATGGCTAAAGATGTTGAGCATTTAAGTGTTTCATAGTTATTTGTGTTTATTCTTTTGAGAAGTCTCTGTTTAGTTCTATACCCCAGTTTTTACTATTCTTTGCTTAATTTTTTTCAGACCATATGTTTTCGTCATATTCTTCATTCTACCAGAACTCCTCCCAGATTCTTTCCACTTCCTTTACCCAACCAACATCATACTATTTCTTTCTTTCTCAAAGAGAAAAAAGAAAAAAATTGAAAATCAAAACAAACAGCAACAATAACAAAAACCAATAAGACAAAAAAATACAAAAAGAAAGAGAAAGGAAGGAAGGAAGGAAAGAAGAAAGAAAGAAAGAATGAAAGAAAGAAAAAGAAAGAAGAGAGAAAACAAACAGCACACAGAAATCGAGTGTGTTTTGTATTGTGCAATGACAGGCAAGCATGTGGCCTGCCCTGGAGTGTGTTTGAAATACACAGGTATACTCCATTGAAGAAACTTGATTTTCTTTTCCCTAGCAGGAAAATAGCTCCTTGGTTAAGAGTTTAACTTTGTGTGCATATCCCCTCTCAGTCATGGGATTTGCTTCTGGTTTGAACTTGTGTAGGTATAGTACATGGTGTCACAGTCTCTGTGAGTTCATATGTGCATCAGCATTCTTCTGTCCAGAAAACTTTTTTAGAGTCATCCATGACTTCTGCCTAATTCTCCTGCTTCCTTTTCCACATAGATTCCTCAGCCTTGAGAGGAGTGTATACTCCCTTTTCAATTTGGTTTACTTGTTTTCTTGAGGTTCAGTAAAACCAGACATGCCTCCCTATACTTTTAACTCTATATGAAATAACATAACTTGAAGGAGATTATTTCACCATTGGCACACCTCTTTCTAAGTACATATCATAGGTTTAATAAATTTGAAAAATAATTTATACTTTATAGATTTATTGGTTTTATTGAATAATAGAACTTGAACTAGATTTTGATGAAAAACATTTTAACGTCCCCAACTTCAAATTTGCAACAAATAGAGTCAGACTCTGCAAATGTTTTTAACTTTTAAAATACAGTTTATCATAAAAGCATAATTGGTAGAGTCTGTGATATTAAAAATAAAAACTGTGTAAAATATTAGACTATTCCATTGGTGTGCTTCTGTATTTCTGTATTTCTTTTACGTATGTCATAAAAATGTACTTCTTGTCTCCTTCACGCCCTCTAAGTCACAATCTCCTGATTTATTGGTCAGGATTCTCTTCTCAGTTCACTCCAAGCCTCCTCTATTCCAGCATGCACAGGTCCTACTCAGCCAAGACCTCGACATCAGCGGCGGGATGGCAGGTCCTTCCTGGTTGCTTTCCAAGCCTCTCAAATATTCTGTCTTCCACTGTCAAGCTTCATTCTCCTAGGTCCCATTTTCCGGTGGACACTTATCTTTCTCCTCATCCTCTTCTTGAAAAATCCCACAAATTCCAAAGCTGACAACTGTTACATAAATTTCATGTGAGTAACTTCAAGGGCTCCACTGTTCCATTTGCCCAAAGATCAAAACGCAAAAATAAGAAAGTCTCTCAACCTAATGCATAATTTGGCACTTAGTCAAGGTTTTGTGTGCCCCGCACCATCTAACTGCATGTCCATATATCATTGCACATGTATTACCAGCCAAGTTTTCAACTTTAAGGACTAACAGCTTGAAAAGATCTCCTAAATTATATCTCTTCAATACAGTACTCGAAGTTCTAACCAGAGCAATAAGACAACAAAAGGAGATCAAGGGTATCCAAATGGGAAAGGAGGAAGTCAAATTATCCCTATTTGCAGATGATATGATGGTGTACATAAGTGACCCTCAAAATTCCACCAGAGAACTCCTACAGTTAATAGAGTGTTTTCTATTCTGTGACTTTCATCAAGCTTTTCCAAGATTGAGAAATGTTCATGTGGGTCTTAATGCATAAAGTACTTGCTCAAGTGTGAGGCCAGAGTTCAAATCCCAGAAACCTACCCAGACTTTGGTGGTGTGTATACTTAATTCCGGTAATGTAAGCTGAGATGGGAGGCAGAGACAGGAGACCATCCTAGCACCTACTGAACCAACCAGTCTAGTGTACTCGGCACTAAACAACATTATCCTCCCTTGAATAAGGGGGACTGTGAAGTCTAACACCAAACATTGTCCCCTGATGTTCACACATAAACTATGTTACCAAGAACACTACACTAACACACCACATACATATGCACACTATACCTACACATCACACATGGTATGCAACAAATTTAAATAAATTAAATAATAAATAATAAAACTTAAAAAGAAGTGCTAAAAGGGTACATTCAATGGGTGTTTCATCTGGTCTTCAGTGCTGTTTAAAATATGAAACTTTCTGTCCTTAGAATGATGTCCAAATTTAAAGTTTTTTACTAGATAGGATGTTCATTTTTAGTTATATTTTTTGAAAAAAAATATTCTATAAATTTTCATCATATATTCTCATCATGATTTCCCCTTCCCCGACTCCTCCTAGCTCCTTTCCTTATGGGTCTTTTGCTTGTATCCTGTAGTTTCCTATTTCGTGTGATGTCCCATGCTCATTTCTACATGATCTTTCTCTTTTAAATGTACTAATATCCAATCTTATGTGCTGCCATTTTCTAATTCACACCGATCCACGTGTAAATATTTTCCCTGCTATCTTTCTCCTTACTTATCTTTGACACAAATCATATCTTCATCCAAGAAAAATCACACCCCACCAAAATTCATCATCTCTTTGCCTCCTTGTTACTCCTCACATCTACAGGCAGTTATTCTGTTGCTGGTATTCTACAGCTACAATACAATACTCCTCTACTGGACACAACTGCAGGCAGCTAGCTGTCTTATTATTTGAGCCTTTCATAATCTTTCTGGTAGCCATGCCCTTCTCTTCCATAATCATGACATATAAAATAACCCATTCATTGTCTATTACTCAATATTTGGGTTATTTTGCATTAATAATCTTCATAGTAATTAGTCATTTAAATAGTACTATTTAAAATATTATTTTGTTCACTTCCCCTTGGATTTTTAACTGTGACTAGTGCAGAGCACATACTAAATAGTAAAGATGTTGACTGTGTGTCAAGAATAATAATATTATCTATTTTATGTGGCACACACTTTAATCTGAGTACTTCGGTGATTCAGGTAGGAAGATTTGAGTTTGAAACCAAGTCAGGTTTCATAGCTATACCCTGTCTCAAAAAAGAACAAATCAATAAATAAAATAACTATTCCTTTCTACAATATGAGGTTATGACATGAAGAAAGCTATCTATAAATCAGAAAATGTACTTTCACTATACACTGATTTGCTGACACCTTGATCTTAGATTTCCTAGCTTCCTAAACGTTGGGAAATGAGGCTTTTGTGGTTTGTTTTGTTTTGTTTTGTTTTGTTTTGTTTTGTTTTGTTTTGTTTTGTTTTTAGAGACAGGGTTTCTCTGTGTAGCCTTGGCTGTCCTGGACTAACTTTGTAGACTAGGCTGGCCTCGAACTCACAGCGATCTGCCTGCCTTTGCCTCCTGAGTGCTGGTACCACGGCCTGGGCCTTTATGGTTTGTAAGACACCCGTTTTGTGTCTGTTCGAGCAGCCTATGACTGCCAATCTTTGCTTTGTGTTATTATCTATCCAATACATCAAAATACACTTCAGTGTGTTTTTTTCATACTTTTTGTTTGTCTTATCTTCTGTTTCTCAGAAATCTATTGCCCTTCAAGATTTAATGTAAGGTTTTTCTTGTTTTTATTTTCACATATGCATATGCAACTGCTTTAGAACTCCTTGGTAAAGATATTTTACTTTCCCCATTTTTATTTTAATAATTTTATTGAATCTCTATTGATTATATATGAATGTGGCTATCAATGGACCCACAGTCTTTGTCAGTTCTCCTATGTTTTTATGAAAGCACACAACTCCTATTCTCTTGACACTTGACCATTTATGGTGGCTCCTGAAATAAGCTTCAATCAATATTATTTTTAAAATAATTCAAGTATTATTAATCTGATGTATTGCCAACTATGTGAGGGGATATGTGTGTTATATGTAACTAGTTAATTTTTACTAAGAACACTTTCTGGAATTTTAACTGAAATTATAGGATTCTTCCCAATGTGTTTGGAGAAAATGAGCATCTGATGTCTTCTAAGATGATGAAACAGATGATTTCTATAAGGTTTTTGAAATTATAGCCAGAAGCACTCTGCTTTTCTTTCTTCCACAGACATAGACTTTGACTAGTTTCTCACAAGAATTTCATGTTTGGGTTAAATATAGTGGTGAGTATAGTCCCCACTGTCAGAAGGTATAAGCAGAAGTTCAAAACCAACCCAATGTACCTAGTGAGCTCCAAACCAGACTGACCACATGACAAAAATCTATCTCCAAAAGAGTTTTAATCATCACTAGTGTAAACTTAATTATCTTTGGAGTTTAATTTTCCATTCACTATATTGCCATGTTCCCCTAGCTATTTGCTGATCACATAGGATTTTATTCAAGAAATATACTTCTTTCAGTTATTCTGGTTTTTTTTTTTCTGTTTGTCTTTTTGCACTGGCTTAAACACCAATTAAGGAGAAAAGCACTAAGAATTTCACTGCTAGGTGGGGTTATTACTATAGGTTTATTTACATGGCGCTTTTATTGGATAGGGGTCTATTTTTCCTACTTTTTTGTGCTGGGAGGGTTGTTTTAAGCAAGAATGGATTTTTACCTTCAGTATAGTTTTAATTCCTACTTTGCCATTAAATTTTTCTTTACCATGCCACATGGTAGTTGTACACACACCACTTTCTTTATTGCAAACCGTAGGATGACCAATTTGAATACATTTATACAAACACAGAATTGCCCAAATGAGGACATCCCAGAGTGAACTATTCTTTAAACATGCCTGTCAAAAAAGACAGGTAAAACCTTTAGGGATGCAAAATAGTTAAGTTTTTTTGTTTTTTTTTTTTTTTTTACTAGTCAGTACTTGGGTTCCCTGAACAATATTAGACTGGACAATACAATTGTGCTTGGCATCCCTGGAGGGACAGTAAGGCTAGCACTGCATCACAGCCAATCCAGAGGATTGAGGAAACTGATATGACAAAATAGGAATATGTAGTATGGATTTGTTCAGAAAATAACTTTGATTTAAATTTTATTATTTGAAATTCATACTGTGATTATGAAGGAAAATATATTACTTACTAGAGAATTATTGTTAAAATATTGGGGATATGAAACATTAATGTCTCCAATGCATTTTCAAGGATCCTCAAGAAAAAACATAAATAAATTGCAGATCCTACTTGCTGACAACGTGATAAAATAAAGTAAAACAAATACAAACTAATGTTGAATTTTGGTTTATTTATATAATCTATTTGGTTTATTTACTCTAATTTTATTTTATTTATTTTTAATGATACTTTTCAAAAGTTTATTTACTTTTATTTTATGTGCATTGGTGTTTTGTCTGCATGTTTGTCAGTGAAGGTACCAGATTGCTCTTGGAATTGGAGCTACAGATAGTTGTGACCTACCATGTGGGTGCTGGGAATTGAACCTGAGTCCCACGGAAGAACAGCTAGTGCACTCAACCACTGAGCCATCTCTCTGGAAATATTACTATAATTTTAAATGATACTTTGAAAAAATTTTAAAAGATGTGTACTTGTGAAAAATGTGATATATGATACAAACATATTTGGTGACAAAAAAAGTTAATTTAATTGATGTCTGAAAATTACTGAACAATAAAACACTGTTGCTTGATTGCCATGGCTTGATGAGACATGCTCCAAAATAGAGTAATATAAAGGCAATACAAATTTAACTGGAAAAAGATAAGACTTAGTTATATTATTTTAATAAAGATTAGAAATATAGAAGTTATCTGGATTTTGCAAAATTAAATATTGATGCAAAGAATCAAACATTTTCCTCTACCAAATTTTGCTAGCATTCACTTAGAGCTTAACATTTTGTTATTTTTTCACATCACATGTGAAGAATAGATATTGGTCAATGAAGCATTTATTAATTCTAGAAATAATTAAGTTTTCTCTTAAATGGATAATACAAGGTTTCATCTCTAAGCAATATAAAATTTACGCTGGACAATAAAATTATATTTTCCCTCTATTATACACAGAACCCAATTTTATTGTGCTTTCAATTGCATTTACACACCATTACCCTATGGTCTAGAATACTGGCCCATGAATTTCAAAGCAATGTACAGAATTTTGCCATACAACTAACTCTCACTGGAAAAAAATTCTTTGCCTTGTGCAATGAAACTATAGGGTTCACAGACTCTGGAAATGGAAATGTCTCATTAGGTCATCTTCCCCATTATTTTGAAAAATTATTATACCATATATGGTCTCCATTTCCAACTGTTTTACCCTGTTAGAATTTTAACAGCCATACCATTATAACTTTCTCTGAAAACTATTCCATAATGCCCTAAGGATTCTCTCATACTACGTGTACATTTTACACAAAGAACTTAAAATAAAGAGCGAAATAGCAAATGGTTGTGTAGTTCCATCTAAACTGAATGTCTTCATTGATTTCCTCCATGAATTTTCTTTTTCTTTTTCTTTTTTTGAATGGTGGACACTTTACTGAAATCTTTACAGACTTTACAAGGGATTAAGTCACTGACTCCAAGTGACCCAAAGCACTTGGTACCACAAATATACCATTATCAAACAATATCCGTATGCCATTTCAAATATTCATGGCTGATGTTTATTGTATAAGGTTGCCTTTGACTTGCCTGTCACACCTCTGAGTCAGCGACATAGAGGCGTAAGATCAAAGCTTCGCATTAGTTTAGGTTATAAAAACTGATTACATGGGCAATGTAAGACAAGAGAAGTTGTTGTACCATTCTCTTTAAGACAGGTTAGACAAATAGGCTGAGTACACAGCAGGGTGTCAGGCTAAGTCTTTTATTTTTTTTTTCTTTTTTTGTTTTTTTATTAATTTATTCTTTCTAGTTTCTAGATGTTTTAGATTTAGAAGCAAAATGAAAAAGATAAAAAAAAAGATAAAGTGATCTCCCTCCCTCTTTTCCTCCCTCTCTTTCCTTTTTTCTTTTCCTTCTCTTTCTTTCTTTTGTTCATTCAGTCTCTCTTTCTTAGTGCTGTGCTTTATCTGATGAAGCAATATATAGTAGAGACGCAAAGCTTGCACAGGATTCAACAAATGAGGGCTCATTATTCTCTGTTAACCATGAATGCAATAATTCTTTCCTAAAGTAGAGATGTCACCACAAAATCTAAGTAATATGTTAATATAAGGCATAAAACAATGCTTCAAAGAAACAAAGGTATTCTAAACAAACATTTATATAGCATAACAGTTGAATATACAAGAGGGATTTTGTCCTATTCTCATTTCTATAAAAAAAAATTCCTTAGTCTCAGAAGTAATACACTATCCAAGTCAGGTCTGTTGACATGAGCACGTGATCCAATCCCTGATACTTGGGAGGCTGGAAAACAATCCAAGTCTAAGGTCTGGCTAGACTCCAACAGTAAGTTCAAGGCCATTCTAAACAATTCAGCAACACTTTGATTCAAAATAAAAATAAAAAGAGGAATGGGAATATAACTCAACTGCAGAGTGCTTACCTAAAATGTGTGAAGGTCTGGTTCAGTCCCTATTAGCACACACATGTATAGCTATAGAACCAGAACATTTATTCCAATGATAATTACACTCTTATACAAAGGCACAAAGAACTGTGTTATATTCTTATTCAGTCCCTTCCTTTTAAGACGTGGCTCACAAGCTTTTGAAGTCAAAATTAGTATGTGCACAAAACATTATCAAATAGCTATGATGGACAGATTATATTATCATTAAAATAAGCAAAACTGGATCTCTGGATTTCTTTATCTTTCCATATTAATGTAATACAAAAATAATACTTATGATCATGTCTAAAACACATTATTTCATCCCACAAGAAAACAAAAATGATTATTAACTATTAATTTACTCACCATGAAATATTTATCTTTTTTTAAATATTTATTTATTTTTAATTAATTTATTCTTGTTACATCTCTATGGTTATCCCATCCCTTGTATCCTCCCATTCTCCCCTCCCTCCCATTTTCCCCTTATTCCCCCCACATGAGAGTTCCTCAGAGGGATTACCTCCCACTGTATATGCTCATAGGGTATCAAGTCTCTTCTCAGTGACCTGCTGTCCTTCCTCTGAGTGCCACTAGGTTTCCCCCGCCAGGGGACATAATCGAATGTGAGGCTCCAGAGTACTTGAGAAAGTCAAATCCCTCTCTCCACTCAAGTGTGGAGACTGTCCTGTCCATGGGCTAGATCAGGGTAGGGGTTTAAATTTTACCGCCTGTATTGTCCTTGGCTAGGGCCTTAGTTTGAGCGGGACCCCATGACCCAAATCTGCCTATCATAATGTTCTACTTGTAAGTTTCTAGGACCCACTGGATCCTTCTACATTGCTATTCTCCCATTGTTCTCTCATCTAGAGTCCCAATAGGATGTCCTCCCCTCGGTCCCAGTTTCCTGGTAAGGGAAGGCTTTCATGGGACATGCCCATTGGGCTAGTATGCAGATATAAGTGAGTATATACCATTTGAGTCTTTCTGCTTCTGGGTTAACTCACTCATTATGATCATCTCTAGCTCAATCATTTGTCCACAAATTTGCAGATGATATGATAGTGTACATAAGTGACCCTCAAAATTCCACCAGAGAACTCCTACAGCTGATAAATACTTTCAGCAATTTGGCTGGATACAAAATTAACTCAAAAAAGTCTGTAGCCTTCCTATACACAAATGACAAGCTTGCAGAGGAAGAAATTAGGAAAGCCACACCCTTCACATTAGCCACAAGCAATATAAAATATCTAGGAGTTACTTTAACTAAGCAAGTGAAGGGCTTGTTTGAAAAAAATTTCAAAACTCTGAAGAAGAAGATTGAAGATGACATGAGAAGATGGAAGGATCTTCCTTGCTCATGGATAGGGAGAATTAACATAGTAAAAATGGCCATCCTACCAAAAGTAACCTACAGAATCAATGCAATCCCTATCAAAATACCTACACAATTTTTTAACGACATTGAAAGTTCAATTCTGAACTTCATATGGAAAAACAAAAAACCCAGAATAGCAAAAACGATGTTGTACAATAAAAGGTGCTGTGGAGGAATCTCCATACATGATTTCAAATTGTACTATAAAGCAATTGTAATTAAAACAGCATGGTACTGGCACAGCAACAGGCTGGTTGATCAGTGGAATCAAATTGAAGACCCAGATATGAATCCACACACATATGGTCACTTGATTTTTGACAAAGGAGCCAAATCCATTCAATGGAAAAAGGATAGCATCTTCAACAAATGGTGCTGGTCTAACTGGATGTCTATGTGTAAAAAAATGCAACTGGACCCATATTTGTCACCTTGCACAAAACTCAAATCCAAGTGGATTAAAGACCTCAACATAAAACCAGAGACACTAAGTCAGTTAGAAGAAAAAGTGGGGAAGAGCCTGGAACATATTGGCACAGGAGACAACTTCCTGAACAGAACACCAACAGCCCAGGCCTTAATGTCAACAATTAATAAATGGGACCTCATGAGGCTGAGAAGCTTCTGTAAGGCTAGAGACATGGTCAAGAGAACAAAGCGACAGCCTACAGACTGGGAAAAGATCTTCACCAACCCTACATCTGACAAAGGTCTAATATCCAAAATATATAAAGAACTCAAGAAATTAAACACTACCAAACCAAATAACCCAATTGAGAAATGGGGCTTGGAACTAAACAGAGAATTCTCAACAGAAGAATATCAAATGGCTGAGAAACACTTAAAGAAATGTTCAAGCTCCTTAGTCATCAGGGAAATGCAAATCAAAACAACTCTGAGATTCCATCTTACACCCATCAGAATGGCTAAGATCAAAAACTCAACTGACACCACATGCTGGAGAGGATGTAGGGAGAGAGGAACACTCCTTCATTGCTGGTGGGAATGCAAACTAGTACAACCACTTTGGAAATCTATCTGGTGCTATCTCAGAAAACTGGGAATAGGGCTTCCTCAAGACCCAGCTATTCCACTCCTTGGAATATACCCAGCAGATGCACCAGCACACAACAAGAAAATTTGCTCAACCATGTTCATAGCAGCCTTATTCATAATAGCCAGATCATGGAAACAGCCTAAATGTCCCTCAGTAGAAGAATGGATAAAGAAATATTTATCTTAAGATATGAAATAAAGTTAAAAATAATTGTTACTGTACTTTTATAAATTTTATTTTTTTATATTTCATATATCTCTGTAAATCCCAAAACTTAAAACTGATTTATAATACACACTCTAACTATGATGCAAATCAAACATAACTTGAGAAAAATAATTAAATAGCAAAATTCTCATTATGTGTACAATTATAGAGTGAGAATAAAATACTGTACCTGTTTCTTAGGTAGGAAACAAAATTGCAAACATCTGATGAAAGTTTAATTTTAAAGGATCTATATTTTGCCAAGCCTGGTGGCATACACCTGTAATCCCAGCACTTGAGGAGGCAGATCTCTGCGAGGTCCAGGACATTCTAGGCTACAAAGTGAGTCCAGGCCAGTTAAGGCTACACAGAAAAACTCTGTCTCGAAAAACAAAATGTGCGTGTGTGTGTGTGTGTATGTGTGTGTGTGTGTGTGTGTTTCTAACCAATAAATTTATAACTGTACTTACAAGCAAGAAAGAATTATTAGAAAAAATTATTAGTAAAAGAATCCTATTAACAAAAGCTCTCCAAGAGAAAACACTACAGTCATCCTGTAGGGCATCAATAATCATGTAGCATAGAGCATTATCAAGAATCATCAATATTTTCAGGTTAGCCATGACACTCACGCAGAACAAACAAACAAATACAATTTGTAGAGCATATATATGAAGAAAGAGGCTGAAGAATAAACATGAACAATACTTTAAGGTGAATGTGTTTACAGTTGCATAAAAACAAACAAGGATATCTACTTCTGCATTAAATATGATGTAGAAAAAAAGCGGTAAAAAGAGAGTTACAAGTCTAAACATTTTAGGCATATAATTGTCGAACTAAAATATTTATTAGACTTTAAATATCAGATGGACAGCATAAAATATCTAGGTGAACACTCAATTAAATATATTAATGCCAGTTATAAATTTAGACCAGATATACAAACAATAGGTAGTTTACACGAGACACTACTTATTTATTTATTTACTCACTTTGCATTCCTTTTTTTAAATTTTATTAATTTAATCTTGTTACATCTCAATGGTTATCCCATCCCTTGTATCCTCCCATTCTTCCCTCCCTCCCATTTTCCCCTTATTCCCCTCCCCTATGACTGTTCCTGAGAGGGATTACCTCCCCCTGTATATGCTCATAGGGTATCAAGTCTCTTCTCTGTGACCTGCTATCCTTCCTCTGAGTGCCACTAGGTCTCCCCCTCCAGGGGACATAGTCAAATGTGAGGCACCAGAGTACGTGAGAAAGTCTATTAAAAACAAGGAATTCCCAAAATTTGTGGACAAATGGATTGAGCTAGAGATGATCATAATGAGTGAGTTAACCCAGAAGCAGAAAGACTCAAATGGTATATACTCACTTATATCTGCATACTAGCCCAAAGGGCATGTCCCACCAAAGCCTTCACTTACCAGGAAACTGGGACAGAGAGGAGGACATCCTATTGGGACTCTAGATGGGAGAAGCATGGGAGAATAGCAAAGTAGAAGGATCCAGCGGGTTCTAGAAACCTACAAGTAGAACATTATGATAGGCAGATTTGGGCCCAGGGGTCCCGCTCAAACTAAGGCACCAGCCAAGGACAATACAGGCAGTAAACTTTCAACCCGTACCCTGATCTAGCCAATGGACAGGACAGTCTCCACACTTGAATGGAGAGTGGGATTTGACTCTCTCACTTTGCATTCTTATCATAGCCCACTCCCTCTTCTCCTCCTAGTCCCACCTTCCTTCCTTCTTGCCCCTGTCCCCACTCACCTACTCCTCAGAAAAGGGGAGAAATGCACACACCAACCCACCGCAGCACATCAAGCTGCATCAGTACTGAGAGCATCCTCTTCCACTGAGTCCAGGTAAGTCAGCCCTGTCAGAGAGAAGTGACTTAAAAACAGGCAACAGGAGTCTGTGACAAAGACAGTCAATGCTTCCCTTACTAGGCTACCCACATGAAGACTAAGCTAGCTGCCCATCAACTATGTAGGGCAACTAGGTCAAGTCCATGCATGGTCCTGGATTGGTATTTCAGTATCCATGAGACCCTCCACCCCCCACCACCACCATGGAAAAGAGCCAACTCCTGACAACTTAACAATAGTCTGCTGTGCTTATGCAGTCTATGCTATGCTATTGCAGAGCCTAACAGCTATCCTCTGTGAGGCTCCACCCAGCAGCTGATTAAAACAGATGCTGACACTCACAGCCAAATGTTAGGCAGAGTTCAGGAGCCCCTTTGGAAAAGTTGGGGGAAGGAAAGAAGGGGCAGGATGAAACAGGAACGCCACAAGAAAACCAGCAAGGGCATTACCATTTTTAAGTGGCAGAACTAGAAACTAAACCCAGAGAGGTCTGGTTCCAAGGACATGTTTTTCTCATTACAGAAAGGTATCCTCCATTTTTCATATCATTTGCTTTGCATATATTTTATCATAAAATTGTAACACAACGTCACATTTTCTCTTAGAAGTAAACTTTTTATATCCCGTCAAATGAATAATTTTAAGGCTACTTAAAAAACTAATTTTTGAGTGTATTACGTCACTCTTCTGAGATCACAGGTGAGAAATTTTTGTTGAGTTTTAGCAGTTGTCTTGTGTAAATGTCACATGCTGACTAGTAGCATACTGATGTTTTTTAATCTGATACAAAAGAAAGCAGTCTTTAATCAACTTGTAAATTCTAAGAAGTTAAGTGAGGCCAGTCCCAGGAGACCCACTCCTTCCCTATTGACTTCCTGAAGCCTTCTGATCACAAGACAGACACGGCAGGCATTGCTCCCTGTGGATCTAAGGAAAGTTAAGAATTTTAAGTACACAGTGCTTTTTCCCTCAAGCAAATTTCCTGAAAATATTTTGGAATATTTCTTCCATTCCTCTCCCAAAATAATCTAACTATGTGGCTTTTCTATAATAAATATTACTGCTTGAAACCACTTTAGAAGACTATGTACAAATAAGCATTTATAAAAACTCCTACAATTTAAGTTATCAGCAAAGAAGAAGAGAAACCCACAAAAATAAAATACACAGGGTTGTTAAGAAAGCTTCACACAAATGTTATACTGATGGGTAATGACATTTACCAGCATTTATAACTAGTGTAGTATCTCCATGAAAAGCACTGCAGAAAATACATTTCCATACAAAGTTCACTAAACTAGCTTTGCTGAAAGCATTGATGCAGCATAGAATTACTGAGGAGTTCTTTCTTTTTAAGTTCCATTTAGAAAACATCATTATTTTGAGTTAATAGTCAAACTACACATTGAATCATTGATGTTATATTGTTCCTTTGTGATTGTTCAGAATATTTTTTCTGCAAGTTTAAATAAAGTCTGTACTAAGCTCTTATACTGCTAAATAAACTATAAAGTAGTGAGGAGGTGAGGAGTCCATAGATCCTCCATCTAATAAGTCACCAAACATTCCCTGTAGATATCCTTCTTTTAAATGTGTTAGAGGCATTGGAAAGATCACTTAAAAAATCAAACTTAGTTCTCTATTTTATAAAGGAAATGGCTTTTTAATTCTCTAATGAAAAGAAGCTTTTGTGGGTTTTGAATACAGCCTTTCTAAGGCTATGCTTATAATTATGTCCAAGCATCAGTGGAAGGAAGAAAATACAATCAGAGGATGAGAATGAAATGTTGGGGCATTAAGCTGTCAACAGATTTATGTTATCAAGATTACTCACATTTGAATATTACATTTAAAGATCAGGGTAAAGCTCAGAGCTGTTAGTGTTTGCATTGCTTTCCAAGCCTTCAGGAAATGCAGCAGAGAGTGTGATTTGGATTGAGCATCATTTTGTAAAGCTTTCAATGTCTTCTGACCTTCACAAGGACAAACCTTCCTATCAAGATTCTATCCTCTTTTCTGTTTCTCACTCCAATGTCACATATTTCTCCCTATTATGGAAATTCTAATCCAGTTCAACAAATTGATCATGAACAATATATTTTTAAAGTGATTTCTTATAAAACTATTAACAGATGAAGGCAAATGAGATTTGTTCTAGTTTATTAAAGCATTTTCTTTTTCCTATATATCTATATTATTACACATATATACAATAAATTACCTACAGCAGGAAGAACCATGACAGAATCAGGAATTATATAAATGTTACATTCTTAGTGCTTTGGCGATTTGTATTTGGCAGCCTTGAAGAAAACATCTTTCCTATCTTCGTGAGTCTAAAATTCTGAATATACATCAATATATATCATATCTCATCATCATCAACTTAAAACATCTATCCAAAGCTAAAAACATCTTAACCCCTAGCAACTAAGTTTAATTGTAAAATTAAACTACTTGGTCTTCAATCCCATCAGAGACTAGAGAAGGAATAAAATTAATTACCTGAGTATACAGGGAGCGCAGGTTAGCAGCTTCCCCAATGAGAAGATGACAGAGACAGTTTGCTGCCTGAATAGTCACCCAAAACTCTCTATAACATGCATCTTCTTGAGCCTTCTGGCCCCATATATCTGACAGACATATTTGTGAGGCGAGACCTATTGAGGACTTGCTAACCTTGTCTTGGCAGAGGTTGGCCTTCGGCTCTGCCTGCATCCAAGCTTGCCCGCTTTTATGCAGAATTCTGTCTGTGGTAGAAATGAAGACATTTTGCCCAGTATTTTCTTGATTATCACTTAGCAATAGCATCAAACTACTGAAGTTCTAAATTTCACATATGAGAATAAGATAATTATAGATACCAGATACCAGATATTATGGTATATGATGTTTATTAAGTGAGCATGGGGAGAGAAGGAAAGGGGGGAGGAGTATCCCAGACAGAGACAGAGACAAGAAGAGTAAGAAGAAGAAGAGAGAGAGGAAGAGGAAGAGGAGAGTGGGGGTAGAGAGGGAGGTAGAGAAAGAGAGAGGAAGTAGAGAGAGGCGGCCATATGGAAGGTTTGTCCTTTTGTATGGTCCTGAGCAGGGCCATGCCTCCATGGCGGGTAAGCAATGACATCACAAGAAGACCAACTGAAGAACTCTAACACTACCCTATAACCCTTAAAATAATAATTTAAAAAAGAATTTCATACACGTATGTGTTTTGTTACTGTTTAAATTTTTTATCTATCAACTGACAACTTAATCTTTAAGAGTGTGTGTGTATGTGTGTGTGTGTGTGTATGTGTGTATGTGTGTGCATGTGCACACACACAAAATGTTTTCACAGTTATTTCAAAACAACATCTTACAGAGAGACTCATACTTGTTTCCTAAAGTAATAAGATTTGACAAAATTATTTTTAGGAGTATGGGCAAGTGGAAGATTCATAGCATCAGAACTGAGAACAGCAGTGAATTTCTCAGATTTGCCATATTCTAACATATGTGATTTTAAGCAAGTAACTTTATGTCAGCATGCTATAGTTTTTCACAATAGGAAATGTGAAAATTTATGTTCATCTGAGATGGCAAATAATTTTTTTTCTTTAGAGATCAAGTCTGAAAAATGAATGAGCACCTTAAAATACATGTTGAAAATTAATCAGATGCTATACCACTTCAGACTCAGAAGATAGGAATGTGATTTGTTAAATGCATAAAGTTTAGTCATGGGCCAACTCATTGGTGAACTCTGTGCCAATAGTTAACAACTCCTGAGTACACAACAGCTAAAATACTCCTTAAATTCCATGTTCCCCATAGGTGTGTTCCTGGGAATATATACATATACACATGTGTTATCCTTGAGTGGTCTTTTTAATTTTATATAATGTGCATTTACATGGAATTCTGTTCTTCACATTTAATAGGGATTTATAGCAATACCCAGAATAAAGTTATTTTATGAAAAATATCAAGTATGTCATAAACCTGTGCTACAGAGTAAAATTATTTGAATGAAAAATTAAGGTTCCCTAGTTCTTCAGCCCCAAGGCAATTAAAGAGACATCCTGAAGGAGCAATGCCAGTTCATCCCTCATTCCGTGAGTGGACTGTGAGATCCAGCCACTCTTCTCCCCAACCTTCTTAAAATTCTAGCTAATCTGCTCATGGACTTCAGAGAGTGGGGATTTAATTTTATTGTACATTTTGGAAGATTACTTAATATTCAGTTCCCAGTGTGAAGTTAATGAATATTCTCCAAAGCAAAGATGAGCCAAGAATAAAGGGGTAAGACTGCAAGGTTAAGCCATTCTGTGTAGAAGGAAAATGTTCAAACCCTGAATACTTAAAGTAGCTTTACAATTCAAAAGTTTCCTTTGTACAAGTAGGCCAAGAAATAGAAGCACATATCCCACCTCGTGAAAGAATTGTAATGGAAAAAAAATCCCAGAAGAACCTTATATACTAAACAGGTTATGTTCACATATAATAATAGTAACTACAAAGAAAGAATAAGCAGGCTACCAAGATGAGACTTGATAGCCTATGACTATATAGTGGTGGAGGAGGTCCCACTCAGTCTTAGAACTAGGGGAGGGGAGTAGGGTGAAAGTGGGAGGGAGGGCGGAGCAGGAGGATACAAGTGATGGGATAACAATTTAGTTGTAATCTGAATAAATTAATTAAATAATAAAAATGGTAATTAGCAAGTGGTGGAGCAATCTTACAAGTTGGAAATTTTTGAAGGATATATATTGACAAGGTTGAATTGTGATGAGGATTCAGGCAAATAATTACATAGAGTATAATATTCAGATTCTGATCTTGAGTAAATAAGTGAATATCCATCACATTTATAGATTGTAGACAGAAGATAGATAGATAGATAGATAGATAGATAGATAGATAGATAGATGATAGATAATAGATAGACAGATAGGTATAATGATATATGATAGATAGATAGATAGATGATAGATGGCAGATAATAGATACATATATAGATGTTAGAGAGATAGAAGACAGATGGATGATAGGTAGATAAATGATAAGTAGATAGATGAAAGATAGCTGACAAATATAGATATATAATAGATAATATATAGGTAGATAGCTGACAGACATATGATAATAGATGATAGATAGATAGATAGACAGATAGATAGATAGATGCTAGATAGATAGGTAGATAGATAAATCATAGTAGATGATAGATATATAGATGGAGAGATAGAATAGATAGATGATAGGTGATAGAGTAGATAGATGATGATAATGATGAAGAAAGATGATAGATAGATACATAGATACACTAGATAGAAGATAGATTATATAAATGATAGACATACATACATACAATGTATAAGTTGTATGTTATAAAACAAAACTACACATACATTGAAATAAGTATCATTCAAACCCTAGTAAAAACTGTATCACTACACTAATCCTAGAAAAAAAATAGACTTTAAGCAAGGCCTGCTAGAGTTTATAACTCCTTCCATAAATCGTAGTCTTGATTTTAGTAATTAAGGACTATTTTATTCTGAAAACTCTGAGGCCTAACCTTAAGACTTGTAGCATGCCATGATTATAATAAAAGTTCTCAGACATGGCTAAAGAGATATAGGTTGGGCACCTGTAAAAAGTGTGGCTGACTTCGAGCAGACAATCCATGAACTTACATTTTCAAAAGATCTCTTCATGCAGTTTTAAGGTGATGAGAACCCTTGTTGGAAAAGGTGGTCCATCTTCCTTCCTGCCAAGATTTCTCTCCCTCTAACTAGAGGCCAAGACCAACTGTGGAGGTTTGAAGGGCACTTGAGACAAATGGTCTAAATATGACTGTGCAGCTTTATCTACTTACTCCTAACCTTGATTACTTTTCTTTCTTTCTTTTCTTTTTTCTTCTTCTTTTTTTTTTTTGTTTTGTTTTGTTTATTTTTTAGAAACAGGTACATTGATTTTTTTAAAGATGTATTTATTATGTATACAATATTTTGCCTTGACATACGCCTACATGGAAGAGAGCACCAGGTATCATTATAGATGGTGGTGAGCTGGGAATTGAACTCAGGACCTTTGGAAGAACAGACAGTGCTCTTGACCTCTGAGCCATCTCACTTCCTTTTTTTTTCCCCCCATTTAGTTTGGTTTGGTTTCGTTTGGTTTTTTTGAGACAGGTATTCTCTGTATACCTCTGGCTGTTCTGGTCCTGGAACTCGCTCTGTGGTCCAGGCTGGCCCTAACTTGTAGAGATCCATCTGCCTCTGCCTCCCAAGTACTGGGATTAAAGGCGTGTACCACAGCTGCCCAGTCCTACCCCTGATTTTTAATATGAGTTCTCAATGATTAAGTATGCAAAGAGTTTTTCAGTAGAAAAGTAGAAATCAATGAACGTATGACAGTCAGAATACTACTTCCCTTACCAGTTGCAAGCATGAGCAGTATTGGGGCCCAATGATGTCTTACTAATCAACCATGACAGAGGCTGCATTGAGCACATAAACAAGAAAATGACAAGACAAGCAGGTGCATTTACAGAAAGCAATATTGAAATATGTTGTGACTGATGATGAATTTCTTTTGGAACTGAGAGACTGTTAACCACGCAGCAAATTAAAACTTTTCATTTATAATGTAATTAGTATATCCGTTTATGACAGCTATTGACCAAGTGTTCCTACATTTGCTCATTTGGGATTATAATTTGTGATGTTCTAATTTTAGATATTGGTATTTAGATCTATTTTTAAAATTAACATTATGTGCACCATGAGTGTAAGGCATAACTTATTACTCCATTCCTGTAGATAATTAATTGAAGAAAAGGATAGTATAACTATATTATTTTATCTTATTCACCAACCATTAGATTTATTTTAGATTATTTTAGTAATATATGTAAATAGTTGATAGACAATTGAATAGGTTATAGACTTTTGATTCTGGACTTCTTTCTCATTTTGTCATTAGAAATAATACAAATTAAAACTTATATTCATCCTTAGGATTAGAGATACATTTTGTGTTAATTTTGAGTACATTTTGTAGAGTGTTAAAGGAACATTAATGCTAGTGTATATTGTGATAATGGGAAAAAAATGGCAACAGATGGGTTGGCAGTAAGCTAACCATGAGCAGCCACTACCAGTATTACTACAAAGAAAGTACAACCTTTTCATGCACCATAACATAACGGAGTTTCTCCCAATGAAGAGATTTTAAGTTTAATCTCTACAACATCATTCAGCACATGGCACATGCAGCCTTCCACCTTCATCGATGTCTTATTCCCATAGACTTGTCATTCCTTGGGATTTAATGTTAAAATAATTTTTTACATCTAAAATCAACTCAAACAGAGAGACAAACAATATAGCATTCCTTTTGAATGTAATAAGACTTCTAATTTAACATAATAGAGAACTCAATTTGTGTTTTCTGTCCATTTTTATTAAACATTTTTATTTTTATATATACATTTATATTAGTACACATATATACAATAAACTACCTATAGCAAGAAGACCCATGACACAATCAAGAATTATATAACTGTTACACTCTTAGTGTTTTGGCTAATTGTATTTGGCAGCCTTGAAAAAACAATCTTTCCTATCTTCATGACTCTAAAATTCTGAATGTAAATCAATATCTATCATATCTCCTCATTATCAACTTAAAACATCTACCTATACCTAAAAACATCTTAACTCCTAAACAACTAAGCTTCATTGTAAAACTAAACTATCTGGTCTTCATCCCCATCAGATATTTGAGAAGGAATAAACGTGATTACCTGAGTATGCCAGGAGTGCAGGTTAGTAGCTTCCCAAATGAGATGATGACAAAGACAGTTTGCTACCTGAGCAATCCCCTCAACCTCTCTATAACACTGGAGCATCATCTTCAGCCTTCTGGCCCAATATATCTGACAGACATATTTGTGGCTTTACTTTAAAACAGAATAGGAGCTGGAGGATGATTCACTGGGTAAAGGGTAAAGGTACAGGCTGCCAAACCTGCCAACCTGAGTTGAATCTCTGATGGCTTCATTGTGGCTTAAGAGAACCAGCTCCTGCCAGCTATACATTGCCTTCCTTGTGCACATGAGAGCAGACACACACGCATATACTTCATAAATAGAATTTAAATTGTTTAAATAATTTATGACTGGAGCCTATAAAGATGTCTTAGTAAGCTGTATGGCACACAAGCCTGAGGACCTGAGTTCAGAACTCCAGGCTTTACATAAAATTCCCAGTGTAGAGGCACTGGTCTGGAACCCTAAATCTACCAGTTAGACACAGCTATTTTCCTAGAGCTCACTCAACAATCTCACCACCACAGAGTGAATTTCAGCTTCAATGGCAGATTCTCAATAAAACCATAAAGAGCGAGCAATAAACGAGGACACCCAGTGTCAATCTCTGGCCTCCACATGCACACACACACGCACACACATACACACACACACACACACACACACACACACACACACACACACACACA
>OU015742.1:159530859-159553915 GCA_907169655.1 Acomys percivali | reverse complement strand
ACACACACACACACACACACACACACACACACACACACACACACACATGACTATGTATGCCAAAATAGGAAAGCCCTGATCTTATGTTGTTTCTCTGCAGTATGCTTGAAAGATGGAAGCTAAGTGAAATCTGACTGGATTTAATGTAAATTGAGACTAATCCCTTGATTTGTCTGCTTCCTAAGCCTGAAGTTAAGCCTTAGATAAATATTTAAAATGCTACAAGTATTTATAAATCCTTACCTTTAACACTTCAAAAGTGGTAAAATATTTTTAAAATATAATGTTCTTGAAAAAAATAAACTGTCAACCAAAAATACATATTATAGAAATCAAAAAAAGAAAAATTGAATGATTGTTATTTTCAGAGCATCCTGAAAATTTTGTAGTTAGATTTCAATTTTAATTTTTACACAATTTAACTGTTTTAATAACAAAAGTATATTGATTAGATGGAATCATTGCATATTCTAATGAAAATGAGATCACTGAGGGCACATGCTTGAAATAATATCATACATAATTATAGTTTTGTATCATACATGAGTTGAAAAAGCTTTTCCACAGGAATTTAACAACTGCATTTAAATAATTGAAACCAACTGGACTAGACAGAATGGTGTATGACTTTGTGTATGTGCAATAGGAAAGTACAATTGGAAAAGGCTTAAGAGAAAGAATGTTGTTTTGGGACTCCTTTCACTTTGTGAAGGGGTCTGTGTGTGTGTGTGTGTGTGTGTGTGTGTGCGCGTGTGCGTGTGTGTGTGTGTGTGTGTGTAGTGTGTGATGTGTGTGTGCATGTGAGTATGCGAAGAACACTAGATGTGTTATACATTCTCTTAGTAAGTCTTTGAGTGAGGAATATATCATTATTAGTTAAAGAAAAGGAACTTCTCTTAACTTTATTTTACAGAACTGAGCTTTTATTTCCATTTGAACTAATTCTCATCTCCCATTTATTCTGAATACCTTTACATTTCATGTACAATCTAGGCAGGTAAACTTCCACTGCATTTCTCATTTTGGAGAGTGTGTCTAACAACTACCTTTGCTCCATTATGCAAGCCACTTTCAAGAGGTAATATAACTTGTGTGCTGTCTTTAGCTGTTTGAGTTTCAGCACCACCCATGAAACCACAGAAAATCCATCCTCCTTTGCAAAACCAGATCCCCAACACAGAGCTTACCTTCTGAGCTAAGTCAGTTAGAAATAGGTACGTTTATGTGTAGTGTGGTCAGCCTTCATATGCTGTCTCATAAACATAGAGATCCATGCTCTATGCTGCATAGTCTATATTTCCTATCTCATGATAAGCAGAAATTCTTCTACATTATCCCAAATTATAAAAGTTGAGTTACAGCTTATTATGAAACAATAAGTCTAGAATGCCAGCATCAAAGATGTCTGGTGATAGTCATGAATATTATAGCAATAGTTGGTTGCTTACTATGTCCTGCCATATATGTGTCTCTGCTCTTACTGGAAGAGAAACCAAAACTATAGAGACAATAAAAAGAACAGTCATTACAAGAGCATTAAATGAATAGTAGAATTTTAAGCAGTAAAATTCAATTTTTTAACATAGGATAACGGGGATGCATCAATATACCTTTTCAAAATCCTTAAATTAAAACATCAAGAATAAGCCCCAGTGTAATATGTAGGGTTTAGGTTACCATAAAGTATCAGGGCAGATAACAATGGTACCATTCTGGTACACAATATTGATAATAAAAGAGATAGTACATGCGTGGAGTACAAGACTCTGAACTTTCCATTCTATTTTTCTGTGACTAGAAATTTCTATTTTTTTAAAGTAAGAAATAGTTTAAGTATTTAATATATATGATGCTACCCACATTCAGGGTTGATATTTTAACCTCAACTACCACAATTCAGAAATCCATCAAAGATCCATACACAGGCCAATCTAATGCATACAATTCCTCACTGACTCATTTCCCATGTGCTAATGTGACAAGTAAAGCAGATGTTCTAGTCATTGTGACACACAAATAGATCAGGCTAAGCATCACCTTCTCCTACCTGTTCCCCAAGGCCTTATACTTATTTCATAAAATCATTAAAAGTCGCCCAAGTTTTAAATTGTTAGGCTTTAAAGGGGCATTGCCTCTTAACCACGAGCTCATAAAAATCAGAATGAGTTTCACACTTCCAACCTATAATGAAAGACAATAAACATTTTTATTTCAAAATTCAAAGTTGGAAGATGGAGAAAAAGAATAGTCACATCAAACAAAACCAAAATCCAGCAAAGGCAATGGAAAGCTGGACACAATCCAGTTTTGTGACCTGCTTAAGAAGTACACTCGTTTGGCAGTTGAGATTTTCTGCTATCGAACTGCACCCCTCATCTGCATCTCTTCTTGCTAGGCTCCCCATAGTCCTGGCATCTTCAATATTTTAGGGTCCGTACTAAAGCTTTGACTCACCTTTACAGCTTAATGAAATGGCCTCCTGAGGTCTGTCTGCATGTACTCTGACTCTACCTCACAGAGACTATCCTTGGATAGTCTCCACCATAGCCAGTGTTGCTTATTCTATGTCTTTAACACCTAGATGACATTTTCAAGTTCTGCTGCTGCTCAAGAGGTAGCCTAGTCCCCGTGTAATCACAGTTGTCTCATGTCCTGTGTACTGATCCTGAGGACACCTTCCACTATGCTGCTATAAAACATCAGATCTGTAATGGCACTAAATCTCTTTCACAATTACAGTTACTGTGTTGCTTCTGTTCTCTTTCCCCAAAACTTTACATGTACCTCCACAAATTTGCCTCAACAAACAAAGTGTTACATATTTCTTTAGTTTTGTTTTCTGTTGCAGTAATTGCAGTAATAAAAGCAACATAATAGAAAGACAATATATGAGAGCATAATTCCATATTACTGTCCTTCATTGTAGAGAAGTCAGGTGGCAGGAACCGGAAACTGCTGGCCACACTAAATTCACCATTGAGAGCAGAGGGTAAGTAACAAGCTAATGCATTCATGCTAGCTCAGCACTCTTCTTTCTTTTAACACATTCCTAAGTCAGGCACATGAAATGGAGCCACTCACATTGGTAGTGGACCTTTGAACTTCAACTAACCCACGTAAGAAAACCACTCACAGACATACATACACATATACCAACTTAATGTAGGCAATTCATCACTGAGGCTCAAATCACAGGTGATTTTTACATTGTGTCAAATTGACCATTAAAATCAACCATTGTCATAAGTAAAAATTAAACCCCAAGGTTTATATGCCCAATTATTAAAGCCATTACAATGCATGTAGGCTTTGAACTTTTTCAAGCCTACTTTATTTGGGATTCTTTAATGCTTATACCTCTCTTTCAATCCACCTACCCTAGATAGGAAAGAAAAGAAGTTAATGGGAACAGGAGAATGACAGCTTTTTAGACTCAGTTCCTTGGAGCGATTTCACTGCCATAGTCCGCAAGATTTCAGCAGACCTGTTCAACAGCAAACCAGCAATTCGGCAAAGGTGACTACAACCGCAGCAGCCAGAACATGGAGCAACAACCAGAACTTCAAAGAATTCTCTGGAGCAATTCTCTCTAGGAGCATCTCGAAGCAGAGTGATAAACAGCAAACTATAGGAAATTAAGGCAAGCCTCTGGTTTTGGGACACACACACACACACACACACACACACACACACACACACACACATCACCTGTTCTCTCACAAATCTGCTTCTAGCAGAAACACACTGCACCCTCACACTTGGGAATCAAAACAAAAACATGTTTACATCCACTAGAAACACAGGTATATGTACTCACCAAAACTTTTTTTCTTTTTCTCTTCTCTTCTACCTTCAAACATTAAACTAAATTCTTCCACATGCTTTTCCTCTAACTATAATTTAAGTAAAAATGTTCTACGTATATTATCTGTATTTCATTGGCTATCTCAAGTTGAACTTACCTATAATATAGCACCTTGACTTCTACAATATAGCCACTCTTAATCTTCATCTCCTCATGTAAATTTACAAGTTTAGATTCATCCCACATCTTTTCATTCCAGTTTGCAGATGGAAGTAGTTACCCAACCTGTACATTTCCTCACTGTGCTGACTAGTTTTATGTCAACTTGACACAAGCTAAAATCATATGAGAAAAAGGAACCTCAACTAAGAAAATGCCTCCATTAGGTTGTGTTATAGGCACTATCTCCATAGCTGTTCAGCCTAGTATGTGGAGTTTTAGCTACTGCAAGAAGACAACTCAAAGAGTCAAGGGGATACAAATTGGAAAGGAAGAAGTCAAGGATCACTGTTCACAGATTCTATGATACTATACATAAATGAAGCCAAAAATTCTACCAGAGAATTCCTACAGCTCATGAACTCCTTCACCAATGTGGCTGGATAGAAAGTTAATTTGGTAAAAATCAGTAGCCCTCCTGTATACAAATGATAAATGAGCTGAGAAAGAAATTAGAGAAGCAACACCCTTCACAATACCCACAAGTAATATAAAGTATCTTGCTATAGCTCTAAACAAGCAAGTGAAAGACCTATACGACAAAAATTTCAAGTCTCTTAAGAAAGAAAAGATATCAGAAGATGAAAAGATTCCCCCATGCTCATGTATTGGCAGGATTAACATAGTGAAAATTGCCATCTTACCAAAAACAATCTACAGATTCAATGCAATGCCAATAAACACTCAAACACAATTCTTTACAGATCTTAAAAGAGCAATTCTCAACTTCATATGAAAAAAAACCTAAGATAGCAAAGATAATCCTGTACAATAAACGAACTTCTGGAGGTATCACGATCTCTGATTTCAAGTTGTACTACAAAGCAATAGTAATAAAGACTGCATGGTATTGGCATAAAAACAGACAGGTTGATCAATGGGATCTAAATGAAGACCCAAAAATTAAACCCAAACACCTACAGACACTTGATTTTTGACAAAGAAACCAAAACCATACAATGAAAGAAAGAAAGCATCTTCAACAAATGGTGCTGGTCTAACTAGATGCCTGCATGTAAAAGAACACAAATAGATCCATATTTATCACTCTGCACAAAACCCAATACAAGTGAAACAAAGATCTCAACATAAAACCAGACACACTAAATCTATTAGAAGAGAAATTTTGGAAGAGCCTTGAGCTCATTGGCACAGGAGATAACAGACAGAACACCAATAGCTCAGGCTCTAAGGTCAACAATAAGTGGGACCTCATGAAACTGAAAAGGTTCCACAAGGCAAAGGACATAGTCAATAGAACAAATGGTAACCTACACACTGGGAAAAGATCTTCACTAACCTTACATCTGACAAAGGGCTCCAAAATATACAAAGAACTAAAGAAGTTAAAAAACAACAAACCAAACAATCCAATAAAAATGGGGTACAGAGCTAAAGAGAGAATTATTAACAGAGGAATCTCGAACGGCTGAAAAGCACTTTAAAATGCTAAACTTCCTTAGTCATCAAGGAAATTCAATTCAAAAGTTCTCTGAGATTCCACCTTACATCTGTCAGAATGTCTAAGATCAAATATTCAAGTGACAGTATGTGCTGGTGAAGATGTGAAGAAATTGGAACACTCCTCCATTGCCAGTGGGAGTACAAATTTGCAAAACCACTTTAGAAATCAATCTGGCACTTTCTCAGAAAACTGGGAATAGATCTACCTCCACTAGATCCAGCTATACCACTCCTGGGCATATATCCAAAAGACGTTCTATCATAGCACAAGGACATTTGCTCACCTATGTTCATTTTTATTTATAATAGCCAGAAACTGGAAACCACCCAGATGTCCCACAACCAAAGGATGGATAAAGAAATTGGTATAGTTACAGAATGGAATATTACTTTGCTATTAAAAACAAGGAAATCGTGAAATTTGCAGGGAAATTGGTGGACCTAGAAGAGATAATCCTAAGTGAGGTGAGCATACCCAGAAGGACACACTTCGTATGCATTCACTCATTAGTAGTTATTAGGCATACAGTACAGAATAATCGTACTACAAGCCATAGATGCAAGCAAGCTAAGTAACAAGGAGGGGCCAAAGAAAGACACTTGAATCCCATTCAGAAGGGGAAATATAATAGACATCAGAAGTAGGTGAAGTGTGGGAAGTTGATGGGAGAAAACGTGGGGAGAGGAACGACTGTGGGGATTCGACGTGGGGCGCGCAGGGGTGAGAAGACTGGAAGAGAGAGAAGGAAACGAGAGGAGGGGTATGCTGGGGCTGGCTGGAGACCTGAGCCAGGGTAGACCACCAGGAGGGTATGGGCGTGACTCTCTAGCTGAGACTCCTAGCAGCGGAGCTCATGAACTGAACTGCCTAAATACATCTCCAAATCAGCCTTTGCGGGCACTATTACCATGACCATTTTTAAATTCTATTCTTATTTGTACATATAAAAAAATACTGGATTAATTATGTTCTCATATAAATATCCAGGTATATAAGATATGGCCCATTAACAACTACCTAGAAACCAATACTGAACAATATAGAACTAGAAAATAATCAGACAAAGTTGTGTTGTTGTGTAAAACATATGTAAAAATGTTAAATACCTGTAAAAATAGAAAAGTCAATGTCACTTTTAAGAGCCCTGACTATAAGTCAGCAAAACTAATACTTCACACTCCATATTCATATCCTTTAATAATGTCTGTCTATTTCCAGTCTGTTTATCTTGTTGCCTTTTAGAGTTGCAGGACAAAATGATAACATGTGGCAAAGAGAACACATCCCAGGAAATTCAGCCAATATCTGTTATCGTCTTTTGCACTATATTTTTGTGTGTGTGCCTACACATATAGTGAAGAATTAGTTATGAAATCAATAATATATTAATAGTAGAAAGTTTGATTGATAAAAGAATAGCACAACTGTTAACTATACCAAGATGGATAGCTCTTAAATATTATAAAATTTTTATCAAGCTTTCACATTAAGAACAGAATCATAGAAACGCTATAAAAAAATCAATTCATTTTCTTCCTTTTGTCTGACATGTTGCCAACCCAGCAACCTGAGCCATCTGTTAAGTTTCAGTTTTCAATTTAGCTTATCCTTGGTTGGTCAGCTGAATTTCTTTCCAGGCCAAATGTCAGAGAGAGGCAAGATATTTCTGATGAGATATTTGTTCAGAGGGGAGAAATGAGTGCTTCCACAAAATAGTAGTTTCTATTTTTTTATACACACTTAGTTTGCGTTATCCCTTGAATTTCTCCCATTCCCCAACCCTCTACTCCATCCCTATTTAGACCTTTTGTCTCCTAATTCCCCTCCTTTGTACTTTTATGTTGTATGTGTTTCACTGTCATATCATCTTCCACTATGGTTCTTTTCTTGCTTCCTGACTCTACAGAACAGATACTCATTGCAACTTAAATGCAAAATCTGAAGTTATGAGGCTGAAATTCACATATGAGAGAAAACATACACTTGTCTTTCTGGGTATGGGTTATTTAATTCATTTAATATCTTTCCCACTTCATCTATTTTCCTAAAAGTTTCATACCTTCCTTTTCCATTAGTGTCGACTTGTTTATTATTACCACACGTTTTATTATCCATTCGCCAGCTGATAGACATCTAGTATTATTTCATTTCCTGGCTTCGGGAATAGAGCTTTTATTACATTTTATATTATTTTATACATAAGCAGGTATGTACAAGCACCTCTGTCATGGGGTATAAAATATGTGAGTATTTTGCTCTGAGGTCATAGAGTTTTAACCCCAAATTCCAATACTTCATATGGAACAACTCCATGTGAGTTTTTGGATAGAGAATCCTAAAAGAACACAACTTATTTCTGATTTTTCTCACCAGAACTATATAATGAGATCCTACTTTTAAAGATACTATACATTTTAGATAAAAGAAACAGAAATAAAATTAGAGTTCTGTTATTATTGATTCCTCCCCAATGGTTAGTGTGCATAATGACAAAAAGTTATAATAAAAGATGTTGGAGGAGAAAAGCCACAAATGACCTGCAAGGTAAGATATGATTTCTGATACGATAGGAGTATGAATATTCTGGAGACAACCAACTGCTTTATGAAAGGGAATAAATATCTGGCACCATAGGCATGATTAAAAGCCTATAGCTGTAAAGTGACAGGCTTTGGACATCTGCTATTGATGTTTGTCTCAATTCCTTTTTTTTTTTTTTTTTTTTGCATATGCTTTGATAAAACTATAACCAAAAGCAACTTGGTAAGGAAAGACTTTCTTTTCTCTTACACTGATAAGCCACAGTTCATCATTGAAGAAAGCTCAAGGCAGGAACCTGAAAGTAGAAGCAATGAAGGAATGCTGCTTCCTGGCTTATACACTGGCTTATTCTCAGATAGCTGTATTTTTTAAATTAGGACTTTTGTCCTTTTTAGTATAGTTTATTATTTAAACATTTTTTAATTAAAGATATTTTAATCATATTCCTCTCCTCCCCCTAATTTTTTCAGGTCCTCTTCCCATCCTTACCTACCTACTTTAGTTCTTCCTCAAGAAGAAAAAAAAAATAATCCAATTCAACCCCCCAAAAAACCCAATAAATTAAAATAAAACCATATTTAAAACAATAACAAACTGTCAAAAAATAAAGGCACACACACACCAAAAAACAAAACTGTGAAGTCCAATTGTATATTTATCAACTACTCCTAAATATGAGGCCTTATCTAGGGTGGTTAATAAGAAGGCAAGGCCCTCTAAATCAACATGAGCAAAGCTCATATGAATAATCATGATACTAAAGTAGCATAACCACGGCCTGCATGTGTTGAAACCAAATCTTTTGTGAATATATTATGTCTTCTAGTTTAGTATTTTTATTAAATTCCTGAGTGTGGGAACAAGCACAGTCGAGCTCTGATTCTTGTACCTTCTCTTGGGCTCTTTTCATATGTCCTATCCAACTCTGATGTAATAGTTATGGCTTTATCTTATTATATTATACTTTGCTATATCTTCTAAAATAATGAATGATTGAATTAATGAATGAATACCAGCCACAAAGGTAAAATTTAACAACTGAGCTGTCACATACCTGCTGGAAGAGGGAAAAATCAGTTTTCCCTCTGGGTATATCAACCAACCCAGGAAAACCAATCTAAGGAAAGTACTGACCACAGTGAGATGGTCCCTCCTCTATCAATTAATAATCAATACAATCCCTCACAGATGTGCCCAAAGATGAACTTGATCTAGGAAATTCCTCAGTTGATACTTCTCATCTCAAATACCACAAGGTTAGCAAGTTGAAAATTAAGCTTAACCAGGACAATGTTTTGATAAATTAACATGCGATCAAACTACCTTCTAAATATTTATGTGTATACCTATAGATTGTTAGTACAGCTCTCAGATTGGTCAGAGTAGCTATCTTTTGCCATGGGTGGTAGTCACAACAAAGATTTACAAGAGGCCGAAGTGTGGAGAAGAAGTAACTTTTGACTGCTTGGCCTTACTGGAACATCTACATCACCTCTCCAAGATCCTGGGAAAACTGCAGAAGCATGTGACTAAGGACTGTGAGAACCACAGAATATAGAGGAGTGATGTACAAGTATGCTCTCTGTACATTACACGGCTGTTTCGATCATGAGCACACAACAAATATGTGCAAGAAATGAGAGAGAGAGGATACAATGAAGAAAAAGAGAAATAAAATGAGAAAGGCAGAAAAACAGGGACATGAGGATGAGAGGGAAATGCTGTGTTTTAAGAAAACTTCAAAGTTTGAGTTCAAGTCTATTTTGATTGGTGCACACCCAGCATGTGCAGGTCATATGATCACCATTGCAGTGGTCTCCTTCCTGATCTTGTTTTCCTAGCTGTGTGTGGGGTTTGTAAAAGTTCATTTGTTCTATATCTTAGATTCAGTTTTCCTACTTTTTAAGTGTTTGCCTGAATTGACGATTATTTCAGTTGTATATTTTTATTACTATATTCTCAGTTTTCAAGAGCATAGAATTAAAGAAAGGAAAATTAATGATCACGATTCAGTGACAAGTCAGATCAGCAGAGATGCTCAGTAGAATATCAAGTAATGATATGTACAGTGATTATTCATTAATTCATTAATAAGTTCCCATGTTATTCTTACAGGTAAAAATGTTTCAGAAATACCCTTCATACTTTACCTAACGTCACCATACCACACCGTACATAACCTTAGAAATGACTCCCAGATCATTTTGGGAATAACATGAAGAATCACCTGGTCTTCAGTTAGAGCATTAAAGTTGGCAGTGACAATGACACATGACAGAATTTTGTTCATTCATCACATTAGTCTGAAATTTTGAAATAATTTTGTTGACTCCATCTTATCACATGCCACTTACTTTCTTATTCACACCTGCCACATGTTAGCATACACATAGAAACCTTTACTTAAGTACTTGTCAACAGCCTAAAAAGAAGAATATATAAATTAGTTATAATTGTATATTTCAAGTTGTTTTTATGTAATTATATATTCAATTTTTATAAATTACATCACAGTCCAAATTAGTTAACCATTTACATATAGACAGCATGAGGTGAAGTTTAAGTTCTCAAGTTACATGGACACCATGACATACATATTAATAACTTTGTACCCTGAAATAAGCAATTGTTTTTAAATGTTATGTTTCTTTTGTGTGACCAAGTAAAAATGTTTCTTTTTTTAAATGTAGGTAATATTAGTAGCATACCACTGAAGTAGCAAAGTTTTTATGTGTGCATCAAACGTTTGCTATTTTTTAAACTGCATTCTCCTTAACTTCCTCAAGAATTACTGAAAAACTAATTTTCATAATCTCGCAGCACTTGCTTCACCCTCTCTATTCTCTAACATCATAACTTTTACAAACAGTAAAAAAAATTCTAAAAAGTAATATGCTATTAAGAACAATTGAAATTGAAAAATAAACCACAAACTTATTTTTATTTTGAATTATTATAAACCCCTTTGTAATTGCCAAAATTGCCAAAATTAATATGCTTAGGACTGAAGAATGGCTCAGTGGTTAAGAGTGTATATTAATCTTGCAGAGGATATAAATTTGGCTCCTATGCTGAGTAGCTCACAACCACCTATCAACTTGGATCCACAGAACCACGAGACCCCTCTGCATATACCTCTATACAGGCACGCTCACATACACATAAAATTTTAAATTAAATAATTTTAAGTTTAACATATGTAGTCATACTTTCTTCCCCAAATTAAGTTAAAGGTGATAGAACACTCTTCTATGGATCTGAGATAAATATATAAAATTTAGCCATCATAGAAGTTCATTTTCTATTAATCTTCCACAGTCCAACCTCTGGAGCACAATAACTCATATGTCTCCAAATCCAAAGCATATTCAACCTCCTCACACACAATTCTCTAGTCTCATCCCATTACAGTACGCAATCAAAGATGAATACTTCATTATATCTCCAGTTCAATGTTTAAAACCTAAACTTAGTTCAGGTGACAGTCAGTAATGCTTGAGTTCCCTCTATCTTTATCCTGAGCCCAGCTCTCCCTCCTCTGCTCTATAAAATAGAGGAGAGCCTTGCAATGAAACTCAGATTTTTTTTGCTCCAAAATGTAACAAAAGAGGACAAAAAGAATGGAACGTCTCTGAAAATCACAGGGAAAAGTTTAAGATTTCCTACGTTGGGTTTCTATGTCTGTGTAGTTTCCAGCAGCTCTTTCCATTTCCTTGTAGGCTCTCACAGGACATGTTTGTGAAAAAGCAGTTTTCTCATCCTGCTTTCTGCTGGAGTCCTTCAGAATTTTAACAACCTCCTTTTATTTAGTACTCCTCTGTCCCTTTCTTGGTTTCTCCCTGATGTGTGATAATGCCCTGACAAATGCAACATTGGAGAGAAAGGGTATATTTTGGCTTCTGTTTCCATAGGGAGAGGGTCCATGATGAGGGAAAGTACATGGTAGCAAGCATGGAAGCCATAGCGCCTTAGCGGAAAGAACAAAAGCTGGTTGATGACAGTGAAGCAACACTCATAAGCGGCAGAGGGAAGAGGAAGTGGCGTTAGACAATAATAAAACCTCAAGGCCCAGCTCACAATTACCCATTTCCTTCAGGGAGGCTTTACCTCCTAAAAATCCCCAACCTTCCCAAACAGTGCCACCAGCTGGGGATCAAATGTTCTGGTAGCCTATGGGGATATGCCACATTTAAATCCCAACAGTAAGTACCCTTCACTACACCAGTATGCTGAAACAATTTTCTCTACAAATTTGGACATCTTCATCTTAGTCAATTTTCTATTGATATCATAAAATACTATAGCCAAGGCAATTTATTAAACAAAACATTTAATTGGGTTTATGGTTTCCAAGGATTAGAAGCCATGACGGCAGAGCAAAGGCATGGGATCAGGAGCAACTGAGATCTCACACTTGAACCACAAGCAGGAAGCAGAAAGCATTCTGAGAATGATCCAAGTCTTTTGAAACTTCAAAGGCCAGTGAAGCACCTCCTCCAAGAAGGCCATACTTTACTATCCTTCATGACTAGTTTTACTACCTGGGTCTAAGTATTCGAGGATGTGAGCAGGAAAGTCACTGATTCCAGTCCATTCATCAAAGAAAAGCCACCTCCACGAATCTCAGAGGTAACCTGGCCTCCCTTCCATTTCCCACTTGATGTAGCTGACAGCCTCTGTCCTTAAGCATCCTAAAGACTCAGATTCCTTGAGAAGGACAGAGAGGGAAATCCAATCTCTTAGAAGAATTTTTAAATTTCAGGTGTTTTAGCTGGGGGTGGTAGGTCAAAATTCAAGGTTTAGTATTGGTCTTGCAAATGCTCAAAGTTTGGTTTCCAACACTCATGGGGTGAGGATCTGGGTCATAGCTGTCAATAACTGTGCCTCTGGATGGATCTAATGCCTCTGGACTCTGCCAGTTTTGTACAAACCCATACATACACAGACACACACATGCTCATAATATGAAAATACAAGAAACTTTCAAAAATTAAACTAAAGTAATATTCTTGGTTTTAAGAGAAAGATAACAGATTCCAGCTTTGGATTTTCCTGTAGACTATGCTTTGCTTCTTTTTCTTGTATGTAATGGATTCTGACACTTAAAGACATGGAATTTTCAAAATTGTTGTCTTAGTTCCTTTGTTCAATAGCTCTTTCAAAGTGTTTCAATCTGAGTAATTCAGTAGAAGAAAATTGGACTTTCACTATTGTTTTTCTCTAATTCTAGTGGCTACTCTAGTGCTCATCCATAAAACAAGCATCACATTTTTAGCACCACTTTGAATTCAGTTGACAAATTTTGTGTTTGTTTTCTTTGCTACATTTCAAATTACCAAAAAGATCTGAAATGGCTTAAAGCCAAATATATTTCTTATTTTCCTGCTTCTATGTGTCAGGCATACACATATAGTTTAACTTGGTCATATGCTAAGGGCACATATATTAAAATACAGCCTGGTGCTTGATGAAAACACCAAAAAGCAACTTTTAGATTGATAAGAAAATCAAGTTTCTTTGCATCTTTTATTGTGAAACTTAAAAATTGCAATAAGACAACTGAAGGAGATCAAAAGGACATGAATAGGAAGGGAAGAGGCCAAATATCTTTATTTATTTAGGGTCACATAAGTGACCCTAAAAAATCTCACTAGAAATCTTGAGCAGTTAATAATCACTTTCAGCAAAGTAGCAAAATACAAAATTAGCTCACAAAATGCATAGCCTTTCCTTAGAAACAAATGACAGTCAGAGAAAGAAATCATAAAAACAACACATAAACTATCTTGGGGTAACTTTAACAAAACTTGTGAAAGATTTGAATTATAAACACCTTAAGACATGGAAAATGACATCAAAAATTCAAAAGATCTCCTATGCTCATGAATCAGAAGGATCAATATAGTAAAAAACTGCTATCCTACCAAAAGCACTCTATAGATCAGTGCACTCCGCATCAAGATTGCATCAAAATGCTTCACAGATCTTGAAAGGACAAATTTCAGCATCATATGGAAACACACACACACACAGAGAGAGAAAAAAAGAATAGCTAAAACAATTCTGAATAATAAAAAACCTGAGGGTAGTATCACCATTTCTGACTTCAAATTATACTACAGAACTATATTAATAAATAAAATATGGTATTGGCATAAAACAGTTATAGTAATCAATAGAATAGTATCAAAGACACTAAATCCACACATCTATGTATGCCTGTGTGTTTCATAAAGAAGATAGAAATATACTCTAGAATAAAGGCAGTGTCTTCAACAAATGGTGTTGATTAAACTGGACAGCTTCATGTAAAAGAATCCAAATAGAGCCATACTTATCCTGCACAAAACTAACTCCAAATGAATCAAAAGACCTCAACATAAAATGATCATGGGGAATGATCTTGAACTCATTAGCACAGGAAAAGGTTTTATAACAGAATGCGGTATGGGGCTAAGAATAATAATTAAATAAATGGAACCTTACGAAACTGAGAAGCTTCTTTTTGACAAAGGACACTGTCAGCTAGAAAAGGTGACAGCCTACACAGTGGGAATAATTTTTACCAACTACACATTCTATACAGCGATAATATCCAAAATATATAAAGAAATAAAAAAATCTGAATATCAAGAAAAACAATCCTATTTTAAAATGGGAGGGTACAGATTTAAACAGAATTCCTAAAAGAATAAATACAAATGACTAATGTTTAACTTAAATGTTAAACATCCTTGGTTGTCAAGAAAATGCAAATAAAAACTATGATGTGTCCCGGCCCGTGGGACAAATAGAATCAGGGTTCACCTGAAAGAGGGAGTGGGGATTGAAAGTAGGGTACAGAGACATAAGAAATAAAGAGTGAAGTCTAGAAATTTCTGATCAAGACTCACTTTAATGCCGACTAGTAAGAATATATAGAGAGCAAGGTCAATAGGATCTATTCTAATCCCACTCACCCTAGCCCCCAGGCAAGAATACAATAGCCTGAATTGCTCCCTGTAGAACTTCCTAGTTCTCTGGGTTACTCCCTGTAAGAACTTTCTAGTTCTCTGTAAGAACTTCCTTGATCCTCTGGGTAGTTCCAAGTTGGGACTTCTCTACTTCTTTCAAAGGTAAATAGTCCAAGGATAGCCTAGAACACAAGACCTCCTCTGGCAAAGGTCAGCAACTTGAAGGTGACAGCATGAACCTAAGCATGGGATTTCTGACATGGCAGAATTTAGCATGGCTCCCCACAAAACTACATTGAAATTTCATCTTACATCCATCAAAATGGATAAGATCATAAAACACATAACAGCTCAAATTGTCAAAGAAGCATTGAAGAAGTAAGAGAAACACTCCTCCGTTGCTGACAGGACAGCAAACTTATACAGCCACTATGGAAATCAGTATGTCAGTGTATCAGGATTCTAGAAATTGACATATCTCAAGATCCAGCCATACCACACGTAGGCATATACACAAAGGATGCTTCATCCTACCACAGAGACATTTATGCAACCATGTTTATTGTTGCTCTACTCGTAATAGCCAGAAACAACTCATATGCTTGTGAACAGATTAATGGAGTTAATACATTTACACAATGGAATATTACTCAATCACTACAAAAACTAAATCATGAAATTCACAGGCAAATGAATAAAACCAGATTTTAAAATATCCTGAGTGAGGTAACTCAGGCATACAATGATAAATATGGTAGCTATTAAGCCAATAAATGGAAAGCAAGGTAAAAACCTAGAGTCATAAAAGTTACATATAGGGTAAAGGACCAAATGGGATATATGTCCCTAGGAAGGGAGAACAGAATAGACAGTTATAGATAAATGGTGTGTGTGTGGAGTAGGAAGGGTAACTGGAACAGTAGAATCAAGAAGGGTATTGCAGGGAAGATGGGAATGGGGGAGTGAATACAGGGATGGGCAGTGAAAATTATAGGCCTTATGAGGGATAGTACGAAAACCTAATACAGAAGAAACTTCCCAAAATATACATATATGAGGGTGATCTAAATGAAATCACCAAATAATGGGTGAGACAGAGGCCCCACCGGACATCTTTTATCACCAAATGAGTATTCCAGGACTCGAACTGGGTTACATCTGTCTAATTGAACTGTTGGCCAAAGGAGTCCCCTGGAAATCTACAAAAAACCCAGGCTGTTGCCAAAACCATATATTGTTCTCCACAAGCTAAAGACAGGCCTTATTGCTGAAGACAACACCTACATGACTTATTGAAAACAGAGAAATGTAGCAAGTGCCTACCTAGTGCCTTCACACCTATAGGCAAGTGTTTTCACTACAGGAAAGTACTCTGCATGTTACTAAAGGAAAACCACCAAGCCAACCACAAACCCTTTGATCTACAATGGTGAGTTCACTGCAGGATATGGTACAATGGTAACACTGAGCTTTGTGGGAGCAACCTAATCAATATCTGATTTGATTTAAAGCCTGCTCCCGGAGATGGAACCCATACCAGACACTGGTTGAGTGACCAAAAACTTGAGACTAGAAGGCTAGGAGTCTAGGTCAAAACAAATATTACTGTCCTACTAAAGGTACATAACAATAAAATGACTCCTAATGATATTCTGCTATACTCATAGATCAGCGCCTTCTTCAACTATCATCAAAGAAGCTTCCTCCTGCAGCAGATAGGAACACATATAGATACCCACAGCCAGACATTATGCAGAGAGTTAGAGACATTTGAAAACTCAGCCCTAAATGGGAGGTCTCCACTAAATCCTTCCCATCTAGACACAGGGAACATTGTAGAAGAGGAAGCAGAAAAATTGTAAAAGCCAAAGGAGACAGAGAACAACAAAAAACAAGGTCTTCAAAAACCATCAGGATCTATGCACATGTAAATTCACAGAGACTGAAGCAGCAGTTATTCAGGGGTCCTCACCAGATGCAGTCCGACCTCACCAGATGGAGTCCTAGAGCAGAAAGAAGCAGTAGACACATGCCCCCATCTCTAACCCAGAAGCTGTCTCCAATTGATAGCCACTTGCGAATGAAAACTCAGTTTTCTCCAAGTGAGTTGCACTGGGAAAACAAACTGCTCTCAATGGTAGGCTGCATGCCCAGCAGTAGATGGCCAACAGCAAATGGACTCCACGGCATCTTTAGAGGTGCCTTGTCTTATAATATGTCAAGACTCACTCTCTTTCTCTCTCTTTCTCTTTCTCTTTCTCTTTCTCTCTCTCTCTCTCTCTCTCTCTCTCTCTCTCTCTCTCTCTCTCTCTAAATATATATATATATATATGATGTGTGTGTGTGTGTGTGTGTTTGTGTGTGTGTGTGTGTGTGTGTCTATCTGTTTCTAATTTTGTTTAATGTTTATTTTGTAATACCGAGATCGCCCAGATCATCCAGATCACTAGACCAGGACTGGATACCGATGCAACATACACAGGGTCCTGTACTGCGGGCTCAGAGCTCGGGTTACAATCCTTCCTGTTCAACAGCAATGAGTTTATAAAGGGAAAAGACCATAAGCAGGGATTGTGGGACACAGCAATGTCAACCTTTAGGCAGGTTGGGTGGAGACTGAATTTGAAGGGGAAGTTTTTTGGTTTTTGGTTTTTGTTTTTTTTTTTATCTCAGAGGATCATTGGGAGGTCACTGTATCTAATCGCTCTGGTGGAGTTTCTGGAGACTGCCGGCAGGTCTAGTTTACAGCAGTAAGTGGTCATTCTTGGAACTCAGGAAGAAGTGAGGTCACCCGAAAGACAAGTTCTCAAAGAACATTCACAGACAACAGCATTAGTTGTAGAATATATATTACATATAGAACATGGCATTAGTTTTGTCCTTACAGTTTGTTTGTTGGTTTGTTTATTATTTTTATCTACATGTCCTTTGCATATGTATTATAGCTTCTGGTTTTGTGTTTTTATGAGATTCCTGAGTATGTGAATAAATGTGTCTCTGAATCTATATTGGTTTCTTATGTATTTTGTGGGCTCTTTTCCTTCTGCTTGTTTCATCTAATTCCAATTTGTTTGTTTTTGTTTTATCTTATATTTCATTTCATTTCATTTTATCATTGTCCCATAGAATCCTGGTTTTTTTCCTAAGGTAAGACAGAAAATGACTGGATCCAGTAGCAAAGGGAGATGAAGAGGAACTGGGAGCAGTAAATGGACAGGAACCTGTAATCAGAATATATTGTATGAAAATATCTATTCTCAATAAAAGAAAAAATAATTTCTGAAACAGAAAAAATTCAAAATGTTTCATAGCCCAAATACTAGTACTGGAAACTTATGGTGGTTCATTGTAAGGAAATAATTAAACGCTATGAAGATTTATAAAAAGCAATATTTCTCAGTACATTCTACTAAAATCAAAGCCTCCTTCTTGTGTTCCAGATTCCATAGTACCATAAAGTACTATGCATGCTTCCAAGGGAGGGAAGCAATTAATAGACCTGTCTAGCTGTGGTGCCTATGACCCACAATAGCCAACATGAAAAGATATCCCTAAAAGCTTAATAGTGTTTCTCATATCTTTGTGGTAACAAACAACTGTCTAATTTGACTTACGGCCTAATCAACAGGAGGGATATAATTCCATGTGGTAGAAACCTAGTCCACTGCCTGGGGCTAGTGGAGTTATAGATCTTAGATGAGAACCTACAATCACCACTTTTCTCCACCAGCATAATTTCTGACTACATTCTAAACCTTGTAATTGACCCACAAATAACTGTAGCTTTTAACCCTCATCAAAGAAGCTTCTCTTTACCGCAAAGGGGATGATTACAGAATACCACAACTGGGAACAATGAAGAGATCAATGGACTCTATGGATCCCATCCCTAGTGGGCACATCTACAACACAGCTCCTGCACGGAAGGCTCAGGGAGTATCCCAAGAAAGGAGCCTGAAGAGTAGAAGAGACAGGGCACTAAGAAATCTACTGTGAGTCAGTATCCCAGAAATGGCTGCTTGAAGAACACTATCTGAATAATGACAATTTCAACAGAGATGCTAACACAAAACAAGAAAAATCTCAGAATCCCCACCCTCTAGACAAAGAACAACAGGCAACCAATGTCTGATGAGAGAGGGAGACATAGCCTCTCTCAGGGAGATGCTACATCCAATTGGCTGTCCAGTACAAAGTTATCAGTCCTGTAATCATACATGCATGAGTAACAAAAATGGACTCAGCCAGTTATATTTGTATATATGTGCATTTCTCTGTCTGTGTATACATAGGTATGTGTCAATATTTCAATATTATTTTTCACTGTGAAGACACAAGTGTTCAAACACTTTCCCGACACCACACCTCATTCAAAACAGTTTGCACATAATGCTGATTTATTCTGTATCACATCTATCCCAGATCCTGCCATTTTTTCCCATCTCACTCTGAGACCATATATCCAATGTTGGGTAGAAGTGGAGGAAGAACCCAGTGCTAGCCTAGCTCAACCATTACCCCACTAATGCATTGCACAGCACTGAAAGTCATTCTTGCAGAAACTATTCCAGAAAACTAATAACACCATTGGAACATTAGTGGTCTTTTATTTTCATTTGTTTCTAGAAATCAAAAGAACCTACAAACTTTGCTTCAAAATAGGACATATTTCACAATTTTTTTTTAATTTTTTAAATTTATTTTATTAATTTATTCTTGTTACATCTCTATGGTTATCCCATCCCTTGTATCCTCCCATTCTCCCCTCCCTCCCATTTTCTCCTTATTCCCCTCCCCTATGACTGTTCCTGAGAGGGATTACCTCCCCCTGTATATGCTCATAGGGTATCAGTCTCTTCTCGGTTACCTGCTGTCCTTCCTTTGAATGCCACTAGGTCTCCCCCTCCAGGAGACATAGTCAAATGGGAGGCACCAGAGTACATGAGAAAGTCATATCCCTCTCTCCACTCAAGTGTGGAGACTGTCCTGTCCATGGGCTAGATCAGGGTAGGGGTTTAAATTGTACCGCCTGTATTGTCCTTGGCTAGTGCCTTAGTTTGAGCGGGACCCCTTGGCCCAAATCTGCCTATCATAATGTTCTACTTGTAGGTTTCTAGGACCCACTGGATCCTTCTACATTGCTATTCTCCCATGGTTCTCTCATCTAGAGTCCCAATAGGATGTCCTCCCCTCTGTCCCAGTTTCCTGGTAAGAGTATTAGAGCTTTGAAGTGGTCTTATAAGTAACTCAATGTTTTCTAAACATCTATGCAACTCATGCTTTCAGCAATACACCTGGATTTCTACACCATAGGTTTCTTTGTAGTCTCATCTATCATTAGCCCTATGTCTGCCTGTACATCAAGACATAGGCAGGCACTCTGAGCTCTTTCTTTTCAGCCATCTGTCTCTTTCTTGCCATGGGTGAAGTGAGTGTTGAGTTTCTGCTTCATAAAATCTTCAGAAGTGAATTCCTTAAGGTTACTCTCCCATTTCATTTTTGCACATGACATATTCACAGAGGTCATGTTTTCATTTGGTATGAATTAAAAACAGATAAAATCTGAGGTCTCCTGGTATAAAATTCTACTATTTTGTTGATGTAAAATTTAATGAAGCAATTTATAAGCTTTATTTCATTCAGAACAATCGTACTCACATTTTACTTGTTTGTGGATGAAAAAAAGTATGGGCGTAAAAACTCAATTAACCTAGGTGTAAGAAGCAGTATAGTATACAGAAAATAGGAAGTTTAGGTGGGCAGAGTTTCAACACCATTTTGACCACTTATTTCCACAAATGTCAATTTTCTTAACTACAAAATCATGAAATCTTGATTCCATATGGCTGCTAAGAGAGCTCAGAAGACAAAGGTGAAGCACATAGCAGGTATCTGGGTGTATACACAAATCACAGCTTTGATTGCTCTTTTACTCATGCATATACAAGGTCCAATGTGAACATGATGATCCCCTACACTTAACTACACTTAACTGATGCACACATTTTCTGTTATTAGTACTTTGAGGGAACTGGAGCAATATTACATCTTACAAAACAATGACAAGAAACAGAAAGTTTACTTAAAATAATAGCATGACAGTATCTGAATTAATATTTAGTCCTTTTAGAATAATTTAAGCATTTCCAATGAAACTCTGTATTGATTCTAGTCAGTTCACATTTACTCTCAGTAGATCACTCGGTCCTAAACAATTATACATTTACTTTTTATTCTCATATGTTTGTCTATAAAGTAGATACTTTATTTGTATAAGTCATGAAATATGGTTTTCTGTCCTTTACATAGCATTTTTGGTGTTCACACAAGTGGAAGCTCTTATATCAGCATGGCATGCATTTAGTTATAAAATATTTCATTCTATGGTTGTCTATTTTTATTTCATTTCTAATTTTAAGCTTCTTTTCTGGACTAGAGAGGGTTGATATAGCTGCACTGAAGAGTGAAAACTCAAAAGCTTCTCTAAAAAATAAGGTACAAAACAACAAGTCCAGGCTCACTGCTTCTGTTTAATCCAGCACCTATGGCCATAACTAGAGGATTCAAGCAAGAAATTGAATAAAAAGAATCTAAATGAGAAAAGAAGCAAAATGTTCTTGCTTGAAAATGACATAGATATACAAAATGTGCTTAAACATCCTCTCCAAATACTTCTAAATTAATGCAGGCATTCAAAAGCATTGTCAAATTAAAAAATCAGTAGAGTTTCAAACAAAGATCTGTCTCAAAGGAAATTATGAAAACATTCTTCCTTCTAATAGTATTCAAAAATATGAAGGAGTAAACTTAACTAATGAGATAAAAGATTTGTATGCTGAGAAGTATATTGCATTTATGAAAGAGCTTAAGTAAAACAGAGGCATGCTGTGTGTAGCATTTGATGTGTGGTGACTTAATGTTGTTAAATAATCATACTGTCTTAAACCATCCACAGATGCAATAAAAACCTGAAAATTGAGAATAGGAGGCTTGAGTGATGGCTCAGCTGTTGAGACAGCTTGTTGCTCTTTCACAGGACAAGAATTTGTTCCCATGAGCAGCTAACAGCCATCTTAATGTCAGCTCCAGAGGATCCAATGTTTTCTCCCTGCCTCCATAGACACCTGTACACACAAGGTATATGTAAATAGATAGAAACAAATCATTAAAATAAATGTATACATTCAGAATGGGATCATTAAAATAAATTATATGTTCAGAATGGGAACTTACAAAATTTTAAATAGAAAACATAGTTTCCATATCCATGTACCACTAATGAAAAATCACAACTAGCCAAACTCATTTTTTTAAAAAAATGATAAATGCTGAAGACATAAACAATAGCATGATATTTACATAAAGAACAACATATAGACCACAGAATCCAACAAACAGCAAGTCAACAAATAACTTCAGAAATGCAAGCTCTATAGTCAGCTCACTTTGACAAAGTTGTCAAGAATACAAACTGATAAAAGGACACTTTATTCCTCACATAGTAATGGGGAAAGTGAACACCCAGAGGAAGAAATGAATTGAACTCTTATAAAATGAAAAAAAAAACAGATTAAAAACTTGAGCATGAGATGTGACACTTTTAGTCCTTAAAAATAGAAGAGAAACTTTGTAACACTAGTCTTTGTAATAGCGTCATTGAGGTGACACCAAAATCATAAGCAGCAAAGCCAAAAATGTTATAGTGAGAAGATATCAGACCAAAAAGGCCTTTGTACAACAAATGAAATGGTAAGATGAACAGCCAACCTGTGGAAGCAGAAAAAATATATTTTGAGCCATATAATTGATAAGGAGTTAATCTACAAATTTTACAAGGATCCCCTACAATGTAATATGTTAAAATGTGATTACAAAATTGGATAATCACCCCAAAGGACAATTTTCTGGAAAAGATACAATTATAGCTGAGAAGTACATGAGAAGGACACTTGAGGAGTTGTAAATACAAGTAAAATATCAATCCAATCTCATTGTACACCCATCACTACTGATTATAACCACAACTAACTAAAGGACAGGTGTGTGTGTGTGTGTGTGTGTGTGTGTGTGTGT
>OU015742.1:159481131-159530849 GCA_907169655.1 Acomys percivali | reverse complement strand
TGTGTGTGTGTGTGTATGTGTCTTTGTACACCCACACATCTGTCTTTGTGTGTTTGTGTGTGTTTGAAGAAAGTGGAACTCTTCCACAATGTTAGTAAAAACGCAATCACTGTGCAAGTGACTCATGAGTCCTCTATTTGCTAAAGGAGACAAAGAAGAACTTAACTCAATATGTGACATCCGTGCTTGCATTCTTATATTCATTTCAGCACTATTCACATTAGCTGGGGTGTGAAAAATACCCAAATTTAACTAAAGGCTCAAATAGATAAAGAAACCATGAAATGTTATATTAGTAACCCACTCTACCCTTGAAATAAATGAAATGGTGCCATTTTCAAAAACATTATCTGGAAGAAATTATTTAATGTGAAATAAATCATAACAAGACAATTGTTGGTTAATTCCATTTATGTGCGGCATCTAAAAACAGTCAGATCCACAGAGTTCACAAAAGACACAAAGATGTTAAAGGTTAAGGAGAGGGGCAAATTGGAAGTTTCTAATTAAAGGAGGTAATGTTTTGGTAAAGATGAATATGTAATGCTCTAGGAAAACAAAAGAGTTTTATTCTTTAAAAGTTTTATTTATTTACACATTTATACATTATTTTTATTTATTTATATGTAAACATCCTGGTCATAGTCCCATTCCCCCTCTCCTCCTACTCCCACCATCCCACTCCTATTCCTCAGAAACAAGAAGCCCCTCCTTGCCATCCACTCCAGCTCATCAGGTCACATCAGGACTGTGCGTGCTCTCTTCCCCTGTAGCCTGGCAAGGCAGTCCCAACAGGGGGCAGTAATAAAAAAGCTGGTAAGAGAGTCCATGCCTACTCCCCTTACCAAAGGTCCCACATGAAACCTGAACTACCCATCACCTATATCTTTGTAGAAGGCCTAGGTCCAGTCCATGCAAGGCCCTTGGTTGGTGCTTCAGCCTCAGGAGGCCACTCTGGGCCCTGGCCACTTGGTTCTGTTGGTCTTCTTGTGGAGCTCCCATCATTTCCAGATCATTTTCTCATTTCCCCCCACTTTTCCATAAGACTCCCTACCTATCACCCTATGTTTCGTGGTGAGTCTCAGTATCTGTTTTGAGATGCTCTGGGTAGAGATCCTGTCTGCAAGCATAGCAGAGTATTGTTAGTAGTGTAAGGGGTTGATTCTCTTCCATGGGGTAAGTACGTCTTGGGTTGGAGCAGGTATTTGTTGGACAATCTCTCAATCTCTGCTCTATCTTTATCCCTGCTTATCTTGTAGACAGGGTGAATTTTGGGTCAAAGTTTTTTATGGGTGGGTTGGTGTTCCCCTCCCTCTACTAGGAGACTTGTCTAGTTAGAGGGTGTCCTCTTCAGTCTCTATCACCCCAGCCACTAGGGGTCTCTGTTAGACTTGCTGTCATGTCTTCCCTGGAGCCTACCCCAGTTTAGGTCTCCAGCTTGTCACAGAGATGCCCTCTCACATAGTCTTCCTTCTCTCTAGAGGCTTTCTGTCCTCCTCCCTCTGCTGTCCCCACCATCATATCTCTCTGTGCTTCCTCTCCTACCTTATTCCCTCTCTTCAATCACTACCTATGTCTATTTTATTTACTTTTCTGAGTGAGATTTAAGCATCCGCCCTTGGATCGTCCTTGTTACTTATATTCTTTGAGTCTGTGCCTTGTAGTATATTTGTTCTGTGCTATATGAATAAAATCTACTTATAAGTGAGTACATACCATGTGTGTCTTCTGGGTCTGGGTTACCTCACTCAAGATGATCTTTTCTAGTTCTATCCAGTTACTTAAAGATTCATGCCTTTTCTTAATGCCACCAAAATGCCAGCAATCCCCTGGAATTCTTCCACTTCCTCCTTTCTTTCTTTCTTTTTTTTTTTTTTTTTTTTTTTTTTTTTGGTTTCCACTTATTTCTATTCTTGCTCAATAGGAAAAAAATGGGATGGGGTTGTAAAGGAGGAGGAGTATTTTATTCTTACAAGATTATTTGATCTCAGAGACATGCCATGCATTCAATATCAAGTGTATCTCTTTCTGCACCTGAGGATATTAAAACTTGGCTTATCTGATACCACTTTGTCTAATAAATGCAATGGCAGAGATCAGTTATTAAACTGGAATTAGTATTTAATTACAGATACAATGTTGAAATTTTTAAAAATGTTACATTTATTTTATTTGTATGCATGTTTTGTCTGCATGTCTGCATGTTGCACCACAGTCTTCCTGGTACGTGGGGAGGCCTGAGGAAGGCACTATATTCTCTGGAAGTAGCGTTATTGATGATTGTAAGCCACGGTGTGGGTTTGAACCCAGGCCCTTTACAAGAACAGGAAGTGCTCTTAACCATAGACCTACTACTACAGCCCACTACTGTTTAATTTTCCATTAATGCAAATGATGTTATCCGGGAGACTGTCAAAGGAAGTGCTATTAACTATTCTTGTTTACCACTGTCTCCCTGTGATGTGTTGCTATGTAGCTGTTTTTCTGCAAACAGAGGAATTCTTCCCTCTTACAGCGATAAGGGAGGCTCATAGCAATAATAAACTAGAGACACTTACAAAGTTCAAGAAGCCTTTGAAACAGGAGCTTAGAAAGTTAAAGATTCCTAAGGTCTCTCCCATGTGATAAACAGTAGACAATTTTGGGGAGAGAAAACTCTGAGGAGCTGCCTCTTTGTTGGACAAGGAGCTCTGGGGAGACGGCTTTTGTACCTCATCATCCATCCTGGGAAAGCTTTCTGCTGATGAAACTAGGCTGAGTTCTATTTTTTTTATAAGGAAGCCCAAACCATTCTCTGTTGGAGGAAGGCCTTATGCATTCTGTCTTCAGATTCCGATTTCAGTGCTCTGACACCTGGTTACCACACTGCCACATCTCCTGTATCCATGTGATCTAAGAAATGGTCACCAATTATCCATGATTAGTTAATGAAGACACTGGACCCTGTAACTGGGCAGGCATTAACCCTCTAAGCTATTTTGTTATCTCCAAGATACACATGCCAGGTTACTTGCCAATAACATATCCTGACTGAGATGCTTCTGTTCCATCAGTCTGTCTTCATGACCATGTGTTCATCATCCATCCTGCCTCATGGTGACTCCTCTCTCCCCTCCTTCTCAGAGATACCAAACCCAGGAACTTAAGCCCCACTTACCTCTCTTCTGCCCACTCACATTCTTTAGCATCTCTTGAAAGCCACTTTTAAGAGGAGACAACCCATGTATACTAGTTTTTACAAAGCTTTCTTTAATTAATTTGGCCATGATGATGATGGTTGGTAGTCTTTGTCCTTGCATAGACTAGCACAGGCTTGTGTGTGTGTGTGTGTGTGTGTGTGTGTGTGTGTGTGTGTGTGTGTGTGTGTGTGTATTACACACACACAAAATACACATCACAACACTCATTAGAGAAGTTTATATTTTTAGTGGATGATAATTAACATAAACACATATAACACACACACACACACACACACACACACACACACACACACATATATATATATATGTTTGTAGTGGATGCTGATTAGTATAAACATCCACACATGAAGAAAATAGTTTCAGAGGACTTTGAAGAGATTATTTAATGAAAATCAAGCATGAAGAAATAAGTGCTTGGCATAGGACAAACATTTAATCTTTATATCATCAGGCTTAAATTTGTACATGAGAATGTAAATAAAACAGCAAATATTTACTATAAAGTGTTTAAAGTTAACAGTAGACTATCAGGTATGTTCTCTAATTCCTTTGTGGACATCTTCTCAAAGGCGATCAAATAATTTCTCTGAAAATTGAGATGTACCTTTCATTTCAACACACTTACATATTTCTTTCTTGGCTTTCAATGCCCATCTGGACCTGCACTTAACTTCAAAGCTAATGACATCTTGTACTTAAATAATAAGAGTTTCTACATTCAAAAGAATCATAGTTTATTAAAATTTGTGATATTAAATCCACAATTATTCAGTATTGTTGATATAGATAGATATAGATATAGATATTTTTACACATATATAAAATAAACTACATACAACAAGAAGGACCTCAAAAAATCAGGAAATATATTGATAGTACATTCATAGTGTTTTGGCTAATTGTATTTGGCAACCTTGAAGAAAACATCTTTCCTATCTTGGGGACTCTAAAATTCTGAGTGTGGATCAATATCTATCATATCTCATCTCTATCAATTTAAAATATCTATCAAGACCTAAAAACATCTTAATCCCTAAACAAAGAAGCTTAATTGTAAAACTAAACTATCTGGTCTTCAACTCCACCAGAGACTTGAGAAGGAATAAAATTAATTACCTGAGTAAACAGGAAGTGCATATTAGCAGCTTCTAAAGTGAAAAAAATGACAGAGACCGTTTGCTGCCTGAACAGTCACCCAAAACTCTATATAATGTTGTAGCATTATCTCCAGCCTCCTGGCCCAGTATATCTGACATACATACTTGTGAGGCAGGAACATTTGAGGACTTTTTTAAAAAAGATTTTATCCATTCATTTTATTTATTTGTTTGTTTGTTTGTTTTATGTATATGAGTGCTCTATCTGCATGTACATCTGCATGCCCAAACAGGGCATGAGAGAGTATAGATGGTTGTGAGCTACCATGTGGTTGCTAGGAATAGAACTCAGGACCTCTGGAAGAGCCAACAGTGCTCTTAATCACTGAGCCATCTTTCCGGACCCTGTAGAGGACTTGCTTACCCTATCTTGACAGAGTTTGACTGTTGACTCTGCCAGCATCCAAGCTTGTCCATTTGGGGACAGAATTCTGTCAGTGGCCGAAATGAAAATCTTTTGCCCAGTGTTTTGTTTGCCACATTTGAAGCCATTTCTATAAGGAGTTTCTTTGATGCCTATCATCTTCTTTGAGGTAGCCTGGGTGTTGATAGGAGTTAACCTGTCTTATTGTCAAAGAATCCTTAAAACAATAAAAACATCTTTAAATTCCATATTCTGCAGGTCTCTGGTGTTTTTGAAGACCTTATCTAACTATTTTACCTTATCTTTCTATAAATCCTATCTATCCATTAAACCTAGGATGTATATTCTAGTAATTGACATGACCATGATTTGATTAAAATAACTGTTAACTTGTATAACTTACATATCCTAAATAGCCTGCAATAGCACTTTCAACATATTGAAGGTAAACCTTGTATTCTACTTAAATTTTACCGATACAATACCCCATATAACATATATATTATAATATATATATATATATTATATGATATGTGAAGGATAATCTTAAATTTGAATTCCATAACAATGTATCAAAATTAAACTCATTGTGCATCAATATACAAAATTCTATACCAACGAGTTAAAAATAACCTCATGAGTAACAATTAAGGCATTAAGTTGAGGAGTTGATTCAATAATCTACTTTTTGTCCTATCATCCCTTTTATTCATATATTCCCCTTTCTTTCTTTTCGACCCCTATCCCCAAACCTATGAAAGAAAGATAAAGGAAGAGAGAGATATCCCTAAGTCCAGCCTCAATTTCTCTGTGAATAAGACTAATAGTAACTTATAACCAAGTCCCAATGAAAATAAACATCTATTGGCCAAGAAAGCTACCAAATACTTACTGGACACCCCCCCCTTACAGGAAATGGAGCATCATTTCCTTAAGGTTTCTTCTGGCTGATTTGGGATGATTAATACCTTTGTAGGGTCCCAACAAAAATTGTGGAAAATCATTAAACAAACTAGGAATAGCACTTGTGGTCCAGTTTCTAAATGTTGAGTAATTCCAGGTTTAATAGAAGTCCTGTGCAGGACAATCTGCAATGCCAGAACAATTGGACTTCCTCCCAAGTTATTTTTATTTCCCCAGCTTTTGGCTCCAGGTATTGGATTGCTTATCATTGGTTGATTGCTGTTTACCTATCAACAACATGGCAAAACAAGCAAACCAAAATTATAGATTTAGAAGGAATCGAGGCAACTCTAAGTATCAGTTCCAACATCATTTCTGATTTGTAGATTCTGTGTTCATAAAAGATAACTACCTTCCATATCTCAGAAGAAAATGCAACCATTCAATTATATGATGGGAATAAATTGAGTGTTTGAAGAATACAGTGAGAAATAATCCTATACATATTACAAGCAACAAGTGAAGCCAGTAGAATAGACATCATATTAGGAAAGGTATGTATTATACTAAAAAATGCCTTTCCATGAACTCACTTAACAAACCTTCTAATGTGAAGTCTTCCATTAAACAATATTATTAGTATTTTAGAGACCACATAAGTTCCACAAGGTCTCTTTTAGCTTCTGCAGATGGATTTGGTGTATATATACAAACATATGCACCTATATAAAACTATAGCTCAATTGATTTCCTTCTTTTATTTCTGTATGTGTTTACCTGTGTTTACCTTGTTCTCTTGTTAATAACAAAATTTCATTTCCTAATATAATATATTCTATGTAGCTTTGCTTTTAAAAAATCCTCATGCACCTGAAATTTAAAGCAAATATTTTAAAGAGATTTTAAAAGATACTTGATTATTATTAGCTACATGCCTTTAGTATCAATGTCAAGTTTTCATTGGACAGAATTGAATAGAAAGTGGTAAAACTTCTTTTGAAGTTTCCATTTTAAATCTGATTTTATTTAATTATCATATAAGCAATAGACATTTATTGTCAAGAAAGCAATAGAAAGTAAATAAAAACTTATAATGGACCATCTAAAACACCACAATAATACTCATATTTTGGAGTTTACATTTCATGGTATTTCATGCATGTGAATATCCAATACTTTAAAATAGATTGTAGTATTTATAGTTTGGGAATTTATTTCACTTATAGATGTGAAGTGAAATATGAAAAGCAGTTTTGATGGTTTCAGAGTTTTCTACCAGATACTACAACTTTTATTTGTAATTAAATTTAAAAACACGGTTTTGAGCAGTCCTTAGGTCCTTAAATTTGGCCGCTGTGTTATTACACCTTTCAGCATCTTTTATTAGGCATTGTTGTGGTTCATAGGCTTTACAGCTGGGTAGGAGTACTGATTAATTTTCTCCACTGGAAGTTTGCATAGCACCTTCAATACCATGAGAGCTAGTCCTGAGAAAAACTTTCAGGTCAATTCCAGATTGATTCTGACCAAGTCTCCTGCCTGAAGTATGTGGTGTCCTCATCAATAGGATCTTACCTTCAAGTTCGATGAGGCAACTAAGGGCCACAATAGCATATATTGTTTGATTTGGGTGACATGGAGGGAGTTTGTTGGGTAGAGAGAAGGATGGAAGTGATATAAATAAGTATTCATGTATGAAATTCTAAAAGACATTAAAATTAAAAAACAAGTTTTTATTATTTTTACATAAACAATATATTAAAATTTGTGACATGTTCCAAAATGATTAGTGATTATCCACTCCATTTTAAGTCACTTGTATCTTCTTAATTTAGATATTAATATTTGTCTAACTGATTAGCTATTTGCCATAAAATATATTTCTAACATTAGATTTCTAAGCATATATTTAAATATCAGTATACTTGGATAAATTCCTCTAAAAAATAATTTTGCTTTCATTCTTCCTGGTAGTTCTTCTAGGAATTCTTTTTCTGACTTTCACCAATGTTTAATTCAACTTTCAAAATATTATATGTCTGTATAAAACCTTTTTAAAACTGAGAGTTTATTTCTACTATACTTATCATTTACACATCTTAGTTTGCAATTTGTATTTGTAATTAAAATGATATTTTACCATCTCTGTTCATTTGTTTAAACTGAGGAGTATTCTTTGAATTTCCTAACAAGTAGTTTTTTCTCAACTGAGCCACATATAGTGGGGAGCTTTTTATGTATTAATGATTACTTCCACCTATGTATATAACACCAGTATCTTCAATGTTTCTCCTCCTCTTTATTATAATTTGTCACAAGTAGATATTTTTAAATGGTATGAACTGGTCCTGTTATAGTTTTTGAAGCTACTACACAAGGAGTTAGAAACTGTAAGTCTCCTTATATATTAGTTTGGAAGTCACTATGCCTTCTCCAATCCCCATAGTATGTATGGGCAAACACTTTCACTCTTCTAAGGCTTGTGTTTCCCAACTTACACTCAATAGGATGCATGGACAGCATGTGAATTCATATCTATATCCACTCTACAGCCATAAACTCCTCAAGGACATGAGCAGTGTTATTTACTTATTGACAAAAACAGGAATTATATCCAAAATATCAGTTTTTTCAGTAAGCATTTATAAGCAATACTTGAATTTGTTAGTATAATTCACCATACCTGCATTATTTTTGTAAATACTTGGTTATGTGAGTACTGCTCAATACATATGTCATAATTATAATTCCCTATTGTCATAAAAACAGAAAATCCCATATCGTTTTGATATTACCAATGAAAATTCAGGAGCCAGATGCTGGCATGAAGGACTATTAGCTCAGAGAAGAAGAGAAAGCACCTCCTCAGCTCACATCCCAAATGGAAAAGGCCTGCTAGCTCACCTGATAGCAGCTCAGGAGGAAAAAGCTAAAAGCAAAAGGCTCCATCTTCTTCTCCACTCTGTCTTAAATACCCTTCAACTCAAAGTGCTTCCTTTCTTTTTTAATCCCTGTCAGCCGATTCTCCTTCCACCGGTTGGCCAAGCATTCATTCTATTAAATCCTGCATACAGAAAGTTCTTGAATTAAAGGTGATGATGGGGCTGAGCCAAATCACAATCACAATAAACAGAAAGTGCTGGGAGTAAAGTTGTGTGTTAAGGATGATCCACACAAAAAAGAAAGAGGATTTTACAGTTCAGTCTTGGGGTTCACTGTGGGATCAAATATCCTGCAACAATTCCCATGTTTATAAGTAAGTTGCCCCTCTGAAGAGAGGTCATTTCTGTTTTGTGTATTGCTAAATCATTATTAAATTTCATTAAATAATAATGTCACAAGTATAAATGAGAATTAATGAATCAAACAACAAATAAATACTACTATAGACCACAATATAAAAAAGATAATTTGGAACATTTTAAGATTTTTTTTCCCGTATCAATACATTTATTTCAAGAAACTACCGTGAAACACTAGTGATAGAAAATGCCATGAAGAATATTTCTAGCTACATTCTGAACTCTCAATTTTCATACTAAAGTATCTCAGGCAATTTATTATATTTAAATTGTAAAGTAATCTTCAGTGCCATGCTAAAAAATCCTTAATGCAAAAGCATTATACCACAAGCTGCCAATGAATGCTGTTTTATCATGGACTTATTGTATATATGAGCTACAAAATAGTTCTGGACAGGAGAATAATAAAAACAAATGGAAGACATTTTCAGTTGGATGACCTTTTAGTTCCCAGGCCTGAATCTGGTTATGCTAAATAACTATTGGTACCTGTGAGCACTTTCTCAGTCTAGCAAATGCATTCAACCTTTTCTCCTGGGATCTGAAGAATAAACAGGAGCTTTGCGACGAAGCAGAACTGATTTGATGTTGATGTGACCGAACAAGTCATTCTAGTGAATCCTCAAGGGTAAAAAGTCACAACCCTGAGGATGAACAATAAAGATGGCAAACATTACCTTAGGCATTTTCTCACTGCAGTAGAAAAAATATCTTTTTTTTTTTTCTAGACAGGGTCTCTCTGGGTTAGCCTTGGCTGTCCTGGACTCACTCTGTAGACCAGGCTGGCCTCGAACTCACAGCGATCCACCCACCTCTGCCTCCCAAGTGCTGGGATTAAAGGCGTGTGCCACCACGCCCGGCTCTAGAAAAAATATCTTAATATTTCTGATGAATAGAGGAAATGCCATGCACCTTTCATGTTTTCCTTATGACAAGTAACATAAAAATCAAATTGGGTTTATTCATGATCTTTCATAGCAGCTATAATACTAATATGTCAATAAATTGGTTTCAAGAAACTAACATATTTTTACTGAACAGAAGATACAGTAGTGTATATTATAGGGCCCACATACCCCATTCAAATCTTGGTTTTAGTTCTACATTATGTCAGTCATTAGCTATGTGAACTCATAAACTACTATTTCTAGGATTTCTTGGTTATAAAATGGTATTTATAAAACTGCTAATAATTCTTTCAACAGGTAAATTGTAAGAATAAAATATACTGCTAAGAAAATTAGGTACACAAAAACCCAGAGGGGTCATTTCCCAGTAATTGTTCAGTAAATATTTATGAAAGAATAAATAGGTAAAAGTACAGAATAATGAAAACATTTGAATTCCTATTTTGATTGGGATGCTGTTATTTGCACTGCATTAGTAGTCATTCTCTGTATATTAATCTGAGTAAATGTAACACTTCCAATACAATAGCATTATTGCATCATGGAAACAGTTTTAGTAAAAGAAGGAAGTCAAAGCTATAAAAGAAAAGGTAGTCATGACCCACTTACTTTTACAACTATAAAATAATTTTATTAAAATGAATCTATAACCATTTAAAATATCTATTAATAGTTATTCAGAGGACTTTTACTCATTTTATTTCATATCCTTCTCTACTTAAGTGGCTAGTCACCAAGCCGGGACTCACTTCCCTAGAGCTTACAATTACCCCAGATTTTCAGGTGCTTCACATCTCTGACTTCACCCTCACCTACAGCCTACTGGGTATGATGTGTTGGTTTGAATAAGAAATGTACTTCATGGGCTCACATATTTAAACAGTTAGTCCTCAGTTTGTGGTGCTACTTGGAGTCATTATAGAACCTTTAGAAGGCAATGCCTAGAGGAAGTATATCAGGAAGGCAAGCTTTAAATGTTTATAACTTCATTCCACTTCCAGATTTTTCTCTCTGCTTCATGTATTCATTTGGAGGTGTGGTCTCATAATTTTCTGTTCCTGCTGGTGCAATTCTTCCACTATAATACACTCTTATCTCTCTGGAAACCTAACTAATCTCTTCATTTATTAAGTTGCTTTTAGTCATGATATTTTATCACAGCATCTAAGAAGTAACTAATACATATGACATATTTTCTTATGAGTTGTTGACCAGGAAAGCACTAAAGTCCCTGAAATGATACAAGTTATCTACATTTCTCCTAAGACTTGACCAGAACTACATACTTATACCCTGTTGCTGAAGACACCACATATTTGGGATGTAAACACATAGAAATTATGCTGGGTTTGAGATAGAAATTTACTTTCTTCTGCCTAGATTTCATAGTGCTGAAGGGTGATATGCAGGCTGCAGGAGGAGAAAAGCTATAAATGATCTTACCTACCTGTGAAATTTGAATACTACAATACCAACCTGTTAGGCAAGATGTGCATACTATAGCAGTAGTAGCATCATTGTTATGGGTGTGGCTAATGGCTTTTTTTTTTAAACCTGAGGCCTGCGTCACAGATTTTATGCCTTATACTGTGAACATGTACAAAGATCTGTGCCTGAGAAAGTCATAGATCCTAGAGGTGAATATATTGCTTCTGTTTTATTAAAAAATATATTGTTAAATAACCCCTAAATTACTATATTTATACCATTGGCTATGGCTGACCTAAGTATGGTCAAGCTTTTTTTTTTCAGAGAAAGGCATTTACTATAGAAACTCACAGCTGATAAGAGCCGATAACAACTAACTATTGAGTACTCATGTCTCAGCAGAATATCCACATCACCCTTTCCATGGCTCATGGAATATCATGGAAGAGAAAGCAGTAGACTCTGAGAGCTAGACTATGATTAGGAGACCTATGAAATACGGTCTTCTAGGTTTGACTAAGCAATTGCACTCATAAACGCAGAGCACCTGTGATTTTTCCATACAGGGCCTGTACAACATTGGACCTGACAGTATCAAATTTGTGGACAAGGAAATGGCTTACGGTGTGTTCCCCTCCCTGGAAAGTTAATAGCAGTGGATGGCATGATATTCAAGCTCTGATTACAGAGAATTGAGATTGTGTAAAACAGAGATATTAAAGAAAATGTGAAGAGCCATGGGCAGATATGGCACACACTATTCATGCCATGGCAAGACACTCACCTCTGATCTCAGTGGCATATTTATACAAATTGCACAAATACAGTATTGTAAGAGAAATGTTTATACAATGGATCAAATAATTTCTTGCTCAAGGTTTCTCAAATATCTAAGCAAGCTATTGTTAGGCTACTTGTTCTAGATGTCTATGCTGGCATCAGTATTGTTTAAACTTTAACTGGACCTCTGACTTTCTTTTCCCTTCAGTTATCTGCTGGAGGTGGCAGTTATTATCCTTGGAGATGTAGCCAATAGTGAGTTTTTTATAGTCAACTATATAGCTCCAAACCCATGCATATGCAGATGCCACTACTAAAACTCAATAGATTACCAATCAAAAAGATATATTATTTGTTGATGGGCTTTATGGTGGGAGATAAAAGAAGGTGGGTGGTAAATATGGCCAGAATGTATTATATGCATATTTGAAATCATTAAATAATAAATTAGTAAATAGTGGTTCTCTCTCTCTCTGTCTCTCTCTCTCTCTGTGTCTCTCTCTCTCTCTCTCTCTCTCTCTCTCTCTCTCACACACACACACACACACACACACACACACACACACACACACACAAGGCATGATAAATTTCAACAAGTTTATTTGAGCAAATAAAGATTGATGGATTAGGAGGCTCCAAACTGGAAGTAGTTTTTGGCCCTGCTGAAAGAACACAAGGGCAAGACTTTACAAGGGGAAAAGAAGTGAGCCAAAACAAATATTTGATTGGCTATAATGGTAGAATTTATCTTCTTAGTCTCTCTTGCTCAAAAGTCCTTAGTTACATAAATATGAATTGGCTCTGTCAGCTTCTGATTGGATATGCTTAAGTTTCACTACCCTATACTACAGGAATTTACAAGAAATAGTTCAAGTTAAGTGTTTCTTATGTTCTGAAAGGAAGTGACATGAAGGTTGCTTACCAGGTGTAACTGGTTTTATCTGTTCAGAGATCCTCCATGTATGGTCTTCAGTTTCATTCCTATTATCATCCTTAAAAAACAAAATTTGACAAAATAACCCTGATCATGTTCTCCTTTTTTTATCTGTAATTTGCTTCTAATCTTATCTCTGTACAGAATTCTGTATATCATTCATAGCAAAACTCTAAGTAATTTTATAGTACTTCTTTCTCGAGGCAAATTTTCTTACCTACTACTATATCATGATGCATTTAATAAGTATAACATGTGGAATTTCCATTTAAATAAGCTGTGTTTTGAACCTTAAAATGTGGTTTCTTAGAGAACAAGAAATATTTACTATTCTAAAACTTCTGCTCTGATGAATTGACTAGGTAGACAAAAAGTTTTAGGGTAATAAAGGAATTTTTGAAACTTATTATATGTCTGCATGAAAAAATAAAATAGTTTAGAGAACTGAGAAACATGTCTACTGAAAATAAAATAGGTTAAAGATTGAATTGGAAATATGATTTCCCTTACTAAATAGTTGATAAAATATTTATTTTTAAAATCCTTATGAAATTTGGAAACTTTGAATAACTAATGTAAAAAGACTATGAGTACATTTGGGAATAATTCAAAGGAAGAGATAGAATTACCAGTGAAAATGGATCTGACATCCACCCATCTCTGCCTCTAGCCATGTGTTACTCCAGATGGGACAATATTAATGCAGCTGACATCTGCTATGTACTAATTTATTTCTGGGATGATAAGTAACAATCTTATATGTCTTTGACCTTCCCAAACTTTGATGTCATATGTTATGCTACTATCATAAGCATACCTTGTTGGTGTCATCACCACTAAGATTCTGAGCACACTGGTTCACCTAATGCACCTAACAGATAACAACTATTTAAACAGAAATTTGCCCACAGCCATAATTAATGAATATATAAGAAAATATTAGTCTAATTTTAAAGTATTACAAAACTTCAAGTTTTAACATGTCAATCTAAATATGATTTTAGAGTGAGGATTTCAAAACAACATTTATTCAAAGAACTATTAACTACACAATGATTTTCTAATATTACTTAACTGAGATAATCATCTATTTGACTTACCAACTAAATATGATTATTTAAGCTGGAAGTAATGAAGGTAAAGGAAAACTGAAGGGCTTAAGAGTGCTTAAGATGGCAAAAATGGTATTTGAAAGCATGGTATCACAGCAGAGAAGAATTGAAATACATTAAACACATCAAAATAAATGCATTACATATTTTTGATAAATTCCCAGTAATGATTTCCAAATCACATCAAAATGTAGCATTCCTATCTGTGAAGTAGAAAGGAAAACAGCACCTCATGCGTATTGCATGCCTCATTCCATGATGCTAGGTTTGTCAAGATATCAACCTCAACCATGTGAACAGACCTGCTAGAGCACAATCCGTTGGCTGGTAGTTTCTCTGTAGAGACTATAATGCTAAACACAGACAAGGTTATTTACAACAGGGAGAAAATTGGGAAGTGTAGCAAGTGAAGTGATCTGAATTCCCTTTAAGATAGTCAAACCTCACATACTTCCTGAGCATTATCTCAAAAATGCCTTCATTATTTTGACTAAATTGAATTCACAGTCATGGCCAAATTAACTAGTCACTTCCACTGAAGTTAAGCTGGCATGATTTTCTATGAGGAGCACACAAGCACAGGAAGCACCAACTTTTCATCTTTAAGACATTCTGTACCCTCAAATTTTGAACGAAAATTCATAAAAGGGAACATAAAGAGTGTATGTAGATTTTCAGTACTTCCATTCTTTTTATTGGGTATGCTAGGAATCTCCATGCATATGCCCAATTATGTTTCTTTCTCTAATTTAAAGTTTTAAGAAGATTACATAATTGAATGAAACTTTGCACCTTTTCTTCTGTATTAGCTGGGGGAGTTACATCTCTTTTGTCTACACTCAGTCTGTTCCTTTTATAATAAGATCCTATTAACTGGATTTTGGATGATAATAACATAGATTGGCCAGTTCAATTACCACATGTGTCTGTGTTTTTTTCTTCTCGTGCACTTAATGTCTGCTTTGTGCAAGATAAAAGATACTTAGTGAAAATCCTGCCTTGAAAGGGAACACAAAAAACTTCACATTGTCATGAAATAATACATAACACTTTCATTTCTACCTGCTTGTATCCTTTTGTCTGATTGCTCCATTAGTTCCTTTCCTCTGGAGTTTCAAAATTAAAAATAAATAAATAAATGTGATGCCACTTTAGGTATAATTAAATGGACAATCAAACAGAGCAGAAAGAAGACTTTTCAGCCATTAATTGTCCTGGGAGCGCAGCTTTGGAAATATGAATAATGAATATGTTAAACAGAAGAAATAATGGACACATTCTGCTGAGAAGAAAAGTGAAACCCAGTAAAAGAATTGGCCTCTATGAGGCCAATGACCAGCTGTGCAATGCTGAACATCACTGGACCAGTGCTGTATCGTTTCCATGTGTTAAGATTGTCATAAGCAATGGTGGCTACTCCAAACCTGTATTTGAGTGATCAAATTCTGGGAAATTGGACATACTGGCAAAATATGAACCTTTCTGATTTGTATTATGCTTAAATATTCAAACTAACACAATGAGGATTTCTTTTTTAATATTTGTTATATAGAGGGAAAAGTATTCATTGTTTGTGTTTAAGTTTCTGCACTTGTGGTCATATTGTAAATTTTCATATTACGCTTAGTTGAAAGAACAAATGTAACACAGATAAGAACTGCAGTACATTTCCAGAGACAGCATTCATAAATATCCCTTCCTGTTAGAGAGACAGTATGGTGATAGCATCCTCCTTGGGCCAAAGCTTCAATTTCCAATCTCTCTCTCTCTCTCTCTCTCTCTCTCTCTCTCTCTGTCACACACACACACACATACACACACTCGCTCTCTCTCTCTTTGTCACACACACACGCACACACACACACACACACACATCCTCCTTCCCTCTCTCCCTCCCTCTCTTTCCCTCTCTATGTGTGTGTGTAATCTTGAGAAAATTAGTAACTAGTGATGTTTTATAAGGAGTATATGATCGAATGCCGAAAGCATTTAGGACAGTATGTAGCCTATGATGAATGACTCTTACTTAGCAGGATAAATATAGCATATTATAAGAAGATAAAGTGATGTCGACTATCTCTGGTTTATATTGAGAGATGGCACCAATTTTTTACTAGATTATCTTGGGAATAAGAAACCTACCTGGAGTCTAAATAGAAACAGAATATAAAGCACTACACATTATTTTTACTAAGGGTATCTACATTGAGATGGCTACAGATTTCACTATGAGTGTAAAGATGAGTTGGTTATTGTAGACTACTTGGTGATGTTGATTTTCATGTCATCTCTGAGACTTTCTGGTATTACTTCAGTAAATCAGAAATTCAAAGGTCACACAAAGTGAAAATTCAATGTTTTATGGATGTCATAAAATCTATAAGTGCCTAATGCTGTTACTTCCCTGCCTCTCACTTTAGCAATTCATCACTGGAGAAAAATGACAAGTTGCCACCCATACGCATGGAACTAACCTGATATAGAAACTAAGATGAGCATCTTATTAGTAACTTTCTGTCCACTGGCCCAACTCACCATAGCTAAAAACTCCAAGGCAGAGAATATGTAGGAAATCAGAGAGGGTAACCTGTAGAGATGTGCAGATGAAAATAAAAGATATAATACATGCTGCCCTGGAGGTAGCCTAGAGGGGCATCAAGAGGCTTCCAGGAGACACTTTGCAGTCCTTCTAACATGGTATCCATCATAGCATGGAGTGACAGAAATGTTCATGGGCTCCAATAGAGAATATGCAGAATGCCCATGGTGGGGTAGATGCCTACAGGAAGAAAGACATGCATCCAGGACAAAGCTCTAACTTCCGCAGGCAAAAGACAAATTCAGTGCTGAGTCCATAATGGGAAGACTAGACCTACATCCCTAGATGGTTTTAGAACCAGGGTACATACGAAGCATGACCCTGTAACTATGATGCTGCATAACTGCACTACCTCACTACATTCACATGGGAATGGCAGAGGGAGAAGAAGAAAATCTAGAAGTCACATACTCACACAAAAATAAGAACTGGCCATTGATGCAGTTACAACATATACTGCTATTGCAGATGATTCAAGCTCAATTCCCAGCACCCTTTCAGTGGTTCCTGCAGCAGAGGAATCCTACTCCCCTGCTCTTTGTGGACATGTGCATTGGTGCACAAATGCCCAGACACACATGCATGAACACACACACACACACACACACACACACACACACACACACACACACTTTAAAAAATAAACATTTGGAAGAAAAAGAAAATACGTCTTTAATAAAAGAGTAGCCACAAGAGCTTTAAGCCAAAAGAAAACAAGATTAATTCATATATACGCTTAAAGTATATTTTATATACCCACACAACACTACAGGCCAGCCAAGCAGGAGTTTGCATTCATAATAAAACAACGAAGGAAAATAGAAAAGTTCCATTTTCTTTCTTTATACTAATATGCATAGAAAATGTGACTGTTTTGCTTTCTTTCCACAGAAAGCAATTACACTGAAATATATAAAAAAAAATTCTACCCACATTATCAAAAGGTCAAATATATTCTCACTAAGGAGCTTACAGAAATAAACGATTTTTTTTAGTTCAAACAAATAAAATGAATTAGACAAAATATGACATATCTTCCAGTAAATGGAGGATTCAGGATGGCATGCTTTCTAGCTTTGTTCTGTAAGGGACACTTAAGAGAGGGAATTGGTTTTAGATGTAGACATAGTTTAGCCTTTAAAGCACATAAAGGATGGCAGGAGTAAGGAATCATTTTTCAGTAAAGCACAGAGCACATGGCAGCACTGAGAATTTGGTGTGCTTTCCTCAGGCCATAAAGAAACCACATTTGCATTCAGTGGGGAAGCCATGAGAACCCAAAGACCAAAACTGAACATTTGGTTTACATTACTGAATATCCTTGTGTTCTAAGAGGCCAGAGGTGACACCATAAAACCAAGAGCTTCCTTTTAACATTTTTCTAGATAAATCTTCTGGGGAAAATACAAAGCAAATTTACCATTTTGAATCAAATATATCCTAATATAAATTCAAGGTAGATATGTGAATCTACATGGGGAAAGGGGAGAAAAGGTATTCTTAAATCCCCATGTGACTCTAACATAAACATTTTTAGCAAATTTATCTTGAATAGCCATAAAACTCTGTGATGTTTAGTCTTGGTTAGCAACATTTCTAGATCTGGAATCAACTAAGCTATTTTGTATACGTGTGAAGAGTTTTGTTTATCTGATGAATCAAAGTGGGAAAATATACACCAAAGTTGGCAATACCTGCTATTGGTAGCCAAGATATAAGGAGACATAGAAAAAAATACTTCTTTCTTTTTGTTTGTTAAATTTTGTATCTCACTAACAAGTTTATCTGCATTATTTGCGAATCTGTCAATCTTGCTCTGGTTGTTGCTGCTGCTGCTGCTGCTGCTGCTGCTGCTGCTGCTGCTGCTGCCCTCACCACAGTCACTCCTTTCTCTGGCATTAGAAACCAGCATCTTTGAAGCACTGACATATAACTTCCAAACATTGACCCCAGTCTGGGGCTACTTAGGTATCCAGCATTGTGGACCAAATAGTTATGGTAGTAATGGTCTGCAGAGCAAAAATAGTCATTTTTGGACTACTCATACCATATTGTGTAAGGCAATTTAACAACTCTTCCTTCAATGTGTGTTCATTTTATTGGCTCCATTTCTCTAGAGGACTGTAATGCAATATTCATCCATGATTTTTATTCAAGTAAATAAAAATCAATAGACAGTTTACTTTAGGGTTATGGTATGGAAATGATTTAATTAGGCATCAACATCAAAGTCCATGGCCCAGTCAGACGAACACTGATTCCAAGGACCTATGACACATTGTATCTGATCTACTGCACAGAGACCAGGGACCAGTCTGGGAGCCACAGACTGCAAGAACTGGAGAACACTAGTGAAGGACACTAAAACCTACCACCCAACATCAGAGATAGCAAGATGACTAAAGAACAGCATAAGAACACAAACAATAGAAAAACCAAAACAACTCAACATCTCCAGATCCTAGCTATCCTAAGGAAGGCAACCCTGAAAACTCAAACACAATCAAAATAAAGGAAATGACCTCAGATTCTTAGTAATCCATAATCAAACGCAGGAAGACACAGGTAAACTTGTGGAAGATATAAAAGAGGCCTATAGAGTGGCACTGGAAAAAAATTTAGGAAAATACAAACAACCAGATGAAGGAAATCAATAAAACAGTTTACGATCTGAAGATGAAAATGGAAAGAGTGAAAAAGGCACAGATAGAAGAAAAACAGGAATGAGAGCCCTTAGAGAAAAAAGTAAACAACACAGAGGTGAGCTTCTCTAACAGAATCCAAGAAATAGAGGAATGAATCTCGGGACTAAAAGATACAATCATAGAACTCAAAGTAATCATCAAAGAAAATACTAAATCTGAAAAATACCAGACACAAAACATCCAAGAAAACAAGGACACCATGAAAAGATGAAACCTGAGAACAATAGGCATCGAAGAAGGGGAAGACACCCGATTCCAAGGCCCAGAAAATATATTAACAAAACCATAGAAGAAAATTTCCCCAATTTATAGAAGGATATGCATATAAACATACAAGAGGTCTACAGAACACCAAATAGAAAAGACCAGAAAAGTAAATCTTCCCACCTCATAATAATAAAAACACATAATATACAGAAAAAAGAAAAAATAGTAAAAGCGGCAAGAGAAAAAGGCCAAGAAATATACAATGGCAAACCTATCAGAATTACACCTGACTTTTCAGCGGTGACCATAAAAACCAGAAGGACCTGGACAGAGGTCCTAAAAACCCTAAGAGAACACAGATGCCAGGCAGGCCAGATTACTATACCCAGTGAAACTATCAATAACCATTGATGGAGAAAACAAAATATTCCATGACCAAAACAAATTCAAACAGTTCCTTTCCACAAATCCAGCTATACAGAAGTTACTAGAAGGAAAACTCCATGCCAAAGGGACAGTCACAACCAAAACTACACTGTAAATACATAACTACACCATCACAAAAACACAATCGCAAAAACTCTCTACTGAAACCAACATCAAAAATTAAAGGACTTAACAATCAATTGTCATTAATATCTCTCAACATCAATGGTCTCAATTCTCCAATAAAAAGACAGAGATTAAATGAATGTATGCATAAACAAGATCCAACATTCTTGTGCATTCAAGAAACACATCTCACTCACAAAGACAGATATTACCTCAGGATAAAAGACTAGAAAAATATTCCAGGCAAATGGTCACAAGAAGCAAGCAGGTGTACTCATTTTAATATCTAATAAAATAGACTTTCAAGCAAAAATAATCAAAAGGAATGAAAAATGATACTTCATACTCATCAAAGGTAAAATCAACAAAGATGGTATCACAATTCTGAACATCTATGCTCCAAAAACAAGGGCATCCACATTTGTTAAAGAACTATTAACAAAACTTAAACCACACATTGATCCCCACACATTAATAGTGGGAGACCTCAACACCCCACTTTCACTTAAAGATAGGTCATTGAAACAGAAATTATGCTAAGAAATAATGACATTAACCAACACCATGAATCGAAAGAATCTAACATATCTACAGAACATTTCACCCAAATACAAAGGAGTATACCTTCTTCTCAGCACCCCATGGAACCTTCTCCAAAATTGATCACATAGTAAGTCACAAAGCAAGCTTCAACAGATAAAAGAAGATTGAATTAATACCTTGTATCCTACCAGAACACCTTCATCTAAGGCTACACTTCAACAACAACAGAAATAACAAAAAGCCTACACACACATGGAAACTAAACAACTTTCTACATAATAAGGCCTGGGTCAGGGAAGAAATAAAGAAAGAAATTAAGGACTTGCTTAAATTCAATGAAAATGAAGGAACAACATACCCAAATTTGTGGGACACATTGAAAGCTGTACTAAGAGGAAAATTCAAAGCACTAAGTGCCTTTATAAAGAAATTGGAAACATCCCACATATGCAACTTAATGACACAGCTGGAGGCCCTAGAAAAAAAGAAGCAGAAACACCCAAGAGGAGTAGATGTCTGGAAATAATCAAACTCAGGGCTGAAATCAATAAACTAGAAACAAAGAGAGCAATTCAAAGAATCAACAAAACCAGGAGCTGATTCTTTGATAAAATCAACAAGATAGACAAATTGTTAGCCAAGCTAACTAAAAGGCAGAGAGACACTATCCAAATTAATAAAATCAGAAATGAAAAGGGAGATATAACAACAGACACTGAAGAAATATAAAGAATCATAAGATCCCATTTTAAAGGCATATATGTCATGAAATTTGAAAATCTAAGGGAAATGGACAATTTTCTTGATCAACTCCATTTGCCAAAATTAAGTCAAGATCAGATAAACAAATTAAGTAGCCCTATTTCTCCTATGGAAATAGAAGCAATCATTGATACTCTCCCAACCAAAAAAAGCCCAGGGCCAGATGGTTTCAGCTCAGAATTCCACCAGACCTTCAAAGAAGCACTAATACCAATACTCTTCAAGCTACTCCAAAAGATAGAATGAATGGAACATTAACAAATATTTCTATGAGGCCGCAGTCACATTGATATCCAAACCCCACAAAGATCAAACAAAAAAAAAAAAGAGAATTTCAGACTAATTTCTCTTATGAACATTGATGCAAAAATACTCAATAAAATACTCACAAAACGAGTACAAGACCATATCAAAGATATCATTCACCATGACCAGGTAGGCTTCATTCCAGGCATGCAGAGATGGCTTAATACACAGAAATCCATCACTATAATCCACCATACTAACAAACTGAAAGAAAAAAAACACATGATAATCTCCTTAGATGCAGAAAAAGAGTTTGACAAAATCCAACACCCATTCATGTTTAAAGTTTTGGAGAGATCAGGGATACAAGGCACATACCTAAACAAAATAAAGGCTATGTATAGCAAGCCAAAAGCTGACATCAAATTAAATGGAGAGATACCCAAGGTAATTCCTCTAAAATCGGGGATCAGACAAGGCTGCCCACTTTCTCCATATCTCTTCAATATAGTTCTTGAAGTCCTAGCCAGAGCAATAAGACAACAAAAGGAGATCAAAGGGATCCAAATGAGAAAGGAAGAAGTCAAATTATCCCGATTAGCAGATTATATGATTGTGTACATAAGTGACACCCAAAATTCCACCAGAGAACTCCTACAGCTGATAAATACCTTCAGAAAGTTGGCTGGATACAGAATTAACTGAAATAAGTCAGTAGCCTTCCTTTATACAAATGAAAATAATACAGAAGAAGAAATTAGGAAAATACATGCTTTATGTTAGCCATAAGAACCCTTGTTTTTAATACCTGAATGGTATTGCATAGTGTAAATGTACCACAATTTCTTTATCTATTCTTCAACTGAGGGACATTCAGGCTGTTTCCAGTTTCAAGCTATTATGAATAAGGCTGCTATGAACAGCATTGACCATATGTCCTTGTTGTGTGGTAGAGCATTTTCTTGGGAGATTCCAAGGAGTGGAATAGCTGGGTCTTGAGGAAGTCCTAGTCTCAGTTTTCTGAGAAAGCACCAGATTTCCAAAGTGGTTGTACAAGTTTGCATTCCTACCAGCAATGAAGGAGTGTTCCTCTTTCTCCACATCCTCACCAGCATGTGATGTCACTTGAATTTTTGATCTTAGCCAAATGGAGATGGAATCTCAGAGTTGTTTTGAATTGCATCTCTCTGATGACTAAAGATGTTGAGCATTTCTTTAAGTGTTTTTCAGCCATTCGATATTCTTCTGTTGAGAATTCTCTGTTTAGTCCTGAGCTGCATTTCTCAATTGGGTTATTTGGTCTGGTGTTTAATTTCTTGAGTTCTTTATATATTTTGGATATTAGACCTTTGTCAGATGTAGGGTTGATGAAGATCTTTTCCCAGTCTGTAGGCTGTCGCTTTGTTCTCTTGACAGTATCTCCTGCCTTACAGAAGCTTCTCAGCCTTATGAGGTCCTATTTGTTAATGATTGACCTTAAGGCCTGGGCTGTTGGTATTCTGTTCAGGAAGTTGTCTCCTGTGCCAATGTGTTCCAGGCTCTTCTCCACTTTTTCCTCTAACCGATTTAATGTCTCTGCTTATTTTTGGTCGAATTGACACACACCTAGATATAACTTGTAGGAAGGAATTCCAGTGAATTAATTATTCCATGGGAGTGCTTGTTGGATCACTCTGTCCTTAAATGACTGATGAGGTGGTCTTAATCCACTGGAGGTGGCCATGGGCTATATAAAAAGGTAGCTCAGCAAGCCAAGGAAAATGATCAAGCAAGCAATCAGTGTTCATCCATAGTCTCTTACTTAGTCCTGACTCCAGGCCCCTGCCTTGCGCTCCTGCCCTGAGCTTCCTCAGTAATAGGCTAGAATACAGAAATGTAAGACAAGCAAACCCTTTCCTTCCTAAATGGCTGTCATGTTTCATTATAGCAATAGGAACCAACATAGGACAGCAAATAATTAAAAGTATAACTTATATTACATCTTAAAATTATTCCTTTAATAATTACTCAATAGTTTTAAGAATATATTAAGTATATCTATACTAAACCAATGACAGTTTAAAATATAATGAGTTTTTTCCATATTCTTTACATGAAAATATGATATTTTGCAGTTTTCTAAATAACACAAAATGATTGCTGGGTCTGCCAGTCCCCCAGACAGAAGTTTTAAATTTAAATTTTCCCTCTGAATCATGCACCACAAAAAGAAGCAAAAAGGTGGTTTACTTTTCAGTTAAGTGGGCCATGAACTAGTATTATAACTTGGTATGGTTTTTGTAAAGATCATTTAAAGATGAATATAGGTAAATTCTAAGACCAGAAAAGTCTGCTTTTAGATTTGTATCTCCTACAGTGTGTGTGTTAGTTGACCAAGACATGGACCAAAATGTTTATAGCATCAGTATTTATAATAATCCCAAATGCAAAACAGTTCAAAGTTATGATCATAATAGGATAGATAAAACATTTTATTAAATCATGCAATGAAATGTTATACAATAGTAAAGATTGATGAAGTAGAATTAATGGCCCTAGGGTGTATTAAACAAAGCAATTCACTATGAAAACATGAACTAATGGCATACATGATATTAGACCTCGTGGTAGACTGTACCCTTGGCGCAGATGAGAGCAGAGGTTTTACAGGAGGCAAGGGGAGAATACATGAGATAACACAGGGCTTCTTGTTCTGGTAATGCTTTTTCTTTAATTAGGTGCCAGCCTAATTTTACTCTGTGAAAATATTTACAAGAACATTTACCCAAATAAGTATGATATTTGTAAATTAAATATCTATATAACAGTGTTCCCTCATATAGATGGTCATAGGCCCTAAGGATTGTGAACATATCACTTTCAATGTGTCCAGTATAAGGATAAAACTATAGATTTTTCACTTATCCAAAGAAAACTTTTGAATTATATAACTTGATATCTACTTTCATTCATAAGCATATTAGGCCTAGAATGTTTCTGCAATACTGTCATCACACACACAAAACTGTATGCAGCCAGTTGTAATGCAATGGATATTTATTTTTACCACTTTCAGCTTTTCATATCTTTTTTTTCTCATTACCAAATAATCTTTTCATACAAACTATATTGATCTAAAATAAAATTTTCTAGTAATTGCCTGGAAGAAAAATACAAATGTCAAAGTTACATCTCCTTATCATCTGCTAGAAAATTATGGTAGCTAACATAAAATACACTGTGCCTAAGAATGTATTGGCCATTTTCCCAGTATTTATTTCTAACTATATATTGATTTTGGACATTATTTGTGTCCCATATGTTGAATTCTTTTGATATACACAGGTAAAATACACACTGTGGAAAGGAAAAGTGTGGCGGACACTTAATCCAGGCCTAATGATACACAGGTTGAACAGAAATGGTGAGACTCAGATTAGTCAGCAACCACAGTATAGAATTAAACTGTAGAGAAAATATACACAGCATTCTTGGTTGGTCAACTAAAGCACAAAGAAGATGTAGACTCTGTGGGCTGAGAGATCTTCAGAGGATGAATTACCTTCAAGTTTTAACAAATTTTGGGTTAAAAATACATTGAAACTGGACAACTAAAAGAATTTGGGAAAGATGTCATCTACTGAGAATGGTACAGGTATGAGCGTATATCTTATATCCTTCTTATCCCTCTGATGATAAATATTTAAATGTGATTCCCAAATTTTATTCAAAAGTGACAATTAAATTGCAAGATGGCTATGAATAGTTTATCAAAACAGTAGAGTGATTTTAAATAGTCAACTGGCAAGAATGAAGTTCTAGTAGTCCATAATTGACATCTAAAGTGTCTTGTGTCACAAGATAAAGAATAGCATTATCTTGAAGAGAAGCTGTCCAAAATCACATAACTATAATTTAAATGCATTCTGATTCCTCAACTAACTTTCTTAAGGAATGTTCATGTCACTTAGAATTGCCACTTAAAAAGAAAGTATCATAATGGAAGGTGCTTTGGAGAGAAAATTGGGTGAGATTATCAGACTAGGTAGTGTGCTCTATCACAGAAAAAACAAAAACAAAAAACGGAAAGGTGAATGGTAAAAGAAAATTCAGAGTACATACATTAAAAGCCAGTCTAGAAATTTAATTATACTACAAAAATTTAAAAAAATAAACAGAGAGACAGAGACAGAGACAGAGAGAATAGAATCACAACATCAGGAAGTTAAGTCAAGTCTGTAATATTATCTTGAAATCTCCCCAAGAAAAAGAAAACATTTAGGTTCAAATAGCTGAGCATCACCTCCAGACTTTTTATTTATTAGCTGGGTGTCCTTGAATGGGTAGTTTACTAGTTATCTGTAAAGGGACAGTGATAGAGTGAGATAAGGGAACATCAAACAACCAGCATGATGTACACACTAAGCATTATCACACCAAGGGCTTAATAAAGAGTGGGCCAGCATGGCCTTTACACAAATAGTCATCTTAATGTTGTCTCTCCCACAGGAGCACTTAGGTGATGGTATCTGTTTAAACAATTGCATATCCCAGTTATCAGAGAAGTTGTTCGACTCTAGGACAGAGAATAGATATGCTGGTGGCACCAGTGTGAACACTGAGCATCATATTTGGCACCCTCATAGCAAGGAAGATTGGGACAAATTTTAGAAACTAACAACATTAGGGAGATAGTACATGTGAGCTCTGTGCTCAGCATCTTTCTCTACATTTTTGTCTCTTTGACATTTCCAACCAACATTTCCAACCAAATCTCATATAATCTTCATATAATATATTCTCATCTTGTTTCTCTTCTCAACTCCGTATCTTCCTTCTTTTTCTCTTTAGAAAACAGAGGTAAGTAAAAAAAAAAAAAAAAAAAACAAAGCAAAACAGAATTTAACAAATGAAAAAGCATGAGAAACACACACACACACACACACAAATGCACACATACACACAATAAAAGCTCAAAGGCAGAAAACATAATATACAAGCCAAAAAAACATTACAATGAAAACTGAATGCCCAGCCAAAATAATATGGGACAAGAAAAAATCTCCAAAAATACCACAAAGTTCATTTTATGTTGGCCAATCTACTTCTGGGCATGAGGCCTGTCCTTCGCTGTGCTTTATGTCAGTGAGACTCCATGGGATACAAATAACATAAATACATAAAAGAAAGTGAAAATTTCATACCACATAAAAACAATGCATCCAGATTAGATTGGATATTTCTCTACTATATCACAATAAAATGTTTTTAAGCCAAAGAAAAAGAACACCAGAGAACAATAAAACTCTAATGATACTATCAGTAGCACATTTTATAGATACTATATTTTCTTTAATTATTAACTTGTTGTGATTTTCAAAGGTAGTATGATTAGCAAACTATGAAAGTCACATTGTAATTTTATTGTGAAGAAAAAGACAATCACTATTTCCCTAATCTTTCAATTTAATGCTGTAGACAGCTTCATCCAAATTAAATGCAGAGATGCTGAGACATAGATTGTAATCTCAGGAAAGTTAAAAGAATTTCCTCATTTAAGTCTTTTAAAGTGAAATCATTGTTTGTATGACACACAGATTCCCTTGCACCACAAATGAGCTAAAAGAAAATAATTTGATCAGAACAATTCACCAAACGTGTGAAGTCCAAAGTTCTATGATCTTTTCATAATACATTGATATGTGTAATAGCAAGCCATAGTTTATGTTTCTGATTCAAGTACATTTGTTGAAAGTCAAATGTATAACACCCATTAAGAACAAAAGAATTAAGACTTAGCACTCCAAATAAACTGCCTCAGCACAGTGACAGGTTTTGTCTTACCTTCACAATGAGATATGGGCACCATATCACTATAATATATGCTAAATTTTAGGAGGCAAATTATAGCCAGACATATATGCTATATAGTAGTAAGTAGCCAATACTATGAAGCATTAGAATCACAGTATTGCTGAAGAGTTTTTCTGTGTAACATTAAAAATTAGAAATATGTTTTTCCTCTTTGGGGAGAATTAACTTTGGTATGAATACTATTTTTACACCCTTCATTTATTCCATTATAAGTTGTAGGCATTCTGAAGAATGCTAAAATATGAATATCTAACTTTTAAAAAGAGACAATTTACTTGTAACCACCTCAAAGAAACAAGACCTCCGTTACAGTGTCAATGCATGACCTTTGCCCTTTCCTATCAGAGTTGTGCACAATAACTCAGAGCTGACCAGCTATGTACTACACTTCAAAGTTCTCTACTGGTCCTAAAGCTAGCCCCTGCCACAACCTCTGTGACAAAGATTTTTTTATTCCCATTAATTTATAACTTAATATTACACTTGAAAAAGATATCTGGAAACAATTATATATATTCTTTTTTAAAAAAGATTTATTTATTTAAGTATACAATGTTTCACCTTCATGCATGCCTGTAGGCCAGAAGAGGGCACCAGATCTCACTATAGATGGCTGTGAGCCACCATGTAGTGGATGGAAATTGAACTCAGGACCTTTGGAAGAGTAGCCAGTGCTTTTAATCTCTTAGTCATCTCCCCAGCCCATACATATTCTTTTGTGAATTGAGTAATTTCACAATTCATGCCAATCTGTGCTGTTATATGGAGTAAATTTTACTATTGAAATATGAATAGCAATACTTTTTAAATTTTCTATATGAATCTGTTAAAGTTTCTGTTGTTTTACTTCTTGAATGTTGAATTTCTAAGTAAAAAAAATAATTTAATGTTTGACTATTTTGTATATTTGTTTACCAATATAATACAAATTTTAATTATTATAAGTAGAGTGTTACAAATACCAAAAGACAAATATATATATGAATATGTATATATGTATGTATAAATATAAGCATATTTAAATATAAATATATGCATATAAGCCCTTAGTTTGAAATAGAGTTAAGTGTTCTTTTTCACTTCTTCAATGCAAGAAATGTATGTTTGCATTTTTTTTGTCATTAAGTAAGATTGTTCATTTTATGTAACAAGTCAGAAGAACAGAATATTAAGTAGGAATTCTTTATCTTTAAAAAAAATAAAAATTGTATTTCTTATTCCACTGAATAATCATAGAAACTGAAGATTTATGTGATCTTGGAAGTATATCTTGAAATCCTTTGATTTAGTATACATTCATCTGTGACGTTAAGTGACAATGTAGTACCCCTTCTCAGTACTGTGACCTGAGTCATATGATGATGGATTAACTCATTATCACATGGCTGAGGACACATCCTCTTTGCTGGTCATTGTGTGGAAGTTCAAATGAGCCTCATGGGAACAGTGGTAAAAAAAAAAAACAGTTCTACTTCATGTTCTGTGATGAGTAGAAATACTGACTAAACCAGCAGCAAGTGCACAGTAGCACTACGTTTAAAATGTGTAATAACACAAATGTATATGTAAAATAAAACAAGGTTTACACCTTCTGAGGCCTAAGCATTATCATATTTAGCTAAGGGCTTTTATTACGTATGTATATCCAGCATGTGACTATAAGTATCTCATAAAGGACCAATACACTTTGTAAAAAAAAGAAAGAAAAGTTACTATCAGTAAAACAATGCTAGAGGGATTACAAGTCCAGATCTTAAGATATATTACATAACCATAGTAAGCAACTTAGTACTGGAACAAAAACAGACCTATAGATTAACGGAAAAACATCACAGACCCAAACATGAGTACATATAACTTCATCCAGGGACAAAGATGCCAAAAATATGGTGGAGGAAATAAAACATCTTCAACAAATGGTGCTTGGAAAACTGGATGTCCACATTCAGAAGAATGAAATTAGATCTATATCCATTACCTTGCACAAAAAATAACTCCAAATAGATCAAAGACCTACATGTGGAGCCTGAATCTTCCAGAAAGAAAGCACAGGAAGTACACTACATGATTTGGTATAGGAAAGAAAAGGACTGTATTTGCCCAAGAATTAAGGCCAACAATTGACAAGTGAGACTTCATAAAACTAGAGATATCCTGCACAGCTAAAGAAACATCAGTTGACTAAAAGGGAAGCCAGCATAATGGGAGAGAATCTTTGACAGCTATACATCTGGCAGAGGATGAGTATCTAAAATAAATAAAGAACTCAAACAATGAAGCCAATAAAACATGCAGCCATTCAAAAAAAAAAAATGGGCCTGGCACCTGAACAGAGAGTTCTAAAGAAGAGGAGAAGGAAAAGGAGGAGGAAGAGGAAAAGGAGGAAAGGGAGGGGGCTAATCTCAAAAAATGTTCACTGCCCTAACCAATTACAGAAATGCACATCAAAACAACTTTGATATTTCATATTACCCAAATCCAAATGGAGAAGATCAGCAAAAACAACCAACCACAAATGCTAATAGAGATATGGGGGTAAAGAGAACCCTCACTCACCATTATTGGAACTCCAAACTGATTCAGCCACTCTGGGAGTCAGTGTGGAGAATTCTCAAAGCTAAAAATAAGTTTGCCCTACGACCCAGCTATTTTACTCCTAGACATACACCCAAAGAATCCAACATCCTAAGTACCACAGATATGAATTGGTCACATTCATTGCTACTCTATTCACAATAGCTAGGAAATTAAAAAAAAAAAAACCACTTAATGTTCTTCAAATGACAAATGGATAATGAGAGTGTGCTACATACACACTAAAGAATATTATCTGGCTATAAATAAAAATATGAAATCATGAACATCACAGGAAAATAGATGGAAGCAGAAAAGATTTTTATTGAGTGGGGTTATCCTCTCCCAAAAAAGACAAATATTGCGTGTTCTCTCTCATGGGGTCGCCTAGTTTCAAGTCTTCGGATGTGAATACTTATGCTAAAGTAAGTACAGAAACCAATAAAGTATAAAGGAGCCATGGAGATGGGAGATGGGAGAGCAACTGAGATGGGAACAGCAGGATAGAAGTGATCTGAAGGGGAAATGGTAGAAACTGGGTGGTTTTAATTAGTGAGGGAGGGAGATAAATACAGAAGAAAGATGTGTGATGATAAAATAACAAGAAGGATGTCCTATTAAGTCATAAGGAATCATACACTGACTGGCTACCTAGAAATACTTATAAGACACATAAGTCAGTGCAAAAATATACAAATATACTGTAAATGAAATTTTCCCTTGTGGGATGACGCTTCTTCCAAGAGCTAAAGACCATCAAAGAAAACATCAAGACCAGGCATGAGAAGTTTGTCCCTTTTTAAGAAACATGCAGCATTTGTCTTAAAGGAAAAATTAAAAACTTAATATAACAGTCACAACATAACAGAAATTACTATAAAGATCAGATTTACTGTATATAAAACAAAAAGACTAAGAAAATGAGAGCCCGTTTGAAATTGTCCATAATTCTACCATTGATAGCATTTTTTGAATGTTTAAAAAACTCTTAACTTATACCCATACCCTTTAAAGATCTATCTTTGAAATCATTCTTTATTGTTTAAAACAGAAGTCACCAGAAAATTTTCTCTAACATCGTGTTTAAAGCTATTTTTTCAAAGTTTTCCTTTGAAAGAGACAATATCGTTTAGGAATTCTGTCTCTTGGCAACTCTGTCTTTCCCTGGTGTACAAAGCCCTAGTCCAATTTGGCAGATGAGAAAACTCAAACGCAGCTTGTCATTGCAGTCCTGTCCTCTCACTTAGGCGCAACTCTAAAATCACAGTCTTAAGCAGTGTAGTTCTAAGCACTGTAGTTGTAAGCAGTGTTTTGCCTAATGGAAACTTTCTCAGATCTAAACTTAAATGGATCCAGCCCAATTCTACTTCTGTGCTGACTCTTCTCTTGCAAGTACTGGAGGAGCATGACAAAGCCTTAACTGCCTTTATTTTTCTTTCTTTTTCCCTCCCTCCCTTCCTTCTTCCCTCGCTTCCTTTCTTTCATCCTTCCTTCCTTTCCTTTTTTTTTTTTTTTCTGGTTTTTCAAAACAGAGTTTCTTTGTGTAGCCATGGCTGTCCTGGACTCACTTTGTAGACCAGGCTGGCCTCGAACTCAAAAAGATCTATCTGCCTCTGCCTCCCTAGAGCTGGGATTAAAGGCATTTGTCACCATGCCTACCTTTTTCTAGAAAGCTCCAGGAGACCTAGAGGATAGGAGAAGAGGGGGTTCTACTAGCCATGTCTGCTGTAGAGAGCAGAAAGTGTCCATGTATTCAGCAGGAGTAAATTGCGTTCCACCTTGTCATGATCTTACCTGCTATAGAAACCAGGTTCACTGTCAACACTTGTATCAAATCACCACTCTTTGTTCTGACTGTCCACTTAATTAACTCAGAGAGACTTGAGGCTTACAATCTGTGGTTAATTTCATAACTCAAACTCTTCCTCAACCTCTTTCTACTTTTTTCTCTGTTTCCTGCCCTTTTTTAGTTGAAAATGAATTTTTCTCACATAATGCATACTGATTATGGTTTCGCCTCCCTTCACTCCTTCCAATTTCGCTGTATCTCCCTTCCATTTGGATCCATCCCATATCCGACCCTAATTAGAAAACAAAGAAGCTTACAAAAGATAATAATAAAATATCATAAGATAAAACAAAATTAGCACTCAGGAACAAGAAAAAAACAAGCAAACAGAAGGAAAGGAGCCCAAGAAAAGGCACAAAAAATACAGACACAGATAGCCACTCATTTGAACACTCAGGCATTCCATTAAAAACACTAAACTGGAAGCCATTATGTAGACCCAAAGGAACTATAAGGTAAATAGAGAGAAATGTAAACAAAACAATGTAAAAATAAAAATAAAAAATTTAAGCACAAAATTAAATGTATTTATTGAGAACTGAGACAAAAGAAGTAATTAAATTGAGGCTAAAACAATAAATAATATATACTCTATTAAAAGCTCAAATATTACCAACACAATAATCTTTCTAGCAAAACATTATCAAAGGAATTCCAAAATTCCCATCACTCTAAAGTATACACAAATTTATGCAATTACTGTATTTTTGAATGGATGTTATTAAATTTAACCTAGCATAAGCCATTATGTTTTAAATTACTGCTGTTTGTTTAGTGGTATGAATAATTCTACACCATTACTAATAGATGATAAAAAACTTGCTTTAAAAAAAAAGCCCTGATGTGTGACATTGTGACAAAAATATCCTGCAGAGGTGCTGTCGAGTTTCTTTTTCTGTTGGCTATCTGCTGTTGGTCATACAGCCTACCCTTAAGAGTGTCACCCCTTACCTCCCCCATCCCAGGGAGCCTAAATTATCTAAATTTCTAATTTTATAATTCTAAAATTCTACAACTAAATGTTCATTTGCAAGTGCTTATCAATTGGAGATAGCTTCTAGGTTAGGGATAGGTCCATGTGTCCACTTTCCCTTTTAACCCTAGAACCCTAACAGGAATAGACTTGTACAGGCCCAGTGTATGCTGCCTCCATGTCTGTAAGCTCATATGTGCCCTACTGTAATTAGAGGATTGTGTTTCCTTGCTGTCCTCCACGCACTCTGGCTTCTACATTCTTCCTGGATTCTCTTTCACTGGTTCCCTAAGCCAAAGGGGAAGTGTTTGATGGGGCTATTTCACAAAGGGCTGAGTCTTACAAAGTCTCTCATTCTGCATGCTTTCTTGCTGAGGGTCTCTGCATTTTTCTCATCTGTTGCAAGAAGCTTATCTAATGGAGGCTCAGCAAAGTACTCATCTATGTGTATAGCCAATATTTTTGCTACATTATTTTAGCAGAATAGTAGTATTTGGCTTATGCTAGAACCCTGGAATATCTAGTATCAGGATATTGGGCCTTAAGTCAACTCAGATATTGGTTGATTCCTCCCACAATCTTTGTGTCACCTTTGTCCTAGAATTTCATTCAATCAGGACAGCATTGTAAACAAACAGTTTGTAGCTGGGTTGGTGCTGATGGTTCTTCTTTGTTAGCATACGGACTGCCTTCCTGTATCAAAGATGCTAGCATGTAGGTGTGAAGGCTCTATTAGGTGTCAGCTCGGCTTCTCCATGTTCAAGGAGTCGTGTAGATGTTGTTTGTACAAAGCAATCTATACTTTTGGGAACATACTGGGTTGTTTGGGGCTTCCCATGGGCAATTTTGGCCAACAATTCAACTAGATGTAACCTAATTCCACTAATGGAAGCTTAGGTTGGCGACAAAAGGTGTCCAGTTGAAGCTCTGCCATCCTATTATTTGTCTATTTCATTTAGATCATCTTCATCTTAGTATCTAGTTCAGTAAGCTTTTACTAAATTAAGTTTCCACACTACTCCTCAAACGATCTTTCAATTTAATTGTCTTACCCCATACTCCCTGTCTGGTGCCCCTCTTCCCTTCTCCTCCCCACTTGTTATTCCTGTTCCAGCCGTCCCGCTCCACAACATTTCATAACTAGCATAGAAAGGGTAGGAAATATATCTGCTCTTCGCCATAGTCTCTTACTCTATACCGAATTTCTGTGATTTTAAGGATTATAACCACATTTTAGAGAGTTTTGGGTGATTATTCAGGTAGCAAACTGTCTCTGTCATCTTCTCATTTGGAAAGCTACTAACCTGCACTACCGGCATACTCAGGTAATCAAGTTTATTCCTTCTCAAGTCTCTGATGGAGTTGAAGACTAGGTAGCTCAGTTTTACAATGAAGCTTAGTTGTTTAGAGGTTAAGATGTTTTTAGGTTTAGATCGGTGTTTTAAGTTGATAATGACAATATGTGATGGATATTGATTTACATTCAGAAAATTAGATGCACCAAGACAGGAAAGATGTTTTCTTCAAGGCTGTCAAATACAAATAGACAAAACCCTAAGAATGTAACCTTTATATAATTCCTGGTTGTGCCATGGTTCTTCTTGCTATAGGTAATCTAGTGTATATATGTGTAATAATATAAATTTATATGTTAAAATTAAAACCTTTAAGAAAAGGATTATAGCTTGGTTATAATTTACTTAACAGCCAATAGCCACATACATATAGGCAAATGTATACCATATTTGTCTTGCTGGGTCTAGGTTACCTCACTCAGGTAGATTTTTTTCTTTTTTAAAAAATTTTATTAATTTATTCAGATTACAGCTCAATTGCTATCCCATCACTTGTATCCTCCCATTCCTCCCTCCCTCCCACTTTCACACTATTTTCCTCCCCTAGGTCTATGACCTAGGAGGACCTACTCCCCCAATGTATGCTCATAGGCTATCAGGTCTCATCTTGGTAGCCTGCTTATTCTTTCTCTGAGTACCATCAGGCCTCCCAACCAAGGAGAGGTGGTCAAATATGGGGCACCAGAGTTAATGTCAGAGTCAGTTCCCATTCTCCACATAGCTGTGGAGAATGTCCTGTCCATTGGGTAGATCAGAGTAGGGGTTTGATGTTTACTACTTGTATTGTCTTGGTTAGTGCAATAGTTTGAGCAGACCCCCCTGGGCTGCAATCCACCCATCATGATGTTCTTCTTGTAGGTTTCTAAGACCCTCTAGGTCCTTCTATTTCCCCATCTCCTATATTTCTCTTACCTAGAGTCTCAGTAGGATTTTCTCACATCTTTCTCAATCTCCTGGTAAGCGAAGACTTCCATGGGACATGCCTTTTGGGATAGTGCCCAATTATAAGTGAGTATATACCATGTGAGTCTTTCTGCTTCTGGGTTGACTCACTCATTATGGTCATCTCTAGTCCCATCCATTTGTCCACAAATTTCAGAATGTCCTCATTTTTAATAGCTGAGTAGTATTCCATACTGTAAATGTACCACAGTTTCTTTATCCGTTCTTCAACTGAGGGGCATTTAGGCTGTTTCCAGGTTCTGACTATTATGAATAAGGCTGTTACCATATACCTGTAAATTTCATGATCCCATTCTTCTTAACAGCTAAGTAATATTCCATTGTGGAATATACTACATGTCCTTTGTCCATACATCTGCTGACAGACATCTAGATTGTTTCCAGTTTCTGGTTGTTATAAATAGAGAATCAGTGAACATTGTTAAGCAAGATCCTCTTCGGTAGGATGATGCATCCTTTGTGTATATTGCCAAGGGTAGCATAGCTTAATCTTGGGGTAGATCAATTCCAACCTTCCTGAGGTACCACCACACTGATTTCCTTAGTAGCTGTATAAATTTGCAGCCTACCATTGCATACCACCAGCAGTGGATGAGAGTTTTACTTGCTCTACATCCTTGAGAGCATGAGCTGTCATTTTGTTTTATTGATCTTACCCATTCTGATGGGTATAAGATGAAATCTCAAAGTAGCTTTGATGTACCTACTGTTTCTCAGCATCACCATCCCTCTTTGTATCCTGGTAACTCACTGTATCTCCAGGAATGACAGGAGCTTCTTATTCTTCCCCAAATTAAGAACGCAGTTTTCATTCAGTCAGTTTGTCGAGACAGAAATAATAACTCCACCCCCCCAGCAAAGACTATTTAAAGTGAGCCATGTCTAGAATTCCTGAGGACAGTTTTAGCTTTCAGTCAAAAGCCAAGATTTGTCCTGACAATTTAGCATCATTGAACTCTTTGTCTTCAATTAATAATAATAAGTTGTGTCTCTCTCCTGATTATCTCAACAGTCCATAGGTTCAGATCATCCCCATATTTCCTGAAAGCAAACTGCTAATACTGCTTTATGAATAGTATGGCACTTTTGTTATTACTAATGAATTACATAATTTAATTGCCTAATTTTTCTTATATAGAAATAATGTGTTCAGATTATTTCACCTGCCTTTCAGAGTCCTACTATAAAATTATATAAAAATGATATGATTCACTATTGGCCTAGTATCTATATACAGAGGGGTGCATTTGATATTTAATTTGGGTACAGGGCTTTTGCTTATCTTTTTCAGCTGTCATATAATACTCATGCATATTTATAATGTTCTTACCATGCCTAATGAGCAAGCCAGTTGATTAGCATTTCCTTCTCAATCAGTAGCACTGATTTGTGTGTGTATCCTCAAATATCTCTCATCTATACCTTTGTAACATATACAATAAATTAATGTAACAAATGTCACAGAGATATTCTGTGCTGTGAAAAACTAATGCTTCTCTGATCTGGCTATATTTTGGTTTATGCTACATGCCATCTTTCTACCCCTGCCCATACTCAGCATCTATTCCCCTTACCTTAAGTTGTTCTCTTGAAATCTTTCCTTTTATTCTCATAGGTTTTTGTTGTTGTTGTTGTTTTGCATGTTCTCTTCTTACATTCGAAGAAATGGTTTAAGTTTCCCTTTTGTTTCCTCAATGGCTCATTGTCTGAAACATATTGTTTCATTTGTGCTGTTTGTACAAATTATAAATTTTATTCTAATTGCATTCTTTTTGAGGGCTTTGAGGAGTTATATTGGTTGTTTGATTGATTAGTTGTTATACTAGGACATTGTTCTGACCTAAAGCATGTTCAGGCATGGATGACCTATGGGCTGATAAGAAATTTTAAAATGAGTATTCTCCAGCCATTAGTAAGCTATTCTGAAAATGTCTGTGTCATGGTTTAACCACTCTGTTTTTTTGATTTTTTCTTTCTGTCTGGATATTCTATGCACTGACAAAATAACATTCTCGCGAAGGAACTACTAGTGCCTACGATCCTTTCTCTTCAGGTATATATAAGATATAATTTATAAAATAGGATGCTACAACACCAGGTGCCAATAGCTTTGTGATAATTATATCTTCTATTATAATCTTTTAATTGTTCCATCTTATATTCCACTTTTAATGGTTAACTTAAAAAGAGTATTTGAATAGAAATGGCTTTTTATTTATTACCTCCAATGTTCAGTCTGTGAACATCTCTGATAGTAAAATGTATTTCTTACAGAATGCTCCTATATTTTGAATCTGTAAATAGCCCCCAAAGGTCATGTGTTAAATCTTGCTCACCATTCTTTATTACTGTTGGGATGTAATGGCTGTGTGTCTTCAAAATCACAGATGGGCTCCAGGTTCTGCCTTTCCTCCCTTTACCTCCTGGGTTGCCATTCTAATCATGTGCTCCTATCTATGATATGCTGTCTTGTCCCAGGCTCATATTCAACATGACAGCCCATGGTTCTTTTTGAATATTCTTTGTCCCTTTTATCCTTTTATTTATATGTGTGCTTCTGCCTTTTCATTTGTTTAGAACGTTTGTTTTTAATTCATTGGGCTTTATACTTACAGCCTGTGAGACTCTAGACTTCTGAAGCAGAGAAGATTTTGGTTGCCAAAACTTTATTAGGGTATGTTAAGGGCATCCTAACAGCTTGTACCTAGAGGTACACTAATTTGAGAGGATAGCCTGTCACATTTTATATGGCTGTCCCTTCCACCCTTGATCTCTATGCTTGGTCTTGGTCTCTTTCATTTCAAACACTCTATTGAAATCTCTGTTGCATTTTTTGTGTTGTATTTTGGGAAGAAAGCTCACCAGCCAGTTCTAGTGAATCATCTAAGTATCTGTAATTGTTCCAGCACTGATATTTTATGGACAATCATGTACACATTAAACAGTATCTCCCTCAGTATCTTAGGTGATTTTCATCACCCAGTCATCACAGTGGCACAACTCCCAAAAGTGTTTTCATATAATATATACAAGAAAATGAAATGGATGTGAAAGTTTGGTGAAATTGTGAAAATCACTTTAAAAGATACAAAATACAGTGCTTTGTTTTCCTGGTAAAACACAGGCTGTTATTCTTTTGTGAAAACCCACAGCAACTATTCCTTTCTTTTCATAAGGATTTCAATTTCCTCTGATAATTTTAACTCACATAAGAATACAAGCTAATGAGATATGATCATAGTTTTTCCCTATTGAGTTATTTGGAGTTAAATGAATGCAAAGCCTTTTTCTTCTTAGTTTGATTGAACTCATAAGAAACATTGTTCCTTTTTAACAGATGATAGCAGACTATTGTACATGGGAATACTAATCTCACCTGGGTATGTGTCATTTCTCAATCATTAATGAAGATAAAATACACCCTTAATAGCCCTCTCTGTGTGAAAAATCAGCTGAACTCTTTAGACTGCCTCACAGCCAATGACACCTTTCAAGATATCTTCTGTTAACATTTTATATCTGAGTCTAGATTTATGTTTGGTATATCCTCAAGAATAATTTATGTACTTAATGAAATTCTCCATGATGTAGCTAAAGCATAAAATCCCTTTGTTAAAGACAGTTCATACTGTATTTTGTATGTAGGAAAAGAGGTTATTTAAATTTCATAATAAAAACTGCAGTTACTAGTGGTAATTATGTACCATTAGGCTTTATGCTTTATTGTGGCCCATGTTGTTTATTTTTTCTAGTAGAAATATTCACACTTTAGAGGTCTTTGGGTTGGGTTATCAGTGTTGGGGAGGATATTTGACATTCTCAGTAAATAAATGTGGCTATATAAATATGCACACATCTTTTCATCTGCTGTCTAAAATCTATATAATTCAGTAAAAAGAGTAAATTGTCCCACGCCCATGTTCTTGTGTATACTGAAGACACAAGACAAAACACACTACAGAGCTTTCTATGCATGTATGTAGGAGAATAACCAGTCTGTATCAGCAAACTAACTTCTTGGCTCCAAGCCTGGCTCAGAAGCAATAAAAAAATGAATGTGGAAGAGGAAACATAAACTAAAACATGAAAAAGAGCCCTCTAAATCTTTACTTAAACCTGTCATTAATTTTTATGGAAGTAGAAAATAATACCTATACAATGTCATATTAAAAATAAAATCAAATGTTTTAATGCATAAAAAGATATCTATGGAAAACTAACTATTAAATACTTTTTATTCTTAAAATAAATTTAATTTTATATATCATGATATAATAATGCCACCTGATTCAGAGATCATTGACTAAACATTCACATTTTAAATCTTTATTTCAGATATCCAAGCAACTAAAATAAAAAAAGAAAGAGATAAAACCAGAAGATGGAAGTCATTCATATGATTTGAATTTGAGAAATCAAAATTGTCCCATATTAGAAAGATAAAAAAGTTATAAAATGCCAAAGGAAAAGAAGATTGATTTCAATTTTTTTTTGGGGGGGGGGAGTACTTTATTTTCAACCAATCCAGATGAGCCTGCTCATCCTTTTACTTCCAAGTCAAAGCAAGTTACCATTTGTCCATCAAACCTTCAATAAAATGTCATGCCTTTGGGGATAGATTTCTTTTTTTTTTAAATTAATTTATTCCTGTTACATCTCAATGGTTACCCCATCCCTTGTATCCTCCCATTCTTCCCTCCCTCCCATTTTCCCCTTATTCCTCTCCCCTATGACTGTGCCTGAGAGGGACTTCCTCCCCCTGTATAAGCTCATAGGGTATCAAGTCTCTTCTTGGTAGCCTGCTATCCTTCCTCTGAGTGCCACCAGGTCTCCCCCTCCAATGAACATGGTCAAATATGAGGCACCAGAGTACGTGTGAAAGTCAGACCCCACTCTCCACTCAACTGTGGAGAATGTTCTGTCCATTGGCTAGATCTGGGTAGGGGTTTGAAGTTTAGGGCCTGTATTGTCCTTGGCGGGTGCAAGGACATGGAGCAGGAACCCTGGGCCCAAATCTGCAAATTTAATACAAAGGATCAAGTAAAATATAAGACTAAGAGAGACAGAAAAAAAAAAGAACAAAAGGGAGAAAACTTAAAACATAACATATTGAATAAAAGGACATAGGATTCAGTTATTGCCACCTCACAAAAGTTTCAAGCAACAACTATACACAAGAAAGAACATGTCTGTACAATACTAATAATACTATGATTAACAGCAGCCCAAGGCCATCTAAGGGCAAGAAGAAACAATAGAAAGAGACAGAGCTATAAGTGGTCTATGAGTTCATCTTTGTGGTACCACCGTGTTCTGCCAACAGTTGTACCAAATCAGAATCACCAGGCAATGACAAAGCCTACCCACAGCATCAATCCAGACTGACCTAGAATTCCCATGGGAAATTCAATATGATGTAGATTGGCTTTCTCCAACCCATGTCAATACCCAACCCCAACAGCAATATGATAGCTCCATGTGTAGGAACAGAGAACAGAGATTAAGTCTTCCTACCCATAAAGTCCAAAGCCTACCTTGTGCCTGCCTAGGTGAAATGTAGCTGCCACACTACATTACTATAAAACTTTGAAGTTGTAGCTCTCAAATTTAGGATTCCCAAAGGTGAATTGATGTTTCAGAGACCTGAAACATTCTTAGACCTAGACCTAGACCTGGAACATTCTTGTGAGAAAAAAAAGGTTAGGATATCCTACTCTGGAATAAACACAATTATCCTACCCTCAAAGCCAAAATGAAAGCCACATTTAGTCAATGAGACACAAATCATAGTGTCCTGTATGCTTATGGGACAAAATTTTTAGAAGTGCTTGAGCCAGGAGTCAGTAGAGCAGCTCATTCCAGGTTCAGAACATCCTTCAAGGTCATGCTGAGGCAAATCTCCAGCCTTACATTCCTAAATCACAGAGCCTCTGGGGTGCATCTTTCCAAAGAGTAGTCTATCAGAATTTAGAGCATAGCCAGAGCACTACCGAAGCACCAAATGATGGTTTTTGCCTGGCCAGTGTATATACACTTCTGTCCTCCCAGTCAGTGCCTAGTATAGTACCAAACCAGTACCTCCCCTGGACTGAACAGTCTGGCCAGTGTTCTCCCTGGGACTATCAACCACTCTCATGAACTCAGAGCAAAGCAAGGCCTTTGACAATTACAGAAACTAACCTAAAGGACTCAACTCTACCTGGCTAGAGTTTTTACTAACTAACCACACCAGAATCATATGCTAGATTAGGTAGTGAAGATCTATGTTTACCTTTAAAGGTTAAAATGAGTGGCTATAACTATAAGTGCACAAATACCAATGCAAGAACACAAAAGTGTAAAATTGGAGAATTATATACCATCAAAAATAATCAAGCTATAATAGAGACACTAGAGAAATGTAGGTTTATAAAACTATAGAGAATTCAGAGTAATCTTCTTCAAGAAGTCACTGAACTTCTAAAGTAATTATTAAGAGAATAAACTGAAACAAAACAATAAAACAGAAAGAAAAGACAAATAAACAGAAAAAAATGGAATTTCTATAGAGAATACAATTACTGAACTGAAAGACTTATGGAAAGGTTTATTAAGTAGCTGACTGGCTTAATGAGAAGAATGAACACATTTGTGGAAAGAACATTTGAAGTTATCCTGCTTACAATGACATGGTATTATAAATTAATAGGAAAAATATTTTAAAATACTGTAGGCACATAGAGGAAGGGGATGCAGGCTTTCCAGATGAGACCTAATAGACTGTGGTCATATGGCGTGGTGGGAGAGGAGGTCCCCTTAAATCAGAGGTCTAGGGGAGGGGAATAAGGTGGAAGAGGGAAGGAGGGTGGGAATGGGAAGATACAAGTGAGGGGATAACAATGTGGACCTGAATTAATTATAAAAAAATATTTTTTTCAAATGAACATATTTTTAATTTTATTAATTTATTCTTGTTACATCTCAATGGTTATCCCATCCCTTGTATCCTCCCATTCTTCCCTCCCTCCCATTTTCCCCTTATTCCCCTCCCCTATGACTGTTCCTGAGAGGGATTACATCCCCCTGTATATGCTCATAGGGTATCAAGTCTCTTCTCGGTGACCTGCTGTCATTCCTCTGAGTGCCACCAGGTCTCCCCTTCCAGGGGACATAGTCAAATGTGAGATGTACAAGTTAGGTAACATGTTCCTGAATCAACTTTTGGTCAAAGAAGGCCTCAGATAGGAATCAAACCCTACTTGAAATGAAAATCATAATACAATATATCAAAAATTATTAAAAGTCTTAGGCTCCTGCATATATATAGTATATGTGTTGCTTAGTCTTCATGTGAGTCCCCCTAACAACTAGAGTAGGGGACCTCTCTAAGTCTGATGCCTCCTTTGGATCCTGTTCCCCTAACAGGGCTGCCATTGCCTGGCATCAGTGGGAGAGGATGCACTTAAGCCTGCAGGGACTTGATGGGCATTGGTACCCATGGTGGTCTCCACCTTCTTGAGAAGAAGGAGAAGGGATAGACAGGGAAAGGTAAGACTGGGAGGAGAGAAGGGGTGCTGTGATCAGGATGTAAAGTGAATAAATAAATGAATAAATAAATAAACAAATAAATAAATAAAATATAAGGAAACAAATAACAAAGTTCTAAGAGAAAAACTTAGAGTAATAAACACCGAGAATCTAAGAAAAAAATAGTTTAAATAGGCTATTTAGACTAAAACCACATGTAAAAGTCTAAGATTTAAGTCAGTGGAAGGAAAAAGAGCTTACAAAACACTGCAGACATCAAAGAAATTAAAACTCAGTTCTTTGAATAGATAAAATTGATAGACCTTTAGACAAAGAAGCCAAGGAGAGGAAATGCAAGCTTATCATAAATAAAAGAAGCTTTATATATAGCCAATCACAGAAACATACAGATGATGGTAGAATACCATGAACCATTATTTTGGGTAACCTTGAGAAATTGTTAAGTTTCTAGACATGTGCAACTTACTCACACTAATCATGAACAGAAAATCAGAGTAAATCTATAGTGATCAATGAGACTGAATTAGTAAAAATGCCCCATTATATGAAAGTCCTTAATGTGGTGGTTTACCACTTAGTTGTACTGAGTATCTATAGAATTAATGCACTGTTTGTCAAACTATTAAAAAATATTAAGGACTATGTAACACCTCTAATTTTTTTTTTTTTTTAGGATTTCACAACAGCAAACATTTATTTCCTGAATTCATGAATTCATTCATTCAAGAATCACTGATTGTAAGTCTTCCACGTGTGAGAGATCACTCACTTTACTAGAGGGTTTGTAAGAAAAAGATGGAGCGGGAATAGAAGCCCATTCACTAAGATGTCCATGTAAATCTTACACATTAGGAAGTGAGTACGGTAGCCATATGGAGACCAAAAGAATCTTCCTCTTGTTAGTCGGGGTGCACAAGCTGGAGATTCTAGAGTGGGAAAGAACTTTGATTTGATCTGTCATATCCCTCAGGAGCTGGGAAACAACTGAACACATATAATGTATTTGTCAACCTTATTTAAACAAGTTAACTAAATGTGAAATCATTTATTGCCATTGAAGAGTTTAAACAAAAAGAAGTTTTGCTATTTGCTAGGGTCCTGTGCCCATTGGAAGGTACTTGTAGTCACAGGTAAGGAACCAAATTCTTCCTTCAGTTCTTGCCATCATTTTTATCCCACTGCATATTGTTAATTAATTTGATTCACTGATAGATTATCAAACCCAAGAAGCAATTTTATCTTATTGATTTCTGTTAAATATAAGGTTAATTGCTTATTTCACAATGAGCAAGGTGGGACTGTCACTTAAACTCTAATCAGATTCTTAAGAGCCAGATTCATGCCAAAAGAAATCAGGTATATACAAAATGAATGTGCACACATGGACAGAAAATGGTGTGGCGAATAGTCTGTTCACACAGCACAGAGAAAGGGGTGACATTTGTGTAACAGAAATGGGGAATGCTTCTACCACATAGGCTTTCTCTAGACACAGTTACGATATTCATAATTAATACTAGATGGTATTTAACTTAGAAAATAAGAGATGAAATGTTAAAGTTTATTATGAAAACATTGATGTTAAAAATGCTGACACAGATTATAACATGTAGCATATTGTGATTTCTAAAAGGCTGCAACTCTTCTCTGTCACAGCCGCCCCACCTGCTTCTGTCGACCCATTTACACAGGTAGAATTAGTCTCTGTCCAGGGTGGCGTCAGAGGAGCATCCCTGGGCAAATACGGGAAATGCTATGGAGAGGTGAGGACAGCAAGCACAATGCAGTATTTTCACATTTCTTACTGCAGCAAAATTGAAACCTCTTTTGTCCCATAACAATCTCTCAGTAATCAGTAATAAAGGACAGAGATGGTTTGTCTGAAACTTAAATTTAACTTGAAATGATGATCTTCTGGGTTAAAGAAAACCATGATATGCTAGTATAGAGATCTTGCTTTCTTTAAATTATTTCTCCACTACGCACTGTGTACTATTGCTTATGTTGAACATGAGTTACAGCCAAGGACTCTAACAGCTTTAACACAGTGTTTCCATTTTACCCTTCAAAAAACCCAATCCAGGTTAGAGGCCAAGTGCTTCTTAATTGAGCTAACTACCAGGCACAGGAGAGGAAAGAGATTTGCTGATGTTTTCACCCACTGTTCCTGGAGACCATGTAAATGAGAACAATGTTTAGTTTTGTTAGGACATTACTGTCTGATTGCATCCAATGCCAGGAAATTTTTCCTGTCTAGCAGATATTTTCTAACTTAAAGATAATCAGTTGACAGATAGTTTAAAGGTAGCTTAGAAACAAAAGATAAGAAGAGTTTGAGAGATTTGAGCATATTCATTTTTTTTTTCTGCATGTCTCTGGGGTTTTTAAAGACCTTGTCTTTCTTTTTTTATTATTAATTTATTCATATTACATCTTGATTGTTAGCCCTTCCCCTGTTTCCTCCCATTCTTCTCTCCCTCCCACTTCCCCCTTCTCCCCTCCCCTATGTCTGTGATTGAGGGAGACCTCCTCCCCCTATATATGCTCTTAGAATATCGAATCCCTTCTTGGTAACTTGCTATCCTTCCTCTGAGTGCCGTCAGGCCTCCCTATCCAGGGGACATTGTCAGAAAAGGGGCACCAGAGTTCGTGTGAGAGTCAGATCTCACTCTCTACTCAACGGTGGAGAATATCATGTTCGTCAGCTAGGTCTTGGTAGGGGTTCGAAGTTTACTGCCTATATTCTCCTTGGCTGGTGCCTTAGTTTGAGGAGGACCCGAGGACCCAGATCTGCCTGTCATAAAGTTCTTCTTGTAGGTTTCCAGGACACTGATTCTAAAGCTAACCAAAAGCATAAGAAACAAAAATTACATGCCAAATTCCATAAAATATGCAAGAATCTTCAACAAAATCCTAACAAACTGAATTCAATAATAAATAAGGTAAACTTTTACATAATAATATGAGATGTGCCTCTGGTTAACAAGAATGGCTAAATATATACAAATAAAACTAATAAAAATTTGTAACAAAACTAGGTCATCTGACAAAATTCAACATACTTTCATGATTTGAAACATTATTAAATTGAATATAAAACTTACGCCTTTAAACAATAAAAGCCATACATGACAAACATTAGGTTAATGATACACCCAATGGCCTGAGGTGGAGGATATTCTAAGACCAAGTGCAAGACCATAGAATCTTATTTGGCTACAAAGATAAATGAAGTTATGAAATTGCAATAAAATTAGTGGATATAGAAAACTACTTTGAGTCAAACAGTAATTAGCGGAAGGTATTGGGAGACAATAGGCAGAGGAATATCAATCAATATAAATCATGTATGAAATGTGTGTGCTGGTTGGTTTTGGTAAATTAATACAAACTAGAGTGGCCAGGAAGAGAAAGCTTCAGCTGAAAATCTGTCCCCATGAGTCTAACCTGTGGATAGGCCTATGAGGCATTTTCTTCATCAATGATTGATGGTAGAAGGTTAAGACCACTGTTGACAGTGCCATGCCTAGGCAATGATTCTAGATGGTATAAGAAGGCAAGCTGAGCAAGCCATGGGAAGTGTTCCTGTCTTTCTCCATGGTCCCTGTCCCTGTTCCAGCTTGAATTCCTGCCCTGACTTCCTGCTATGATGGACTGTGACCTAGACATGCAAGACGAAATAAACCCTTTTTCTCCAAGTTATTTTTCCTCAGTGTTTTATGACAACAATAGAGAAGCAAACTGCTACCTTATATTGTAAGTAAAAAGTAAAAATTAAATTAAAACAGAAAGTGCAAATTAAGACAAATATTAAATTGATGCTTTGTGTTAAAACATGGATGATTTTTTGTTTGTTTGTTTGTTCATTTGTTTTTCAAGACAGGGTTTCTCTATTTAGTCTTGGCTGTCCTGGACTCATGCCATAGACAAGGCTGGCCTCAAACTCAGTTCTGCTTGCTTCTGCCTCCCAGAGTACATGTATGATTTTTTTTTTTAAGTCGCATGCATTTGAAGAGCTTCTAGGTACTGTGCCAATGGAGTCATAACTTTATCTTTGTAAAACCAAATCTGGTACCCTGTCTGTTTCAGCAGCAATGACATTCTAGCCTGGATGTGATGAAGTGGAAGTAGACTGTATGCCAACTAAGCTTGACTGCAGAGATGCCAGAATGGGACTGGGCTTTCTAAAGCTCTATTGATAGCCTAAATTCCAGCATTTAAAATATCTACTTCAACATCAATCACCAAACTTATCCTGAGATATGTGAATAAAGAGTTTGTGCAGAAGGCACTGACCAAACAAATTTATCCTATCTTCCAACACCTTAGACTGTCGGCTTGTCTCTCTTCTCAGATGAGTGTGGCCAGACCTTACTCCCAGCCATGATAGTTCTAGTAGTCTGAAAGACCTATTGTCTAGACTTTATTGTCCACATAATAGAGGCTTTGTAAAGCCTTGTTTTCAAGAAAAAAAAATAGTTTGAGAACAACCAACTGGGTAAGAGAGTTCAAGAAGAGGCTTGTCTTTGTGTATACAAGTGAAGACAGTGAAGATATCACAAAGTGAAGACAGGGTGCCAAGCTACATAGCAATACCTACTGGAACAACCACGGGACACGGGTCTTGGGAGCAAGGTCATAACTTCTCCCACAAGCTGACTGCATAACCACGGGTGATCATTTATTACTTAGAGTCCATCATTTCTGAAGTGTTCCATGGATGAGAAAACTATCTTCTATAATGTTTGACTGGATTGTGATATACTGAAACATATAGTTTCTGACAAAATGACAAACCAGCATGACTACAGGCTATATCTTCAAAATCAACTTTAGATAAGCTATAGCTTCTGGGAAGAAATATAAGTTCAAGGAACAGATGCTTGTGGGGAAGGTGAGTTTCCTAAATAGCTTTGTAGTGAGAAGATAGAGGAAATGACTTGGTTCCTGAAAAGTAGATTGGAAAAAAACTAAGTTCTGTTTTAAAGGAATAAGCATGTAGCTCAGTGGTAGCCAACTTGCATGGTAAGCACAGACCCTAGATTTTTAGCCCCTACACACACACACACACATACACACACACACACACACACACACACACACACACACATACACACACTGTTCTTATGCCTCCCTTGCATTATTTTGTAAAAACTAGTCAGTCATCACAAGCATTACTGTGTGTGTGTGTGTGTGTATGTGTGTGTGTGTGTGTGTGTGTGTCTGTGTCTGTGTGTGTGTTTAAGAAGGTTTAAACTGGAAGAGGGAAGGTAACTAGACATGGAATAGCAGATATATTTATGAAATATAAACAGAGGAAGGACTACACCATAAAACAACAGGAACCACAAACTTTTGAAATCTAAAAGATTCACCATGGAGAATTGCTAGAAATAATGAACCAAGATTAGAAATTATAATTATGCATGTGCATATGAGTGTATAGAAGACATAGAAAATATTGGGATCAAGATTTATTGGGTGTAAATTAATAGTTTAGCAAAGAGGGCACTACCGATGGGGAAATGGCATGGATTGCCTCAGCAGATGGCTTAGGGTTTAGGATTGATGCTGTACATACATGAGAGACCTGAGTTGAGATCTCCAACACTGACAGAAAGTCAGGTGTGACTATGTGTGCCTGTAACCCCAGCACTGGTTAAGAGATGAGGCAGAGATATGCGGGATTCTGAGACTTGCTGTCTGCCAGCTAAGGCCCAAACCAATGAGTTCTAGGTTCAGCCAGCCTAAACTTCCTGAAAAACTTCAATCCCCAGGTTCAGTGAGAGACCTTGTCTTAAAAGGATTAAGTCAGCGAGCAATAGAGTAGGATGTTTGACATCCTCCTATGACCTCCAGGTACATGCACAAATACACACCTGTGTATACACATGCATGTACCACATGTGTAAACTACTAAGACTAGATGGATTGATACAGTTGAAGTAATGAAAGAAGCAAGAGAAAGAATATTAAAGCAAAGCTAAGGCCTAGAATATTCCACTGAGAAGTAATCAAGTCCTTCTAAAATTTAGTTTATGGTCCAGGAAGATATTTCCATGGGTAAAAGAGGCTGCTGCCAAGCCTAATGACATTAGTTCTATCTATGAGCCCCAAACAGTGAAAGGAGAAAAGTGGTTTCTACAAGCTGTCCTCTGATCACACAGCACTGTGACTCATGTGCACCCACACACATGTATATGCACAAATTAAATAAATGATAACATTAAGTAGAAATAAGTAATAAAAACAGAATTTGGTTTATTACTTTGTATAGAGTGAAATGAAAAATGGCTCCACAGATGGCAGTGAAACAGAGTACATGACTGGATCATTAATTACCAAGGAAGCAAGCTGTTTATCAGCTAATCAGTTGTATAAACTTAGATTTTTTTTTTGTTTTGTTTTGTTTTTTGAGACAATGTTTCTCTGTGTAGCCTTGCCTGTCCTGGACTCACTTTTGTAGACCAGGCTGGCCTCGAACTCACAGCAATCCACCTGCCTCTCCCTCCCAAGTGCTGGAATTAAAGGTAGGTGCCACCATGCCCGGCCTAAACCTAGATATTTCAGAATGAGAGACTCAAATATTCCTCCTTATCAGAACCACGGAATTGAAAAGAAACACTTACAGTGCCCTCCTTAGCAGACATAGATGAGCAGAAAGTGGCCTGTGAACAGCTCTTAACATGCTCCAGCATCATCATGTCAGGAAGCTATGCAGGTCATCCTACAAGCCTCGAATTAGCTTTCAATTCATGCCTGACTTTGCGGTGAATGCAGCTAAGTGCAAGGTTGTTCACATGCCATAATGTCCGTTCCATAATGACGAAACAGAAAACAGAAATTGATGTGCCCATTTGGGGTAAGGAGAAACACACACACACACACACACACACACACACACACACACACACACACA
>OU015742.1:159450773-159472309 GCA_907169655.1 Acomys percivali | reverse complement strand
ACACTATAGTGTTTGGAGGCTATCTCTCTCATTTTTTTTCCAAGTAATTTTATCTAGAATAAAAGGGCACAAAACTGTCATATACTCTGTGAGACATATTGGGAAATGATGTCATCATAGAGAACCTAGAAAGTAAGCCTGGAAGTAGTCTTCAACCCAGCCATCCAATGATCAGAGCCCAGGAAACATCATACCTGCAATCTTATGAACAATCTTAAACCAGAACCTTCTTCCACATTACTGACCTCAAAAATGTATATGGCTACAGACACTGCAATGCTTAGTAATTGATTTTTAGCACAGGGAACTTAACAATGCATGATTATAAATATACAGTAATAAAGTAATGAAACAGACATGGTTGTACATACTGTAATTCCAAGACTCAGAAAGCTGAGGCAGGAAAATGGCCAACAGTTTGAGACTAACTTGAATTACATATTCAATACCAGGCCAAGGAAGGGAAAATACCAAAAGTCTGTCTCAAAAAATAAATAAATAACAAAAATAAATATAATTTTTATGCATTACAGTTATAAGAATAATGATTTAAATGTTTAATGCTTAAATGTTGACTATTAGGACTAACAGTCAAACTCATATTGCCACTGGTTTCAGCAGGGCAGGCAAATTGCAGTGCCGTAACACTTCTGTTTAATTTAGCTTTAAGTTTTTCCATTTTTAGTATTTAAGAGCTGCTTCATATTTTAAAAGATATTATCCTTAAAAGATAGTATCTGAAACATTTGTTTTCTGCTGGAACTACTGTCCTAATAACAAGAACTATGTCTTTCTCAGTTACTTTTATATACCTTTGAACAGACACCATAACCAAGGCAACTTATAAAAGACGGCATTTAATGTGTTTGTTTGCAGTTGCAGAGAGTGAGTACCGCTGATCATGGTGGGCAGCATGGCAGAAAGCAGTCAGGCATGGTGCTACAGCAGTAGTTGAGAGCGTACATCTAATCCACAAGTACCAGAGAGAGCTCACTGAGAATGGTGTGGGCTTCTCAACCCTTAAAGCTCACTTCCACGGCGCACCTCCTCCAGCAAAGCCACACCTGTTTACCATTCCCCAATGGTTCTACCAATTGAGGACCAAGTACTCAAATATATAAATCTATGGAAACCATTCTCATTTAAAACACCACAGTATTTTAGGTTAAAATATCAATATGTATCTACCTAGTTACAATAACTTCCAAATAAATAAGTGGGCACATGATACATAAGCTAGAGACCAAATTTAGAGAAAAATCTTATTATCCATTTATTTCAGGTTTGAAACAAAACAAGCCATGTCTTCAGATTTCACTATTTTCTTTTGAAAATTAAAATTGAACTACAAATAACTTTAACTTTACCCAAAGCAAAATGCATATTACTTATCAGACATTAAAAACCCTATTTTAAAAGAAAGTAAACCCGCTCAAAAGCCTTCATATTTAGAAGATAAATGATCTTTCAAGCAAGCCAAGAACATGTGCTTGAAAGTAATTGTTCATTATACCATGCTATGAAATGCAATTTTCAAACTGTGATAGACATCCAACTTAAAACCATTTTCCGTTATGTGTATACTTGCCAGCACTCTTTTTGTTTTAGCTTTAATAATAAAAATTACAGAGGGAAAAGACAGAAAACAAGCAAAGATTAATAGGATCCAACTTCAGGAGTTTGATACTTTCTCAGTTTCTAAAATAAATCAACACATAGGTCAAGAAAGCCACCATCTCATCTTGAAAGCATCAATCGTAGAGCATAATGGGATTTATGCATATGAAAGTAGGAGATGGCAAATGCCAGCAGCTAGCACAGTCATTTAAGAACAAACAATAGGACCCAGCACACCATGAAGCAGAGATTAAATGGAAGACCATGGATGCTTTTAAGACTGGCCTAAAAGTAGAATAAATTTAACTTTAGCAAAATGGCAATATTTGGTTTTTCACTAGAGCTAATATATTCCTCCAAAGCCATTACTTTAACAATACATAAGTATAGCATTCACTTACTAGCATTGACAAATGTGTTTATTTATAGCTTATTTTTTCTCATAGTAAATTCCATCAATTATAGCACCCGGAGGCGTTTGCAAATAAAATTAAAGACAGTCTTATGTTTACCCAAAAGCTAAGAATTAAAGTGAGGGCTAGATTGGATACCAAATTCATGCTGAAGTCGGGTCAATTTCATCATAATGTATCATTTAATCTTTTCTCTTCACTGCTGCATATCAAAAATGTCCACAATTCTCCAGAGGAGTTATGAGGTGGGGATTCTAGCCAGTAAAACATAGTCCCAAAACAGTTTAAATACCGAAGGAAAAAGTAAGCTTTCCAGTCAATGTTTTAGAAAATTTTCAAGCAAAAAAAAAGAAAATTGGAGGAATGTTAATTCATAAGTGTGAAATGAACTCATCAGGAGTAAGTGTAATAGGCAAAGTTCCACTTGCCTTATCGGACTCACTTCCAAATCTCCACCTACTTCTAACTCACCTACTTTATCTGTGTAACCTTCTTCTCTTTCCATAGATCAACACCTCATACTCTCGATCTCTATCATTTATAAGGTGCTAAGAAACAAACCATGTGATTAAATCAGATCATGTAAGTATATGGATTGTCCTCATCTCTGCATTTGAGAAGATTAACTACCCAAAGGAAGGCTCCTGAAGCAATCCCTCAGTCTACCTCCAAACCATAAGCTCTTTCATTGTTCATTTCATAGAGAAAAATATCCTCCCCCAGAAAGTCAAGATGTTAAGTTAGACTTTTCTAAACCAAAATCCATCAAAATAGTCTTTCGAGACCTGGCTCTGAAGCCCAGCTTTGCCTGTCAGCTTGGAAGAACCTAGACTTACCCAGGAAGAAGTAACATCGGTTGAGGAACACCCTCTATCAGATTGGCCTGTGGTGTTCTTAGTGGGGCATGGTAGGGATTAATGATTAATGTGGAAAGGCCCACCCAGGTCCCGCCCCACTGTGCAATGCCACTTCTAGGCACATGGCCCTGGGTTCTATAAGAAAACAAGCTGGGGAAACCTCAGATAGCACAGCAGTAGACAGCATTTTTCTATGGTTCCTGCTTCTGCTCCTATTTGAGCTCCTGCCCTGAGGACCCTGAGAAACAGACTGGGATCCAGATGTGTAAGCCAAATGACCCCTTCCTCCCCATGCTTCTTTGATTGTAGCATTTACCACACCAATAGAAAGCAAACTGACATCAGGGAAGCATTCTTGATTTTTCATTTACATTGTGAGATGATGTTGTCACCTACTAAGTCTATTCATGAAACCTACACAACAAAGGAAGCAAAGAACCAACATATTTGCTTTAGACCCCACTGGCTGAAGGTTAGAATCTTGTACTGTAAGCTTCAAGTGATATCATTCTCATTCACTATAGCAGCTCTGAAACATGTGCATTGTTATATTTAATTTTTACAAAATGAAACTGAGTTCCTAAAGATAAAGTAATCTGCCTAAGTAGCGTAATGAGTAAGGGACAAACCAGACATTCATAAGCCAGCATTTACTTCAAAGTACTCTCTTCCCTCGAGTATACTTTTTCATCTTACCAATTAAAACCAAGTCAAATGGCTTTTAAATGGCCAATTTAAATAAATCACCATAAGCACATAATTATATAATCTTGGGTACAGTGGCACTTCATGAGTCTCCTTTATGCACTAGAAACTGTATTCTACATTGCAGTGCGACAGACTAGTTTTATCTCCAGTCACTCAAAGCATACTGTCAATCATCCTTCCTCCTACCAAAATATATCCTAGAAAGATGTAAGTCACATGCTTATAATTTTACAAAAGTTTGGATTCCATCCTTTTATTCCTTTATAAATCTCATGCTATATTTCTGAAAAACACAGATTACCTTACTATTATTTAAGTGTTCACTGTAAATTAGCTCTATCGTAACCAACTCACTTCTACTTCTTTTTGCCTATTTTCTACTGAGCATTTGATATTTCCAGTAATAGTGTCAGGACAAGTCATGAAATATAATAAAGTGCTTTATAGTGTTGTTGGAAAGCCCCTAATTCACAAGTACACAGCCAAAGCTGCAGAGATAATTAACACGAAAACTTATAGCTGCAAACTATGATTGAGAAAAAGAAATGTATTTTTAATTTACAGATGAAAAAAGATTTAATAAGAAGAAATCTATTGAGGAAGATAAATAAATGTATCATATAGAACAACAGAAAAAAATACTCCTGAAACACTAAAAGAGTTAAAATAAAAATAATGTTCCCATCAACTTTTATGATAAAATAAAAACCACTCTGCTAAGAAAAAAGAAACCACTTCCATCTATATGTTAGCATCATGTACTGCCACTAAAGTCTATTAATAGGATATATAAGTTGAATATCAGAAACCTGCTGTGGTGATACACTCTTATAATCCCAGCTGCATGAGGTCCTAACGCAGGAGTTGCATGAATCTGGAGCCCGGTCTAGGTGATATAGTGAGACCCTGTCTCAGAAAGGAGATCATGAGACTTCAGTCTTGCACAAAGAACTACATGCAACTAAGACATCCTCAAAATGGGGAGATGGTAGTTCCCAGGGACAAGCTTCCAATAGGCTATCCAATGCCAAATGGCCACCCCTTAAAGCATATATAGGTAACATTATATACTGAGTAGGCTAAATTTAATATTATATGTGTATACACATACATGTATATAATAACGATAGGGAAACAAATAGGGAACAAGGGGGAAACGAAATGATATAATTGTATTATAAGCTCAAAAATAAAAGAACAAGAAGCAAAAATTAAAAACAGAAGTTTAAAAACTAATTGTTGGTAGGTATAATTTTATATATTTACATTTTCTCATAACTTCTATAAAATATTTAATATATCCTAAATTAAAATACAGATAAATTATCTTCATATTTCAATTACTAGTAAAATCAGAAGCTATCTCTATGTACTATAGCATTGTAAGAATTGTTTTCTATTTTTTTAATTTATTTATTTATTTATTCATTTTACATCCCAATCATAGCCCCTCCCTCCTCTCCTCTCAGTCCCACCCTCTCTCCCTCTTTTCCCATCCCCCATCCCCTATTTCTCAGAAAAGGGGAATCCAACATACCCACCCACCCCAGCCCGTCAAGTTGAATCAGAACTTGATACACTGAGTACGTCCTGTTCTCCTGTGGCCTGGCAAGGCAGCACCGGCAGGAGGGAGTGATCAAAAATCAAGCAATAGAGTCCATGTCAGAAACAGGCCCTGTTCCCCTTACCCGACGACCCACATGAAGCCTGAGCTGCTCATACACTGCATCTGTGAAGGGGCCTAGATCCAGTCTATGCATGGTCCTTGCTTGGTGTCCTCTGGGCTCTGGGTAGTTGGCTCTGTTGGTCTTCTTTATGGAGCTCCTATCACTTTCAGGTCCTTTTATTCATACCTCACTTTTCCACAAGACTCCTTTATGCTTTGCTCAGTGGTATTCTGAGACCCCTCATCTGTTTGGATTCACTGCCTAGTCTGTTTCCCCTTCTGAGTAAAGTTTAATCATTCTCCCTTGGGTCCTCCTTGTTACTTGTCTTCCTTGGATCAGTGAATTGTAGTTTGTTTATCCTGTATTATATGGCTAAAATCCACTTATAAGTGAATACATATCATGTGTGTCTTTCTGGGTCAGGGTTATCTCACTCAAGATAATCTTTTCCTGAGAATTTCATGATTTTCCTGTTTTTAATAGCTGAACAGTATTCCATTGTGTAAATGTGCCAAATTTTCTTTATTCATTCTTCAGTTGAGGAACATCTAGGTTGTGTCTAGTTTTGGGGTATTATAACTAAGGCTACAATGAACATAGTTGAACAAGTGTTACATATCACCTTGTTGTGAGAATTTTTTTTTTTGTTCATTATTGGATAATATCTTCTTGGGTCCAATTTTGCTACAACCATTATTTTCTATTTAACTTCTGGATTCCTGCCCAGTATAGAGAGAAGTGCTAATTTTGCCAATATAGTCCCACGCAGGCTGGTGGAATCAATAAACTAGAATCCTACGTTTGGATTTCAGTTTAATTCTGTCATTGAATATAGATCTACCCTTTCTCCATTATTCTAAGTGAGGAAGAAAACAAAAAGAGCTGTGCTTCTCAAGAGCAAAAGCTAAGTAAGTTAAATTATTTACAGGTTGTTGTCTTTTAGCAAAATCCCTGCACATTCATTGACTCTTAAAGGTACATGGAGGAAACAACCAGTAATGATGCTATTACCCTTGGTCCAAAAAAAAGAAAAAAAAAAAAAAGAAACAATGGGAATGCTCAAGAGTGAGCCTGTGGCAGACTATCAGCCTTCCTTTTAGCCCTAATCTGGAACAGGTAGTATTCAATGGGTGCAGTAAAGAAAAAAAAGGAAACCTCCACCTGTCATTAAAGTATTTCATATTGAAGAGATGATATCACATCCCATCAATCCACAGCTGAAGTTCCTTGGAAATCCTTCTGAAAGTACTTTTCCATTTTTCTACCCTAGGAACCTCTACAATCAAGGGCACACTGAGTCCCATCCTTACTGTATACTTAAGATGTACCTCTGTACTATGATAATCTAGATCACTTTGTTCCCAGATTTCTTATCTTGTGCAGTTGCCTAACTGAGGGTATATGTGCAAGGTGGGTTTCTCCAACACATAATGAAAAGGCATTACAGAAATTCCCTCTGGAAATTAAAGAGGAAATCCATGCTTCCAAAACTTTGGCATATTTATTGGAATGGATGCCTACTAGCACAGTGCATTTTAAACCAATTACCCTGATGGCACTCCAAGGATGTGTTTGAATATCATCACACTGCATTATTCTCAAGAGCTAGTCTTTATGCAGGGTGACTGTGTATACTCTTAAACAACAGATGCCTTAGATAGAAGATGAGCCTGTCAAAAACTATCTGCCACCTGCTTTTGCCTATTGTTATTCCCTTAATAGCTCTTTACCTGTGGGCATATCAAGCCACCAAAGAAAAGTGTCATTCCCCAAAGTGCCACCATGAAAGCAATACTTATGAGGTTGGCATCTGAAAACCATCTGAACAGAATTTCCCAGTACACATCTGCAATGTGTCATTCCTTGAAAATGTCGTGTTAGTGGATATGACTTTGGGAATTGACTTAATAACAATAATAACAATAAAAATAGCTGGCACTTAGCAAAGAAAGTGTCTTTCATCCCAAAGGACCCACGAGTGCTGTGGCTTAAGCTATGCAGTCAGCTCTGAGAAGGACGATGGCACTTGGCACAGTCACAGAAGCATAGAAAAGGCTCATCACTGAGGGCAAAACAAGCTCCCAGCTGAAACATGAACATAAGGTTTTATTTTCCACATGCAGTGATATAACCTTGGATTTTCATCTCTTCAAAAAGGTGACAAAAATCGGCTTTTGTGTCCCACTTTACGTAGAAACTATCGATAGAAAATTGACCTTGCAGTTAGGGAGCTCTGGTTTAGAAAGGTATCCAAGTGGCTCACCATGACAGACTTTTTTTTTTTTTTTTTTTTTTTTTTATGACAGAGGATCTCAATGCAGCGGCCAGTTGGAGAGAAGAGGTTAAAATATGAGCCAAGTGGTTTCCATGTTAACGAAAGTGGAAATGAAGATTGAACTTCTGGGTAACTCTGACCCCTCACAGTCCTTGTCCACGGAAGAGGCGTCATCACTCTGGTTAACGGCCTTTTGATCTTTCTGAATGAAACTTCCATTGTGGGACTAGGTGCCTTCTTAGGGTCATTAATCACATCCATGTACAGTGCTGGCTATGAGGATGTATTCTGTGCTTCCTATCAAGAATATTTATGTGCAAATGGTTTTTGGGAGTATTCTTTCACTGGGCCATGAATGGGTATTTTCTTCTCCTTAACATGCACATGCCTTAAGCACTGATCTTTGGCAAACTGGACTTGAAATTTACTTTGATTTAGTATTCATTACCTTTATACCACAGTGGCTTGGCCAAATTGTCTTTAGGTCCCATTAATAATGACAAAATAAACACATTAAAGAAATCTGTTAAAGTTTCACTTCTTCCTGAGCGTTAAGACTTTAGTATCCTACTCCATCACTTTGGGAAAAGATAACTTATTTTTCTTCACTGCCAAACTTTAGTCTCATAAAGCTTTTAAAAATCCCTCCAATGCTTCTTCTTTTCCTCCAAGGATGAATTTTCATTATGAAACATGACTTGCCACACTGATAATGAAAGAAGTATCTCAGGTGTTCTCTTCCTTCAGCAAATGCCTCATAGGTGCCTGCAGACTAGTTCTCTTCACTCTCCCTCCTAGTGGTTTTATGGGAGTTTGTCTGGAGATCAGAAAAAGAAATTATAATGGTAACTCACATTCGTGGAATAAAAATCTTCATGACACAATTAGAATTGTCCCAAACCTAGCCACCCCTGACCAAGACCTTCAAAATGAAAAATTCTTAAATCTAGGACCTGTGTTTTGAATTTTTTTGTCAGTGAAAACTGTTATTCACCAACTCCTAAACTTGAAATAACCCATGCTTAAACAGAGAACATGTACATTTCCTTTTTCTTTTCCTCTATGCGTTAGGAGGTAGGCAATATCTACCTACACAGAAGTTCTGCCAAAACCTCAGAGCCCCAGGTGTCTTGCTTCTGCTGTTATTTTCAGTCTCGGCTCCATTGTTAAGTTTGTTTCTGGTTTCAAAGTATTATTTTAATACCCTTTCACTTTCCAGGTAAGAACAGACAGAAATGAGGTGAGGAGAAATGGGAGAACTTCCAAATGGAGCAACTTCCTGTTCAGTTCTTTCCCAGCGTTCTAAATGAGTTGTGCACATAGAGCTCATTCCTCAGAGTGTACACAGGAGACTTGATCTGAGATGTGGCAACTCCTCAGTGAACATACCATCACAAACAAACCTCCTACTGCTAAGGGCAAGAGAGGAAACAGACCCGGACCTGCGCCTCTAGAGGAGACATTGACAACCACTGTTCCAAACTCTCAACAGACTACAAATCCAGTGCTTTACCTGGCAACCAGCAGTCATTAGTGAGTGAATTTCATACCATAAACTGATATAAAGTTGAAGCAAAGGATATTAACACTAATATATACTAACACTAATTAGCACTGTCAGGTTTAAGCACAGGAGTTTTACAAGTTCTAGCTTTTGTGGTCCTCACACAAACACCGGGAGGGAGGTTGTTATTAGCCTCATTTAGCTGGGAAAAAAAATGGGGCCTGGGCAGGAAGTTTAGAAACTAGTCAGTTCACAGAGCTAGTAACTGACAGGGTGAGACTGTAAAGGAGACATCAGTCCACAAAGCCTCACTTATCTCTAAACTACATATATTTTAAGATAGATGAGACAGAAGTTTTGAGTATTTTTCTTATTGTTAAAACCACCCTAGGGTGAGTTCCTTGCTTTTCTAGTCACCAGCTATATACTGTTTTTAAAAACTTTCATTTTAAAAGCTAATAAATAAACAAATAAAGGTAAAGCTAGGATTTATCTTGATAAAAAATTCTCATAAGAAAACACTGACAGCTCTATAGATCACGTACTCTGGTGCCTCACATTTGACCATGTCCCCTGGAGGGGGAGACCTAGTGGCACTCAGAGGAAGGACAGCAGGTTACCGAGAAGAGACTTGATACCCTATGAGCATATACAGGGGGAGGTAATCCCTCTGAGGAACAGTCATAGGGGAGGGGAATAAGGGGAAACTGGGAGGGAGGGAAGAATGGGAGGATACAAGGGATGGGATAACCATTGAGATATAACAAGAATAAATTAATTTTTAAAAAAGGTAAAAAAATTAAAAAATAAAAAAAAAGATAAGATGATAAGATAAAATCTCTGATATCTCCATGTCAAAATAGATTATATCCTGTGAAAACTTCCTTCTAAGGAAGTCCCCAGGATGAGTCTGCCAAAGTTAATTGTTTATAGTGTATGTTTTCTTTCTAGTCCTATATTATCTGGTGAACGGTTTTTTTTCTACTGAACTTAAAGATTGAAGAATTAAATATTACTGAAAATAATCAACAGATTTGGCTCATCCCTCATGGCTGGTAAATGAAAATGAGTTTATCACTACTAGTCACAGCCATCACAGTCACAGTAGAGTACACGGGTATTTATATTATATCTCACTTAACATAAGGGTATTCTTCAATCTTGGGTATGTTTCCCCAGTGACTGTCAATCTTCTTGACCATAGATCTATAGATGATAGATACGTAGATAGATAGATAGATAGATAGATAGATAGATAGATAGATTCTTAGAGAATTGAATATATATTTTCTCTGAGACAAGCCAACTACTTTATAAGCAAACACACACATTCAACTCTCCCATTTAAATATCTAAAAAAAATTTAAATATATTAAACCCACTACTTTAATATGAAGCAAGGAGCAAATTGGAACATAAATGCTATTACAAACAAGTTTATACAGGTAAAAAATTTTTAGACTTGAAACCTTGGGCCACATTTGGCCCCAGCCAACTTTTTGTATTTTAATTTTTTGTTATATTATATATCTATATATTGTATTTTTATTTTAAAATTAATTTTAATTTAATTTTAATTTTTTGCTTTCTAGGCAAATGTTTCTAACGGGAAACCTGGAAGTTTGCATCACACTTGTCCTTTCCAACAGTTATGAGAGACACAAAGGCATCGGGCCTGTAAACTTCATAAATGCTGCAGAGTACAGCCAAAACCAGACTCAGACCAATGCCAGAAGGTAGAGTTTAATAAATCCCAGTGTCTTGTCTTTATAGCATTTAACATGTTGCTTGACTTGTACTCTAGATGCTAAGCACAGCCATAAAAAATGAACCGTGAATTTGTGTGAGCACCTGAGCATGAGTTTACATGTGTGTATGCACATGCACGTACACAAACACACACACATAACTGAGATAACTGCATATTGCATCTACCATTTACACACAAACATGCATACATACAAACACACATATCACTAAAATTACTGTGGATATTTTGGCTACTATTTATACATACATGTGCATATACAAACACACACATCCCTGAGATAATGTAAATATTTTATCTACTATTTGCAATTGACCATATTTGCGTGCCTACTCATCACAGAGGAAAATATCAGCATTAGCTATGTTTTCCATACAAACATTTACCCCTTTCCAGCTTCTCTGTGTCCCCATTCATCCTTCCTCTCTTGGGATGATTTTACATTCACTCTTAGCTTTTGGTTAAAAACAGTTAACATTAGATCATACAGATCACACTAATAAATTCAGAAATGTCTTTTTTTACTTGAAATTTATTTTACTTCTTTATTCTACCCAGAATATAGTCAAATTATCAAAGTTGAATTTAGATTTTATTATAGTTCTTACATCAATGTATACATGCAAACACAGACATCACTGAAATGACAATAAATATTTTGTGTACTACTCATACATATGTATGCATATACAAACACATGAGTAGGTGAAATAAATGTAAGCATTTTATCTACTTTCTCCTAGTGTTATGGAGATTTCTGCTTTGTTTTTCTTTTCTTTCTTTCTTTCTTTCTTTCTCTTTTTTCAGAACAGTAGATTAAAAATAGAAAATAAAACCTACACTTGAAATTGGTCCATGCCAAATGCATCAAAAATAGAATTAAATGACAAAGGTCCTACCTATAAAATATTTAGCATACAATACAGGGAACTAGCTCAGTTAAATCACTATAAAAATTTCTGGACAGAAAAAGTATAACCCATTTATACGTTTAACAAATATGTTTAACAAATAAAAATCAAGAGTAATGAGTAGTTAAACTATACTTAACATAACTGAAGAAAGTGTGGTAACTGGGTGTAAAAAAAGTATAGTAGTCACAAAACTAAAAAATATTTCATAGATAAAGAAAATCTAAAAGAAAAAATAGGCAAGAGGCATGTACAGGAACATTAAAAAGCAGAAACCCAGGGGACTCAAACTTTTGAAATTTGGTCACTGAAATATTAACACAATAATTGTTCATAAAGACAGAAGAGCTGGGACTTTGATAAGTAGGGTGTGAAGTCTTCCCAGCAGTGAGGAATGATTTAAGAGAAGTATCCACTGTCTTCCACTTTATCCCAAGTACTTGCCTTGGGTAAATGTTACCCATGTGTGCCATGCTACTTACTTTTTTCACTATTCTGAACAAACCACTGAGAAGTAACTGAAGTGGGAGGCATGTGGCTGGGACTGCCCACTGTCTCATCTCTTAGCATGGACAGAAAGCAAAGAAGGTGAATCTTGCCATTCAACTGCCTTTCTCCTCCCTCCAATTTTACTCAATATGGGGCCTAAGCCCAGGGAGATGTGCTGCCCACATTTATGTGAGTTTCCCTCCCTCAGTCAGTCATCTCTAGAAATGCCGTCAGACACATACAAAGGTGTACTTCGCCTAAGCATTAATTGATCCCATCAAGTTGACAATTAAAATTAACCACCACAGATATACGTACATGCATATCCTCACACACTGTGTACACCATCAGTGTGGTGTATGTCCAGTGGCTCAAACTAGAAATGAGTCAGATGTCCATGAATGTATACATGGATAAACAGTAAAGGGACGAGAAAATGAAGCTACTGTAAGCAAAAGCAATGCCAAGAATGATCTTAAATTATCTAACTGAGCTAAATGAATGAACTAAAGCAGTAACAAACCAGAGAATACACATAGCGTAATCTCAGTTACAGAAGAGCTAAGAACTGAGAAAACAGCCCATTTTGCTTTTAGCTGTTGCAGTGTTCTATTTTAATGTGAGTGATATTTTGCAAACATTAGGTTAGCACCTACTTGTTAAAATGTTTCATGTTTTTATCAGTATATGTGTGATATTTAATATTAAAACTTTTAGGTTGATCTGAGATGATCTAAGATATCAATATGATATCACATGTGGTCATGGTACTTAGCATCTTAGCATAAAACTTACATGCAATTTCTTTAACATGTTAACCTATAGAACTGTACAAAGAAAGCAAGGGTAAATGAGGTTAATTTTTTCATATTTGTTTGATCTGCGTTAAAGGAAATAAAATTTATAGATGTAACTAAAGCCTAGAGCTACTTCTCCATCAACTTCTCTTCATCTGTCATTCACCCCTGATGGAACTACAAATGTTTTTTAAACTAATAAGTGCCCCCGGGGTATGTTTAATTATATCAATATGTACATAGATTATATACGTACTTTTTAATTTTATAAACAGATTATTTATGTTACTTTAAGTAAGCTATTATATCATAGCTACATGAACTTTAATCATTTCAAAATTATAGGTTTGGCATTTATTTATGTCGGCTCTCCTACATTTTCCTTTCCATTTAAACTTCTAAAAAAAATGTTGAATTGCATCATTGAAATATAATTCACCCCTCTACTGAGTGTGATTTGTTTTATGTTCAAAGAATGGAGCTTCGTTTTTCTTTTTATATTTTATTCCATGCATGAAGGAGTGAGAATACATTGAACATTTTGAAATTCTATAAAATCTAAGTAAAATTTAAATTACTGACAGTCTCAACACTAGAAAGAAATGCTTCAAATACCTTTATATCAATCCCCCTTTTTCATATAAATACAATGACTAAGAAATTGCGTGGCATTGTGGGAAACGTTCCATTGTCATTGCTTTTGGTGGTCACAGTGACATTGCCCTTGCAGGTATCCTACAGAAAATGAAAGTAAGAAATAATATGGGGGGAAAGGGTTACTGCTAGGATTTCCTACTTTGAAGATGGTGTAATAGAGAAAGGAGATTAATACATTCCTAACTCCTAGGACTCTGTTCTCTGTTTCAGATATACAAAAATACTGCTATCTGTAGACACAGAATGGACCATGTCCCCAGCTTTATCCCAACCTTGCTGGGGGATTATATAAATAATAAAGCATGTCCACAAGATGTTTGTTATATTGTCTCTCTCCTTTCATTGGTGTCTTCAAACAGTATTGAGGCCTTGTGCTTGCATGATACAGATATGGATGCTGTTGTATTTTACATCTGGCATTTTGGCTATGACCAGTGATTCCTAATACCACAGAATAACCTTCAGAAACTTTAATCAGTAGATTAACAAGGTTCTTTTGTAGAGATGTACAGATCATTTTTAAAACTTCTTTCTCATTCTTGCATATAGCTGCTTTCACATAATCTAATCTCACTCTGGCATCCTATACTGTTAGCCGCTCCTTTGCTGAGCTCCTCACAAACTTTTAGTGTGTCTGTGTTGGCAGCTTTCAATCAACTGGTTTTGTCTTGCCCAAAACTCCTATGTTGAAGCTCTATCCCAATATGATATTATTGCAAAGCAATTGGGACATAAGAGAAAGGCCCTTGTTAACAGGATTGGCGACCATGTAGAACACATTTCCAGTGCATAGCTTGAGCCTTAGTTCCATATGAGGACATAGGAAGACCACAATGTTACACATTAGGAGATGGTCCTTTAAATCTGTTTTGCTCATTGTTTTAAGGTTTCATCAACACATAGTTATTTGACATTGTTATTTGGGACTATGATGTTACAGAACATTGTAGCTGCGGGTTTTCCTCCTGCTCCCCAGTTCTCGAAATAATGACTCTGAGAATATGAATAAATGCCTAGGCCATAAGCTCAGACTCATTGTGCGACTAGCTCAGAGCTTAAACTACCCATTTATTCTATTCTATGTGTGCCATGTGGCTAGGTACCTCGACTCAGTTTCATGCATGCTCCCTTCTCTGAGTCCACAGGTGAAAAATCTCACCTTTCACTCTCTCCCAGAGTTCATCTCTCTGGCAGAACTCTCATCTGCTTATTTTCCTGCCACAACTAACAGACCATTAGCTTTTATTGACAGGTGATGCTTCCATACAGTACACGAGAGATTCTCTCCACAGAATGTTGAGCATATTGAAGAGGAGATTGCTCACATCCCTGTGGCTAGGAGGTAAGCAGAAGAGCCTTGTTCCAATATCTCTGCACCAGTAAGCTTTATGACAATGTGACAAAATATCTGAGGAAACAGGAACATTAAGAGACAAAAGGTTTATTTTACTTCACAGTTTCAGGTCATGGGCCCATTGCTTTGAGCCTACAGTGAACCTAAATATTATGGTAGGGAATATGGGAATGAGCAAAGCTGTCAGCGAACAAAACTGGGCAAGCAAAGCTATTACCTTACAGACATGGGAAGCAGAGGAGGTGGCAGGACAAGACAGAGTTTCCAAAGACGTATTCCCAGAAGCTACATTCTCCAATGAAGTCCCACCTCCTAGAGTTTCCATTACTTCCTAATGTTCTTAACAATGAAGCCATTGATGGACTGACTTATGAGGTTCCAACCACAATGATGCAGAATCCTTTGGTCACTGATGCACTGAGAATCAATGATTCAACTCATAAATCTTTCCAGGACATTTCAGATCCAAACAGTAACATGTCCCTTCAAGAGCATATCCTTAGTGACCTCGCTTTATTGGGCATACCCTGAAATGTCCTAATGTTTCTCAAGCCTTCAACAGGTGGCTTTCAGGGGGTCCAGAAAACTATAAGAAATGAGTGCTTACTGATACACGGAAAGCCAGTATCTGGTATTTTTGTTATAAAAGCACAAAAAGATATACAGTTCTCTCTCTCTCTCTCTCTCTCTCTCTCTCTCTCTCTCTCTCTCTCTTCCCCTCTTTTCTCATACTTTCAACATGACCAATTTCCCCACCATGAGATCTCACTGTCAATATCCGCTAGTAGAAAAGGAACCCTGTAATAGCTCCCCATCAGTTACATTGAAGGGCATTTATTTTTTTCCAATTATTTATCATATAATGCAAATATTTCCTCATATATCTTTATTTTTGTTCCTCTCCATGAGAATAAGGGCACGTTTGTTCCTCATTGCCACCAATATAGGACAGGTCATGCACCATATAATAAAGGAGATAAACTTATCTTGTGGGCCTTATAATTTTATATACATATTACTATAGTGTTCAAGCAGAAGGGCATAAATTATCTAGAGGAAATGATTCCTTTTAAAACAATACTCAGTGTTAGCTTTGAACTACTTAATTCATGAGTGAAGGAGGTAAACAAGTATTATTTACATCTAACATCACTGTTTTTCTGACTGTCTTTCTAGCATTACCCATGTTGCCCTGATATTTACCACACATGATGAGACCAGAACACATTCCCTCCCTCTAGGGCCTAGGTCACGTAGACACAGCTAGCCATGCCTTAACACTGTGGAAGACCATCAGAACCTAATGTACTTTCTCTAAAGCAACTAAGCACACTTTACTTGGAAAGCTAAGAATACTGAAAGCATATTTGGCACACTCAGAGTAAGCCACCTCTACATCTGACAGTATGAAGAATAAACGTTGGCAGCTACATTTCAGTTATGATAGGAATTTTCTGACAGCTTTCCTCTCTATTGCTCATAAGAAGATGACTTAAATGAACTAATGTCAGGTGGATTAGGAAGATTCTCTTCCAACTGACAGAAGATTTTTGTCTGTGTAGCTCCTTTAAACTCTCGATATTACTCTGAAAAGCAGGAAAATGTCTTCGTTTAAGATTTACTATTTCTTTGTGAATAATTGTGGTGCCTTAATTTTGGTACGAAATGGTCAGTGTAACAGGAGAGCAACCTGATGGAGCAGGGTTATGGGTTGTGTGTTTATGCAGTTAACTAATAACCTTTGTCCTAGTTTGCTTTGGGTTGATGTGATAAACACTGACCAAAATGAACTTGGGTGAGGAAATGGTTATTTGGCCCCTAGGCTACAGTCTATCATTTAGGGAAATGAAGGCAGAAACCTGAAGTTAGAAACTGAAGCAGAAATCATGAAACAATGATTATAACTGGCTTGTTCCCCTTGCTTGCTCATCTACCTACCTTATACAGGCCAAACCTATCTACGTAGGATGGTACTGCCCACAGCAGTATGGTGGGGCATCCCACATCAATCAGAAATCAAGAACATGCCCCCACATACAGGCCAATCTGAGCAATGTAAATTTTCATTTGAGATTCCATCCTTCCAGTTTTGTCTACTTCATGTCAAGCTCATAAACACTACCCAGAACAGTCTATAGCCCATCAATTATTTTGATAGAACGAAATATTACCAGTCAATATCATTTTAAAAAGGCTTATCCTGCAAAAAATAATTGTGTTTTTAAGAGTAGAAAAATCTCCTTTAAGATCAAATAAAATGATTTTTTCTGGAGGCTATGCCAGCATCAGGTATCCCTAACCACTTTGGATTAAAACTGAACTTTAACAACAACAGAAAAAGCTTACAAACTCATGGAAACCGAACAAGTCCCTACTCAGTGACCACTGGGTCAAGAAAGAAAGAAAGAAATTAAAGATTTTCTAGAATTCAATGAAAATGAATATACAACATACACAAAATTATGAGACAAAATGAAAGAAATGTTAAGAAGAAAGTTTATAGCGCTAAGTGCTTTCATAAAGAAATTAGTGAGATTGTATATACTAGCATCATAACCACACATGAAAGCTATAGAGCAAAAAAGAAGCAAACACAAGTAAAAGGAGTAGATGTCAGGAAATAATCAAAGTCAGGGCTAAAATAAATAAAATAGAAATAAGGAACAATACAAAGAATCAAGAAGGCAAAGAGTTAGTTCTTTAAGAAAATCAACAAGATAGACAAACCCTAAGCCAAATTAACTGAGAGAACTAGAGAGAATATACAAATTTACAAAATCAGAAATGAAAAGAGAGACATAACAACAGACACCAAGGAAATCTAAAGAAATATTAGGTCTAACTTCAAAAACCTGTACTCCACAAAATTAGAAAATCTAGAAGAAATGGAGAATTTTCTCAATAGATACCACTTACCAAAGTTAAATCAAGATCAGATAAAAACAATGTAAATAGTCCTGTAATCCCCATAGAAATTTAAAAATCTTCAATCAAAAGTCTCTCAACCAAAAACAGCCTAGGGCCGGATGGTTTTAGCACAGAATTCTACCAGACTTTCAAAGAACTAATACCAATACCACTCAAACTATTCCACAATATAGAAACAGAAGGAATATTGTGAAATTCAAATTATGAGGCCACAGTCGTTCTGATACTTAAATCACACAAAGACTCAATAAACAAAGAGAATTTCAGGTGAATTTCCCTTGTGAATATTGATGCAAAAATACTCTACAAAATATTCACAAATCTAAGAACATATCAAATTCATCATCTACCATGATCAAGTAGGTTTCATCCAAGGGATATAGGGATGGTTCAACATATGAAAAGCCATCAATGTAATCCACCATATAAACAAACTGAAAGAAAAAAAAACATGATCATCTGATTAGATGCTGAAAAAGCCTTTGACAAAATCCAACATCACTTCATGATAAAAGTCTTAGAGATATTAGGGATACAAGGCAGACAAAAAGGCACCATACATCAAGCTTACATCCAACAGCAAATTAAATGGAGAAACTTAAAGAATTCCAGTAAAATCAGGGACAAGACAAGGTTCTCTTCAATATAGTTCTTCAAGTTCTACTTAGAGCAATAAGACAACTAAAGGAGACCAGGGGTGTACAAATTGGAAAGAAGTCAAAGTATCACTATTCACAGATGATATGATAGTATATATAAGTGACCAAAAAAAAAAAATCTACCAAGGAATTCCTACAGCTGATAAACACAGTCAGTGAGATGGCTGGATACAAAATTAACTTTAAAAAAAAAAAAAACAGGAGCTTTCCTATATCCAAATGATAAAAGGATTGAAAAAATAGGAACACAGCACCCTTCACAATAGCCACAAATAACACAAAATATTTTGGTATAACTCTAACCAAGGAAGTAAAAATCTGTATGACAAGAGCTCAGGTTTTTGAAGAAAGAAATTGAAGAAGATATCAGAGGATGGAAAGATTCCCCATGCTCATGGATTGGTAGGATGAACATAGTAGAAATGGCCATCTTACCAAAAGCAATCTACAGATTCAATGAAATTCTAATTAAAATTCCAACAAAATTCTTCACAGACATTGAAAGAATAATATTCAACTTCATATAAAAAAAAACAAAAATCCAGACTAGCTAAGACAATAATATACAATAAAAGATCTTATGGAAGTATTGGTATCCCTGATCTCAAGCTATATTATAGAGCAATAGTAATAAAAATTGTATGGTACTAGTGTAAAGGCAGACAGGTTGATTAGACAGAAATCTAATCAAAGTCATGGAAATAACTGGATACTTAGTTTTTGACAAAGAAGGCAAATTTTATACAATGGGGTAAAAATGATCTTTAAAATGGTGCTGGTCTAACTGGATGTCTGCATGTAGAAGAATGCAAATAGATTCATATCAATCAACCTGCACAAAACTCAAGTCCAAATGAATCAAAGGTCTCAACATAAAACCAGATACATTGAGCCTCATAGAAAAGAAAGTAAGGAATAGCCTTGAAAGCATTGGCAGCAGGCAGCAAAAGTGAAGACTGAGACACGCTGGTCAGATATCAGCTCCTTGGACCTCAAAGTCAACACCCAGTGACCCACTTCCTACAAGACCATCTATTACTAAGCCACACCTACTCCAACAAAGCCACACCTTCTAATAGCACCACTCCATATGACCAAGCATTCAAACAGATAAGTCTAAGAGAGTGAATCCTATTCAAACCACACTACACATCAGCAGTATAAGAATTTGGTGGGATTCATGCAGGTAAAACACAAGAAATGTGGACATCTTTCTAAAGCACAAATTTCTTCCTCACAGTCTACAGTCAACCTTTATCTATTGGTCAAAAATTACCACTTGAGAACTCCTAAAGACATATAGCTCTAGCTGCTTCTATTCCAGTCATAAGCTTTTTTATTAACTTAAACCTTCTGTATTTACCTGTCATTGAAAACTTCCAAGTGGCCATTTACTGTACATATAAGTTCTCTGATATAACAACAACAACAACAAAAGACTTCTATTTTATCAGGTATTTTCTTTTTGTAAGGATCAAAGTACCAGTTTTTAATCCCTCTTCTTGTTAGAGCTGAAACAGAATGTTAATTTGTGTTATTTAAAGTTGATGTGGTTGTGGCAGCAATAGATGACTGATACAGAAAAAGATAATTGTGAGCCACATTCTGCCAGCAGGCAGATGACCAGGAAAGACTGTGTAAGCTGTTAGACAAAGCAAAGGAGGGCATGTTGCTGTAGCAAGGCTTCAGCACTTTATTTATAATGACAACTGGAGAAGCGATACATCCATAAACCAGCACTGACCTTTCACTTGGAAAAGGTTCTAGCATGAGGGCATAGTATCTCTCACACAGATGGTTTAAGCCAGATAGAATAATTACAGCTTTATCACCATGATCTCTTCCTGGGCCACACTGTTCCATGATAACAGATAATACCAGGCAGAGGAAGTGCCCTGTCAACCATGCAGACAAAGAGCTAGGAATTGAGACTATATCATAAACACATTTCCACTTTTTGATATTTCTCCTTCCAGCAGGATTATCACTATGGAATCCTATCATAAGTTCCAGGTGATCAGTATTTTTATTTGGATCCCTTTATGAAATAATCTTGATTTACGTGTGAGATTCATCCTTTATGTATTCAGATGTCTGTGTTTTAATGCATGATTTCATGTATCCATTTCTATAAGATTTTACCAGTACTATTTGTTTATTTTGAAAGCTGGTTTTAAATGTTATCAACGTTTCAACAAAGAACAAAAGCCCAATTAACTTCTTAACCACATTCATTGAAGCTTGTTTTTCAAATAGTAAATAATTTTGGCCTACTTCTCAAAAGGCAGATGCTTTCCATGTCATACATTTTCAGTAGAATTGTACATCATCCAAGAGGCTTACTGAAGCACTAAATTGTAAATTAAATATTAACTGTCAAGATATCTCTAGTAGATAAACATAAATTAAGATAAGATCACTCTCCAAGTTTAAATTCTTGAAAAGGCAAAGTGGGTCATTTATCAAGCACCCTACATGCTACATGAGCCCAGTCAATATGGCAATCTATGAATTCTGATAACATTAAATGGATTATGAATAATCTGGCCCTCATTTCACACTGAAGTATTTTTTTCAATATATGGCTATCCCTAAATTACCCAAACATACACTTTTCTAAATTCTTTATTGATGTGTAAAAATGATGCTTTAATATACAGCCCCTTTCTGACTTTGCCAAGTTAGTTTCTTTATTCCATTATAGAAAAATCAATATTTCTGTTGGTTAGGCAGTAGCTCACATATTAATGATTAAACATCAGAATTTGGCTGCATTTGACAGAAATACTTCAGCCAAGCATATGAAATGAACTATATTTAAATTTTTCTGATTTCTTACATCAACACCATACCCTTGCATTTTAAAAAGGCTTCAGGTTAAAGATAAGTGAGGGAAACAGTTAAGTCCTTTCCTAGAGGAAAAAAGTTACCA
>OU015742.1:159428650-159448703 GCA_907169655.1 Acomys percivali | reverse complement strand
ACTTGATTTTTGACAAAGAAGCCAAATCCATTCAATGGAAAAAGGATGGCATCTTCAACAAATGGTGCTGGTCTAACTGGATGTCTAGGTGTAAAAAAAGGCAACTGGAACCATATATGTCACTATGCACAAAACTCAAATCCAAGTGGATTAAAGACATCAACATAAAACCAGAGACACTAAGTCAGTTAGAAGAAAAAGTGGGGAAGAGCCTGGAACATATTGGCACAGCAGACAACTTCCTGAACAGAACACCAACAGCCCAGGGCTTAAGGTCAACAATTAATAAATGGGACCTCATGAGGCTGAGAAGTTTCTGTAAGGCTGGAGACACTGTCAAGAGAACAAAGCAACAGCCTACAGACTGGGAAAAAATCTTCACCAACCCTACATCTGACAAAGGTCTAATATCTAAAATATATAAAGAACTCAAGAAATTAAACACCACCAAATCATTAACCCAATTGAGAAATGGGTCTTGGAACTAAATAGAGAATTCTCAACAGAAGAATATCAAATGGCTGAGAAACACTTAAAGAAATGCTCAACCTCCTTAGTCATCAGGGAAATGCAAATCAAAACAACTCTGAGATTCAATCTTACACCCATTAGAATGGCTAAGATCAAAAATTCAAGGGACACCACATGCTGGAGAGGATGTGGGGAGAGAGGAATACTCCTTCATTGCTGGTGGGAATGCAAACTAGTACAGCCACTTTGGAAGTCTATCTGGTGCTATCTCAGAAAACTGGGAATAGGGCTTCCTCAAGACCCAGCTATTCCACTCCTTGGAATATACCCAGAAGATGCTCCAGCACACAACAAGAAAATTTGCTCAACCATGTTCATAGCAGCCTTATTCTTAATAGCCAGATCATGGAAACAGCCTAAATGTCCCTCAGTAGAAGCATGGATAAAGAAACTATGGTACATATACACTATGGAATACTACTCAGCTATTAAAAACAAGGAATTCCCGAAATTTGTGGACAAATGGATTGAGCTAGAGATGATCATAATGAGTGAGTTAACCCAGAAGCAGAAAGACTCAAATGGTATATACTCACTTATATCTGCATACTAGCCCAAGGGGCATGTCCCACACAAGCCTTCACTTACCAGGAAACTGGGACAGAGGAGAGAACATCCTATTTGGGACTCTAGATGAGAGAACCATGTGAGAATAGCATTGTAGAAGGATCCAGTGGGTCCTAGAAACCTACAAGTAGAACATTATGATAGCCAGATTTGGGCCAAGGGGTCCCGCTCAAACTAAGGCAGCAGCCAAGGACAATACAGGCGGTAAAATTTAAACCCCTACCCAGATCTAGCCAATGGTCAGAACAGTCTCCACACTTGAGTGGAGAGTGGGATATGACTTCTCATGTACTCTGGTGCCTCACATTTGACTATGTCCCCTGAAGGGGGAGACCTGGTGGCACTCAGAGGAATTACAGCAGGTCACTGAGAAGAGACTTGATACCCTATGAGCATATAAAGGGGGAGGTAATCCCTCTCAGGAACAGTCATAGGGGAGGGGAATAAGGAGAAAATGGGAGGGAGGGAAGAATGGGAGGAAACAAGGCATGGGATAACCATAGAGATGTAACAAGAATAAATTAATAAAATTAAAAAAAAGAGTCTCCATTAGTTTAAAAAGGTTGGCATACCTCAGCAAGTCTCAATTAAAAGACAGAAACCTGTTAAATTGATAACTACATGAAAATTAATCCACACAGTTCAAATTAACTTGATTCAAAAAGGAAATCATAAATAAAATTACTTTTCCTCCTGAATACACAAAAACAATGCATCAAAATTCATTGATTTAGAGTGTCTGCAAAGATTGATGGCTCAAAACTTAGGAACATATACTGATTTTGCAGAGGACCCATATACAGTTTCAGCACCCTACTTTAGGCTGTTGACAAAACTTACAATTTTTTCCTTATAGGTTATAAAACTTTTTTTTTTTGCCTCTTTGTGCATCTGCACTCGCATGGCATTCACACACTCACACACACACATACACACACACACACGAGCATGCATGAATATATATAATGTGGATGGGTGTAAATAAAATAAAAGTGAAGTCTTTATAAAGGACATGAAGGCAGCTATGACTGATAGCCGAGGCCGATATGAAGGGTGAGAGAGTAAAGGGTTGATATAGTTGAAGTATATTGTTTATATGTGTGAAAATGTAGTCATGAAACTTGCTATATAATATCAGTAATATTCTAATGAAAGTTTAAAGTAATAAAATATAAATTTACTTCTGGTGAAGCAAGGCTCCGAGAAAATTTTACAACAGTCCATACTTAAGTATGGATTCTAATACTTAAATATTAGAAAAATATTAGTACTAAATGGGGAGGAAAATGCTCCTCAGACTATTCTATTATAAAAAATAAAAAATCCAGCTGAAGAATGAGAGAAATATCTACCACTATATATTTAATCAAGAATTTCATTAAAATTAGGGCATCTCAAGAATAACAAGCTAACTAAATGAACAAATGGTTTTGATGAGATATTTTACCAAAGAAAAATCATAAATGGCTGATAAGCACATGAAAAGTTGCCCATAACTGTTGGTGATTAGAGAAGAATAAATAAAGCCACACTGAGCTACCATTATATCAGTGTAGCAATATCCTATGTGATTATAGGTGTTATTACCGTATGATCCATAAACTCCACTCTCAGTAATCTATAGAAGAAAATTTAAAATACATGTCTCTACGGAAGTGCCAATAGACGCATTATTCATAATTATCTCACAGTGGAAACAATGGAGAGGCCTATTAACTGGCAGGTAGGTCAAGAAGGTCAGTTACTACACTGCAGCATCATATAATAAAATATTAAGTGTGCTACAATGTGAAAAATGGTAATCCTGTCTATGTTTTCCAAACATAAAATATTATGTAAGATATGGGTTCCTGTATGCCTACACAAAGCACACCTAAACACAGAAAACAAGTGTTGGTGCATTGCTCATTCTGATGTAAAAGCAGCAAGGAGGATGCTTTGCAGTTTATTGAATGCAACATATTTTTACCATCTACTTGGAACGCTCATAAACGTGGAGAATAGGTATAAGATACACCTATAAGATATAAAAGTCATTTCTCAATTAATTAGCCACCAAAATTCAAATGTTTAAATTTTTAAAAAGCATAGTTTGCCATTTAGGATAGCCCTAATTATTTCATATATTTGTATCTATTAAAGTGCATTTTCAAATTGGCAATGCTTTTACGATAATAGTAATGCCTGTACCCCCTAGAGCTAATAATTGCTTCCATTTCCTACATATCTAAAATGAAGTTTTGTGCTGCACAGGAGAGATCTAATCTTTGATGTTTTATATCCTTAATGTCACAGTATAAAGATTTCCCCATTCATTTAATTTTGTCTCAAGTCATATTTTTAATATTTTCCCAAAAATCATTTGCTGATTTCATTGAAACCTATGACTGAAGGAAATATTTCCATTTCAGAGTATGAATATTTACAAGGTTGTCAGTATATAAGATTGGCTTCCAAAAGAATATAAATAGAAATATTAGAACAGTTTATTTTCTATCAGAATTAAAATCTTGGTTTTTCCCTAGTATTATATTTAAAACTGATAATCTCATTTAAAAAGTTTTTCTATTTATTGGTATTTCTTTAATTATTACATGTTAGAATTTTTGTGAGCTAAATATTTGATGACAATTCTGAAAACTTCCAAGGTCTAAGTTTTGATTCTCTTTTGTGATAAGTATTTTATCCACAACCTTTGTTTAAGGCATGGAAAGATGACAAAATGCATGGATAGTAGACCTGAAAGAAACCACAAAACTGCCATCTGATAAAATCTTGACAAGCTGCAGCCTTACCTCTAGCCATCCTTCAGGTCACAGTAAAACTGTTACTTTCTTCTCGATAACTCTAAAAGAAAGCCATTCTGCTTTGTATGTCTCAGGAAAAAAAAGTGCTCCTTTCTGCTACAACAGACTCATTAATTTATTGATTGATTGATTGAAATGTTAGTGTAATTACATCGTTTCCCTTTCCTCCCTCCATGCCAAACAGGTCTGACTACAACATAGCCCAGGTTTGCCTGAAACTCCTAATCCGTCAGCCAGTAGATCCCAATGAATGGGTTACAAGTGTGCACCACCATGTTATGCCATTATTTAATATGAGGGAAATGCCATGAATTATAAAGATATACAGCTACTAAGACTATCATCCCAAAAAATTGCTCTTCATGAAAATATGTCTTTAATTTTACAGCACCACTAATGAAATTATTAAATAATTAAGCCAAAGTGATATACTCTAGCTGTCTTAAAAACCCAAAGTTTACAATGTCTACTGACTTTAAGAGTCTTGGTTTGAAATCAAACAAACAAACAACAACACAGTCATTTTCTTCATATCCTTGTTCCTGCGGCATGAGTCAGCAGTCCCTTTGATTTTATCTATTTGATTTTAAATGTCTTAAAACCTCAATTTATTATTCCGTTTGGGAATACTATTATGATTGTTTTATAATAAAAAATTGATTGAATAAGATCAAGTCAACTGCTTGCACAGTAGTTATTTGAAAACCTTTTTTTAACATGTTCTGGAAAGGGAACTGAAATATTTGTGCAATAAAATCTCTATGAATTTTCTTACCGTGGTTACATAACTAACCACTAAGTGAGTTCAATTAGTTCAGATCAGTTTGTTATCTTTAATCCTATGCCTCACTTGGTAAGAAATTCAAAAATCAGTATTTCCCAACATAGTTCCCCTTAGTAACTATTTATATTTTAGTAAGATCAGCATTAAAATACATCACATGCTTCAAAGTAGGAAATATTAAGATTCAATTTCCTAAATTCATGTTGTTGTCATGGAACTTTAAATTAAACCTTTGCTTTGACATAAAATACATTTTTTTCATACAATATATTCTGATTACAGTTTGCATCTCCCTCAATTCTTCCCAGTTCCTCTCCACCTTCTCTTTCACCCATATTATTTCTGGCTCTTTTTAGGAAAAAAAAAGAAGAAGAATGAAATAAGATAAAACAAAAATAAATATGAAGAAAAAGAGCCAAAGAAAAAGCAAGAGAAATAAATACAGATGCAGAAACTCACTCACATGTTTGGACGTACAGAAATCACATAAAAAGACAAAATTGAAACTATAATATATATGTAAAATGACCTGTGAGGTTAAAAAAATTAATTTTTTAAAAATGTCCTGACATAACATTATGAGATAATAACTGCTAAAGATGCCACTGAGGTATTTTTGGGTTGGCCATCCACTGAGGATGGTTTGCTTCCCCAGTGGGACTTTATTTGAAAAGTGTAATTTTATTCTCTAAACACATCTTCAAATTTTAATTTCTATCTTAACACCAATCTCAGTAATTGTCACCTATTTGCTAAAAGTTTAACTATACAAATAGCTAAATTCTACAGAAAAAAATCCAATGGAATAAATTCATTGTTTTCATAAATTTGTCTGCTTGTCCATCAGGCTGTCAACAGCTCCTGGTTATCACTGGTTATCAATCAAAAAGGCTTTTTTTCCTACAATTAAAAAAAAGTGCCTAAACAAAGTAAATTACAGCACAAAGTAAGTGTCAGAAGTGAGTGAGAACTAGTCATTCCCTCACAGGAAAAGTGAATTATTAAATTCTTTAATGGCTGTAGTTATATATTTACTATTATTTCCAAATAATACTTTGCCTAAATATTGTTCTTTTATCATTAATTAAACATGACACATTTAAATATCTGCATCCTAATTTTACAACTAAAAACAAGACTTGTCATGTTTTAACTAGTTGAAATCATGATGTCAAAATGCAATTATGTCTAGACAAAACAGTTATCATTTGTAATATAATTACAATCATTCATCATTAGTATTTTCTGGAGCTAGAGTGACACCTCAGTATCATAAGAATAAAGATCCTCTGCTCTGGTTGGTTGGTTGGTTGGTTGGTTGGTTGGTTGGTTGGTTGGTTGGTCGGTTGGTTGGTTGATTGATTGTTTGGTTTTGGCTTTGGTTTCTTGAGACAGAATTTGTTGCCTTGGCTGTCCTGGACTCCCTTTGTAGACCAGACTCACCTCTGCCTTCCTAAGTGCTGGGATTATTGATATGCATCACCATGCCTGCCACACTGCTCTTTTTATCATACTCTTGAAGTAGCAATAAAAGTGAAAGGAGAGGAAGTGATGTCAACAAGATCCAGAATAGGAATTTTCTTTTATATGTTTTTGGTTTTGAGGAGAAGCAAGGCAGGGAAAATACTGGAGAGATGGCTCAGAAGTTAAAAACGCTGGCTGCTCTTCCAAAAGTCCTGAGTTCAATTCCCAATTCCCAGCAACCACATGGTGGCACATAATGAAAGCTATTGCTCTCTTCTGGAGGCAGACAAACATACATGCAGAATATTATATGCATACTAAATAAATAAATCTTTTATTTTTTAAAGCCTCAAGCCACCCAATATAGCCTGGGACTTGCTATGTAGCTAAGGATGCCATTGAACTTGTGGACTTCCTGCTTCCACGCCCAAGTGCTGGTTTCACAGATCTGAGAGGAACCACAAAATAACTGCAGGCAGCTTCTTACATAGAGAAAAGTTAGATTACAGAGAACCAGCTTCTGGCTTATCAGGATGATACCTGGCAGAGAAGGAGACTGTCAAGGGTGAGAGATTGGAAGAGACTTGTTATCAAGTAAGAGACTGTGGGCACTGCTAAATGAAGTTATAAACTAAAGGGAGACTTATCCATGGCCAAGAAAGATTGCTTCTCTTGTTGAATCTCCACCATCTGATTGGTCCCTGGGCATGAAAACATACCACATGCATCATCACTCTCAAACCAGTTACTAAATTATTCCATTTCAGATGGCAAGTGCATCGTGTGATACAGGCAGGCAGCTTGATTCTTCAGGATGATGAAAAGATATATAAACATGAGTAGATTATTGTATACACTAGAGAAAACTTACAAAGCTCAGAATCCAGTTCTTATTCTTAAAATGTATTCTTAGGATAAACTTCTAAGAATAAAACAATAAATACAGTCTTAGGAATCCCTTCATGGAAAAGGACCAAAAGACCAGGAAAGGGTTTGAGAAAGCCTCAGAATCCCCAATCAAGTTGGCTGGCAATGTTTCTTTCCTGGAAGCCATGAAACAGTAAACATTGGTGGAGCAGAGTTCCTCCTTAAATGTAAAGATAGCAAGACAAAATCTCAAGAAGAAACTAAAATACTTCATGTGTGAAGATTTTGAAACCAGTGAACAGAAACTCAGAGAAATACAAGGCTTTTAGTACACATGTCAATAAAAGTCTTAACACAGTGACACAAATGAGTGGGATAATCTATCTACTAAAGATACAAAAAAAGATGTCCTTCTGAAACAATGGAAAATATGCATAATGCCAGAAGAAGAAAACACACAAAGGACTTCATCCCAGTAATATCTGTCTTATAAACAGAAAAAAATTATTAAAAAGTACTTCTTCAAATGAAATAAAATAGGTTAATCAGTAATGTGAAGAAGAAAATGTATAAGCTTAAACCTCATCATAAAATTCAATTTCAGAATATTCATATATATATATATATATGTGTGTGTGTGTGTGTGTGTGTGTGTGTGAATGGTAAATGACAAATATGGTTTTAAAGATTGCATCTATAATTTGTTGATATATAGAAAAACAGTGTAGGATTAAAAATTTGAAAGTGTAGAGGTTTTAGGTACTATCAAAGTTAACAGCTTAAAATATACTGCTACAACTGTTTTATGTAATTTTCATGTAACCACAAAACAGAGCTCTATAGGAAGTAGTCTTTCAAAAATAAAGAAATGTGGTGGGGAATCAGAGGGCAGGGTAGAATAAGGAATATAGGAAAATCAACTAATATGACAGGAGAAAATTCATACTTGGTAATTTCTTAATCTATTTACACTTAGATTAAGTTCTATAATAAGACAGAGTAGTTTCATGGACTAAAAATACATATGATGATACACACAAACATATTTTAAAAACAAAAAAAAATCAAGATAACTAAAGCAACTTTGAATAACAAAAGAACTGTTGGAAGTATCACCATCCCAAATTTCAAGTTGTGTTATGGAACTATAGCAATAAAAACAGAATGGTATTGACAAAATAAATGAACGTGTTGATCAATGGAATACAAATAAAGTTGTGTACATAATTCCACAGACAGGCAGGAACCTGGTTTTTGACAAAGAAAACTGAGAAGAGACAGCATCTTCAACAAATGGTGCTCATAAAACTAGGTAGCTACACATAAAAGAATAAAAAATTAATCTATATCTTTCGGACCACACAAAACTCAACTCAAAATAGCTGTGTAGGTTTGAACAAAAGCACAAACTACAAACTGCCAACAAGGAATTTACTTTAGCTTTACCACAATTAAAATAAAGTGAAAACTAAACGATGTGGAAAAATATTCCATACAAACAGAAACCAAAACTTGACCTCAACTAGTCAGGGAACTCTGCATCTAAACCACAGTGCAATATTACCTCATACCTGTTAGAATGCCTCAAACATAAAAATGTGTAACAAGCATTGGCAAGGATGTGGAGAAGGAGAATCTTAAGTCATAGTGAGTGGAAATGTACAGACATTACGGAAAGTAATATAGAGGTTTCTTTAAAGTGTGTGACTTCAACTAACATATGACACTTACATCTCAACTGTAGCCCCCTCCCTTGTCACCTCTCAGTCCCACCCTCCCTCCCTTATCTCCCCCACCAAGTCATCAGAAAGTGGAAGCCCTCCTCCCCAATTATCTGACCTCAGCCTATCAAGTCTCATCTGGACTACCTGCGTCCTCTTCCTCTGTGGCCTGGCAAGGCCTCCCCACAAGGGGGAAGTGATGAGCGAGTGGCCACCAGCGACCATGTCAGAAGTAGCCTCTACTCTCCATAGTATGGGACCCACAAAGAAACAGAGAGTCTAGGTCCTTACCATGCATAGTCCTTGATTGGTGTATCAGTTTCGGCAGCAACACCAACCCCACCCCGGCCAAGATTTGTTGGCTCCATTGGTGTCCTTGAAGTGCTCCTATCCCATCTATGTCCTTATGTGTTCCAACTCTTCCATAAGACTCCCTACTCTCCACCCCAGAGTTTGGCTATGAGTCTCAGAATCAGCTTGGATCCCTTGCTGGGTAGAGTCTTTCAGAAGACCTCTATGGTAAGCTCCCTTCCTGTTCCTTCTCTTCAACTGCTTCTGGTGTCTATTCTATTAAGGCATCAGCCAAGGACAATACAGGCAGTAAACTTTAAACCTCTACCCAGATCTAGCCAATGGGCAGAACATTTTCCACACTCGAGTGGAGAGTGGGATATGACTTTCTCATGTACTCTGGTGCCTCACATTTGACCATGTGCCCTGAAGGGGGAGACCTAGTGGCACTCAGAGGAAGGACAGCAGGTCACCAAGAAGAGACTTGATACCCTATGAGCATATACAGGGGGAGGTAATCCCCCTCAGGAACAGTCATAGGGGAGGGGAATAAGGGGAAACTGGGAGGGAGGGAAGAATGGGAGGATACAAGGGACGGGATAACCATTGAAATGTAACAAGAATAAATTAATTTAAAAAAATAAACCAGCTTGAAAGTAAAAATAAAACAAAATAAAATAAAATAAAATAAAATTCAAATTTAATATCATCTTCACATACTATATTTCTACTCTAATATAAGGTATTGCACATATACAACTCAATTCATACATGGTTACTATTATAGACTGTTTAAGGTAATTAAGTAATACAAGTCAATTGTTAATCTATTCATAGTCATGTCAAATGTAAAAATCTACATACTAGGTTTAACAAATATGATTCTATAGATAGATATGATAAAATAGATAAAGTCTTCAAAAACCTCAAAAACCTACAAAATATGACACTTTAAAATACTTTTATTATTTTAAAAATTCTTTAACAATAAGACAGGTTAACTCCTGACAACAACCAGCCTCCATGAAAAAATATTTTTAAATCTCCTTGTAAAAATGGCTTTAAGTGTGAGAAAACAGCCACTAAACAAAAATGTCCTCCTTTCTCCCAAAAACAAAATTCTGCCTAAAATGAACAAACTTAGATACAAACAGTGTCAACAGCCAAACTCTGCCAAGACAGAGTAAACAAGTCCTCAGTAGTTCCTACTCCACAAATATCTCTGTCAAATATACTGGGCCAAAAGAATAAAGATGATTCTCCAACGTTATAAAAAGTTTAGAGTAACCATTCAAACAATAAACTCTCTCTGTCATTTTTCAGTTTAAAAACTACTAACCTACACTTCCCTTTTACTCAGGTAGTTAAATGTATTCCTTCTCAAATCTCTAATAAAGTTAAAAACCAAATTGTTTTAAAAATACTTTTAAGTCTAACTAAATATTTTAAGTTGATAGATTTAAACTGTAATAGATGGTAATTTAGGTTCAAAACTTTAGATTTACCAAAATCAAATAGATACTATTTTCTACAAAGTTGCCAAATACATTTTAATTAAAAATTATACATATAAGTCTTATCCATTAGTTTTTATAATTTTTCATAATTGTACTTACTGCATATAAAAAATAACCTTTTTATTTAAACAAAAAAGGAAAGATGTTGGGGGATGGTCTGACGTATTTTGGTGATAATTACTACTCGCTGTCTGACCCATTTTTTGCTTAATAAAAAAGGCCACCATGGGTTAGCTGGAGAATCCAGCCCAGATAAAGAACATTAGCAAGTATTTGGGATTATGGATGGGAGGTAGCTTGATAGAAGTTATTGGAAACAGATGGCATGGGATTGAGACAGGGATCCCATTGCCTGTCCCACTATGGGAGGTAGTTTAAAAGATTGATATCTGCCCTGCCCCGGGTTAACTAAGGCTATTTTAAAATATAACAAGTGTCTGTATCTTGACTGATTCTTAGCTGGGCCTACAAATAATGCATGTAATTTAAAAACAATATGACAGCACATTGTACAACCACTTTGGAAATCAATATGGCATTTTCTCAGAAAATTAGAAACAGTTCTCCGTAAGACCCAACTAAACCACTCCTGGGCATATACCCAAAAGATGCTCCACCATACAAGAAGGGCATTTGCCCAACTATGCTCATAGCAGCTTTATTTGCAGTAGCCCGAATGTGAAACAACCTAGATGTCCCTCAACCAAGGACTGGATAAAGAAACTGTGGTACATTTACACAGTGATCATTCTGAGTGAGGTAATGCAGCCCCAGAAAGGCACACATGGTATATCCTCACTTATGAGTGGATATTAACAACATAATACAGAATAACTACACCACAATACACAGACCTAAAAAAGCTTAATAACAAGGAGGACCAGAGAGAGAAAGAATGTTTAATTCTTATTCAGAAGGACAAAAGACTCTCTCTCTCTCTCTCTCTCTCTCTCTCTCTCTCTCTCTCACACACACACACACACACACACACACACACACACACACACACACTGGGGGGGCAAAGAGAAAGAGAGAGAGAGAGAGGGAGGGAGAGAGAAATCTTATTCAGTCTTTGAAAAGAAGGGGTTTTTGCCATTTCTACATATACATTTTTATGTTTCTAAAGTATAGCACACTAAATCAAATAAGCTAAATGCTGAAAGACAAATGCTGTTTTATTCTCCTGACATGTGAAACTTAAGAAAGACAAACTCACAAAAACTAATATGCAATATTGCCCAGGCTAGAGGAGAGGGCAAAGTAAACAGAATCTGCCTAAAGTGCCCACACATTGAAGTATGAAGTACATTCCAGGCATGTGATATATGATATGGTCAATATAGTTTAAATTGATCCATTTGACTTCTAAATTTCATTGTGAATAATATCAAATGTGCTTTTCACAAAAAGTAACCTCAAATATGTGAGCTTATTCAGTTGTAATAATGAATTCACAATGCATACACATATTATCATATTACATTCCTTAAATGTGTACAGATATTGTCAGTTATACCTTCACAAAACTTGGATAAAATAAAACAGTGTATTGAGCAGAAGAAAGCCATTGTTACCTTAATAAGAATGTTTGTTTGGGCAAGCAATGAAATATATCATTTTTTAAAACGTACATACAATCTGAATATAAAAAGTTACTCCAGTTCAGGCAAATATAAGAAATTTGACCTTTAAAATTTAAATTTAACTCATTACAAGTTTATCTTAACAACATGTCCTATCATGATGGGACTTGAACCCAGCATCTCCACATGGCAAGAAAATATTCTTCCACTGAGCTTCATCCCCAGTCTGCTTTTAAATTTTTAATTTTTAAAATTTATTAAAAGTAATAGTTTAATTGACTAAGTCTCACTATTTAATCACCCTTCTAAAATTCATAAAAGATGAAGTCTACATTGCTGATCAAATATTTTAGTTTTTACAAGATAATATCTAGATCCAAATTCAACCCAAAATGTATTAGAATAGCTCTACTTGCAGAAGAGGTCCTATTATGTCATGTTATATGTAAGCCATTTTGCTAATAATGCGGTTATCAGTAAAATACAAAATCTTCAAGGCACACAAAAAAACTATACACATTTCATGACAGATTCAGGCTATTAAATCACACTTACAGAGGATCCAGCAATCCACAAGCCAGACAAAAGTAATGACACTTGGCTTCAAAGTGTCAGAAGATTCACTTGTAAGGGGGAAAAAACCTGTTTTATTTAAGCAGGGAGCCAATTTTCAGCAAGTCTCTCTCTCTGGAAGGGAAGTGATTTCAATGCAATTATCCCTCTGCTGTCAGCATCCAAAGGTCAGATTTGACCATTTGCTGTTTTTAAAGGTGCTTACTAGGCCCAGCTATCAGTTTACTTGGAGTCTGCAGTTTCTACATTACTAATTTTTGAGTCTTAGGAAGAAAGAAGGAATCATGAGAAATCAGAACTCTACAGTAACTCCTGAAACAGAGAGCCAAATGCAGGAGTGAGATTATGAGGTACAAAAGTTTAAACTCACTGGGGAGATTCATGAGAGTTTCCGTGCTGCCCCCTTTACCAGAAAATTGAAGAGAGGGGAATTCCTCAAATTAATTCATAATTTAAAATAATTCAAATAATTTGGTTGTTTTCTTGTTTTAGTATTTCTCTGTGACTTTATGAATATTGCTTAATTGTTGATAGAGTTATTTTCTAGGTGAATCTTATTAAATTCAGTATTTCACAAGTATTTCTGTTATTAGTACTTAACTCTAGAAGATACGTAGGATTTTAGCCTATATCCATTTTAACCTATGTTTTCGTGGTTCCTTATTTCAACCAAAATTTCTCAGATGCTTCTAAGTTTATGATGTGGCTACATCCTAATGAATCCATCACAAATAGAAATTTTCCTAAATCAAAGATGCTTTTAATAGAAGCCCACCTGGAAAAATATAATTAATACAAGCTATCATGGTCAAGGCTGAAAATTCAAAGTATGGGTTCTACTAATGTCATGCTTGATACTACCTTCACAATACTTTTGCCTTCAGTCTCAAGACAAAAGTATATATCAAGCCATCATTAGATGCAATTATAGCTAAATAATCATTCTACTGAGCCACAAGTATCTAACCCAAATGTCACTCTAGTCTGTTTCCACGGATGATTTTGAGGGGATTTTATTAGTAATTGTCTCTTCCCACTCTACACCTCCCTTCCTCATTTTCTTATTTTTAGCTTTATTGATATATAAGTTACACTGGATACTATTTACCCATTGTATATATTTAGGTCAATCCATGTGGTGAACTGCATAGTTCTCACCATGAGCAAAACCCAGAACAGCTCCATTGCCATAAGACCTCTAATCTGCCTTCTTAAGTCAGCTTTCTTCTCTGACTCTGACCAAAGGTGCATAGGACAGCAATCAGTGCTTTTTTTTTTTAATGACTTTGGGCTAAGCCTTTGTGTGTTGTGTATAAATGTGTGTGTGTGTGTGTGTGTGTGTGTGTGTTCATTTTAGTTTACATTGGAAAGTGAGAGAGACTTCATATTCACTAAAATGTGAGTTGTAAAGAGGGTTATAAGCAGGGTTTGGTGAAAGGGCAGGACAACAGTTATGCTTTGAAACTTGGCTCCTCTAGAAGTCAATGGCTCTCTTGGTGCTTTGCCATCATCACTATTCACACTGTTCCTACTCTTCTCTCTTTAATTACTGACATCCTTGTGGGAGTTTTGCCCTTCTTTTAGGATACATAGAAATAGTCTCCACAGATAATGTCACACAATTACATTTGCCTATTCACTAGTAAATTACTTTCATGTATGTTATGATTTTAACATTGTTTTAGGCACTTCATTAATAGCTCTACTTACATTACTTCATTTAAAATTTCACACAACCTTATGACAAGATATACTTTCTAGATGCCTTTCTTTTTTTGTTTGTTTGTTGGTTGATTGGTTGGTTGGTTGGTTGGTTGGTTGGTTGGTTGGTTTTTTTGAGACAGAATTTTTCTGTGTAGCCTGGGCTGTCCTGGACTTACTTTGTAGACCAGGCTGGCCTCGAACTCACAGCGATCCGCCTACTTCTGCCTCCCAAGTGTTGGGATTAAAGGCGTGTGCCACCACTGCCTGTCTGACAAGATACATTTATTAACCTTTGGTTACAGACATAAAGCTGGGATGGAAGAGGTAATATACTGCCTTGGGTCACACAGAATTGCACAAGTAATCTGAACTTTGTGCTTACTCTTACTTACTCCTCAATGCTGTATATCTAACAGTTGGGCATAGAGGCAATAGCTTTACCATATACAACTCAAAAGCAGTCTGTCTAACTTTTCCCCTCTCTGGCTACACTGTCTACTTATAATTTTTATGATGTCAAGAGAGCTTTCAGATTCCCTGGAATTGTCACCATTGTGTTAATAAAACACAAGGTTTACAATTCTTGCAAAGAAGTTGGTATAGTGCTGCAATCCCCTCATGGTGTTATTGTCTTTGTGTTTGTTTTTATTAGCCTATGTAGGTGGTATATTGAAAAGGTCCAATCTTCTTCTGAAAGCTAATCTTGATTTAATTCAATGTTCCTAGAAAACTGATAAGGCTATAAAAGCGCTGTTACTGGCAGGAGGTATCTCAGCTCTAGAAACTATGAATATTCTGGGGCACTAGTGATACTCTAATCTTCGTGGCTAGGTATGTCAAGCAGCTGATATTCTCCAGCTCCAACTTTATCATATCTAAAGACTTTCCTATTCCTGAAAATAATTGCATTTGCATCAAATACCAGAAGATGTCCATCAATGGCAGGTATTTTACATTTTTAGATTGGAGTACCCATTTAAAAACTCCTAAAGAATTATTTAAAACAAAAACAAAAGCAAAACTTTGTTTGGCTTTTAAATAGCATTTGTTCACCGTATCTAATTCTTTCATTATCTTCTTACACATCCAAATCTAGAACATAACTGTTAAAAATGGTTTATAGTTGTGGAAAAGGCTATAAATCGTCATAATAAAAAGTACAATGCAATGTGTTATGATTTACATGTGAAATGTCTTCATTTGGTCACGTGCATGAACATTTATTCTTCAATGTATGATGCTGTTTCAACAGGTTGTGGAGCCCTTCAGAGGTGGAGCTCTATAGGGGGATGCAGGCCACTGAGAGGAGTGAAGTTATAGCCTGACTCTGCTTCTTTTCCTGTCTGCTGCCTGTTACAGCCAGATGCAGGCATGCCTACCACTTCTCCCATGGGTCTGAGTCCCTCTGCCTTCCCCATCATGACAGACTATATTCTCTCACATTGCAAGCCATCAATTCATCAATTCATAATGTCCTTCAAAGTTTTGAAAAACGACTTTGACAAATGGCATCTGTTGGGATGTGAATTCAGGTTATGTGAGGATATAATGAATTTGTGAGGTGGGCAGAACATCTGATGTTAATATTTCTCATGAAGGGATTGAGAATGGCAACAAGTGTGAGAAGGAACATGGAAATGCATGTGGTCTTCCTCAATTTCTAGAAAATAGTTACAGTAGATGATGTTCCCATACCTCAGACATTCTTCCAAAGTAAATAACATTGTTGTGTTTTATATAACCTTGAACATGCTGAGTTGTTGTAAAGCAGACTTCTTTGCAGAACTATAAACTCATAAATCTGTTATCAAAGGAGCTGTAATAATAAAAATGAGCCTTGTCATGCAAATTGCACTCAAGTGCTCAGCTTTCCTGAGTCCCCTGGTTTCCCACTTCACTTCTGGCATTAATCAGAAGTAACTTGGCCAAGCTTTCCCACCAGATGAGTTCAACTACTTTTACTAAGGTCTCTGTCGCTCATACTAAGTTAAGAAAGAGTATGAAATACTGACTACACATATTTGTTCAATTCCACCAAACACACCTAGCAGATTATAAATAATAATAAGACTAAGCAAGGGCTACTTAATTCAGCAAAATTACATTACATTTTATTCTGACTTTAAAAAATTTTGAAGGAAAAAAATCCTATTTAGGGAGCAATGAAAACAGACCCATACATTATTTCCATCTAACCTTAGAGAAGCATAAAACTATTTATCTTAAGAAATAGAATTCAAATTACCAAACAGAATATTTCCTTCCAGTATAAATCAGCTCAATACTTATGAACTCCATTTCAATAAGTAAATTTGTTCAATATGCATATCAAACTCCATTGTTAATTAACCTCTTCTAGAAAGTCCTGAATAATAAATTTCAAATAGAGCTTAAATTATAATTTATATGAAATTTGATCACTATTTTGATAAATTATTTCCTCACAGTGACTTGAATTTTAATTGTATAGCAATGACTCTATGTAACCAAAAATCTTAGCAGTGGAAATTTTCATGGGGACATAGAAGCCAGAAAGATGTAAACTTTAGTTAAAGGTACTAGATTTGGTCGAACCAACTCAAGGAACAGGAGAATGACCATAAGGCCACCCACCTGTCTGAGGTATCCCCTTTTTTTTTTTTTTTTTTTTTTTTTTTTTTTTTTTTTTTTTTTTTTTTTTGGTCAACATTGTCTGGCTTAATCCTTGGACATTTTAGGACTGCAAACAGTATATATGATGCTACACTTTTAATAAACTAGCTTGTGTCGATTCATCCCCTTTATTGTGTTTACCTTATTTCTCATCCTTGTTCCTCCCCTCAACACCTTGCCTTTTGCTACACTAATTCCCATAGGTTCAGATTATATGGGTATGTCTGTGAGGCATTTTCTTGATTACCAACTGATGTAGGAGGACCCCTCACCCCCTCCTGTTAGTATTACATTCCTAAGAAGATCAGTCTTGGATGTTCAAGAACCTAGCTTAGCAAGCCAGAAACAACAAGTCAATGAGCAGTGTTCCTCCAGGGTCTCTGCTTCCATTCCTGGCCCCAGATTCCTTCACTGAGCTTCTCTCTTGGCTTTCCTAGATGGTAGACTATAAACTGTAAGCCAAAATAAACCCTTTCTTCCCCAAGTTGGATTTTTTGGCCCTAGGGTTTATCACAGCAACAGAAGGCAGGCTAAGACATACCCCTTTTCTCAGAAAAGTAATCTTTAAACAATGGCTAGAAGCTAAGATGGCCATGGGATCAGAGATCGGAGAAAGGTGTTGGTTTATTAATTTCTGATGCTATAGCTAGGAATCCCAGGTATAAACAATGTATTAGTTTATAGATTTTTGAATTCAAAGGTCTTGACAAGCTAATAATCCCTAGATAACTGAACCTGAAATATGATAAGGCACAGACTGACAATGGAGAGGCAAGGGCAGTGATTATTACAGCATCAGTTCTCAAACTTTAATATGCTCATTGGACAGAAAACTAAGATACATGCTTTGTTTAGTGTGTCTGGGGCTGGGCCTAATAGTCTGCATTTCAAACAAATTTCCAGATGTTCTTCCACTCTTCCTGGTTAATGGAACACACTTTGAGTAGTAAGGAAGAAGAGAATAAAAGTGACTTTTAGGAATAAAAAAGTCAAACTTTCTTGGTGTTGGGTATAGAGTAATACAAACAAGAGGACAAGGTATCACCTGCATTGAGTTGAAGTACAGCAAGACCTCAGTCAACCAATTCAGTGCTGTACAGATCGGATCTTTGTGACTTTCTCAGTGGTTCCTGCTTTCTACGGACAGCTCTCATACCTGGGGCACTAGTCTCATAAATGCTGTCTCTGTACATTCCCCCACCAGGTAAACTATCATTGGATAACACACATGCACACCAGAATTACATTAATTAACATAGAATATTTATGGGATTTCATTAAACTCAACAATTCCTCATAAATATTATCATTTGACTTTTAACCACAATTCCTGTAGTCCCTAGGTAGATATGTGGCTGTTAGGAAAGGAAATTATATATAGCCTAACATAAAAAGGCACTCAAAGTGAAAGATGCTTTTTCTATTAACATTCAAAGTAACTTAGCTATAACATGAGGTCGATATGTAATGCCTAGAAAGGAGATTAGAAGGAACACGGTAGCAGCAGGCCGAATTCTGCAATACTCAGGCTCAGCCAAACATGTGATACAGAAGGGACTATTGGAAAATTGGTAAGTAAATGCAATGGCCCAAAAGCACACGAACGAGGAATCCACGGCCTCTGTCTATGCACCAATGACAGTGACCCCCATATAGACCATAGGCAGCTTCAGAATGCACCGCACAAATGCAACAGCACAAAGAACTGCAAAACAAAACCTGAAGCACAAGAACTGCTGCCACTGTAACAAGGGAAAGGCCTGCTTGTATGTTGTCACTTGGCTGGCATCAGGAAATGGATTTCCTGACTGTTCCTAATGCTGACAAGAGCTGTTCACTATGCTGGGCACTGTCTCTTATGTTCTTCTCTGCAGAAAATATGGCTATATAGCGTCACAGCTCCCACTGGGGAGTAAATGTGTCCTCTGCAGCTCTCACAGGGAAGGGTCTTTAAAACTTCACACCTGACTTCTCTGAGTCTGTGCCCCATGGTCACCTACCCACTGCTGACTTTGCTTGAATCCTTTTATTGTACAAGATCATAACTGTGACCATCCTGTGATGCTTCCTTTTTCTAAACAAGGAATATTAATTTATATTATTACCAAGGTTACTGGAGATAATCAACTTTAAAATGTGGTATGTATGAGCCTGGCATGGTGGCACAGGCCTTTAATCCCTGCACTTGGTGGGCAGAGGCAAGTGAATCGCTGTGAGTTCAAGGCCAGCTTGGTCTACAAAGCGAGTCCAGGGCAGCCAAGGCTACAACAGAGAAACCACGTTCCAGAAAAAAATTGTGGTATATTTTTGCTCACAATTTTGAGGGTTCAGTGCATTATCCACTGTACTGGGCCTGTATTTAAGCATAAATGTGTAGCAGTGCAATGCAGTGTAATTGATGCCAATCAATAACAAAGTAAAACTAAGAAGAAAGGTCCTGGAGGAACATAATAGAAACTGTCCTTTGCTCAGGCCCCCTCTCACAGGTACATACAAGCACCCTACTGGTAAGGCATGAGGAGTCAGTCAGCTGATAGGCAGCTGGGTAGGAGGAGAGGCTGCAAACAGATACTTAATACAACAAATTTTCAGTTTCTCCCTCACCTTTTCCCACAGCCAGTAGCAAGTCCGCACCAACAGAGTTCTGAGAAATTCAAAGCCAGATCAGAGCATGTTTACACAAAGGTTTTGTGCTTATCAGTTTCCTGCTTTTGTTCAAATGGACCAATCCTAAATTAGGGGAAGACTCTCAAAGACCCTTAAGACTCCATGCTCTGGATGAGAGACCAGACTTCCTGACTCTGTAGGTCCTGAGTCTGGCTCTCCCTACCTCTGGCTCTCCCTCTCCCTCTGGCTCTCCCTCTGGCTCCTCTGCCTTCTCTCTCTCTGTCTCTCTCTCTGTCTCTCTCTCTGTCTCTCTCTCTGTCTCTCTCTGTCTCTCTCTGTCTCTCTCTCTGTCTCTCTCTCTGTCTCTCTCTCTCTCTCTCTCTCT
>OU015742.1:159407182-159422156 GCA_907169655.1 Acomys percivali | reverse complement strand
TGTTTTAATTACTATTGCTTTATAGTACAATTTGAGATCAGGTATGGTGATTCCTCCACAGCACCTTTTATTGTACAAGATCGTTTTTGCTATTCTGGTTTTTTTGTTTTTCCATATGAAGTTCAGAATTGAACTTTCAATGTCTTAAAAAAATTGGGTAGGTATTTTGATAGGGATTGCATTGAATCTGTAGATTGCTTTTGGTAGGATGGCCATATTTACTATGTTAATTCTCCCGATCCATGAGCAAGGAAAATCCTTCCATCTTCTCATGTCATCTTCAATCTCCTTCTTCAGAGTTTTGAAATTTTTTTCAAACAAGTCCTTCACTTGCTTAGTTAGAGTAACTCCTAGATATTTTATATTGCTTGTGGCTAATGTAAAAGGTATGGCTTTCCTAATTTCTTCCTCTGCAAGCTTGTCATTTGTGTATAGGAAGGCTACAGACTTTTTGGAGTTAATTTTGTATCCACCCAATTTGCTGAAGTTGTTTATCAGCTGTAGGAGTTCTCTGGTGGAATTTCGAGAGTCACTTATGTACACTATCATATCATCTGCTAATAGGGATAGTTTGACTTCCTCCTTTCCCATTTGGATACCCTTGATCTCCTTTTGTTGTCTTATTGCTCTGGCTAGAACTTCGAGTACTATATTGAAGAGATATGGAGAGAGTGGGCAGCCTTGCTTTGTTCCCGATTTTAGAGGAATTTCCTTGAGTGTCTCACCATTTATTTTGATTTTGGCTATTGGCTTGCTGTATATAGCCTTTTTTATGTTGAGGAAAATGCCTTGTATCCCGATATCTCTAAAACTTTAAACATGAATGGGTGTTGGATTTTTTCAAATGCTTTCTCTGCATCTAAAGAGATGCTCATGTTTTTTATTTTCAGTTTGTTTATATGGTGGATTACACTGATGGATTTCCTTATATTAAACCACCCCTGCATGCCTGGAGGTTTAGGTATCAACGTGACTATGGCCTCATAGAATGAATTTGGTAATGTTCCATCTATTTCTATCTTTTAGAGTAGCTTGAAGAGTATCGGTATTACCTCGCCCTTGAAGGTCTGGTAGAATTCTGCACTGAACCCATCTGGCCCTGGGCTTTTTTTGTTTGTTTGTTTGTTTGGGAGACTATCAATGATTGCTTCTATTTCTGTAGGGGAAATGGGACTATTTAGCCTGTTTATCTGTTCTTCACTCAACTTTGGCAAGTGAAATTGATCAAGAAAATCGTCCATTTCCCTTAGATTTTCAAATTTTGTGGCATATATGCCTTCAAAGTAGGATCTTATGATTCTTTGTATTTCTTCAGTGTCTGTTGTTATGTCTCCCTTTTTATTTCTGATTCTGTTGATTTCAATACTGTCTCTCTGCCTTTTAGTTATTTTGGCTAACGGTCTGTCTATCTTGTTGATTTTCTCAAAGAACCAGCTCTTGGTTATGTTGATTCTTTGGACTGTTTTCTTAGTTTCTAATTTGTTAATTTCAGCCCCGAGTTTGATTATTTCCAGACGTCTACTCCTTTTGGGTGTTTCTGCTTCTTTTCTTTCTAGGGCTTCCAGTTGTGTCATTAAGATGCTTATGTGCTAAGTTTCCAGTTTCTTTTTAAAGGCACTTAGTGCTATTAATTTTCCTCTTAGCACTGCTTTCAATGTATCCTACAAATTTGGGTATAGTTCCTTCATTTTCATTGAATTTCAGAAACTCCTTGATTTTTTTCTTTATTTCTTCCCTACCCAGGTGTCATTTAGCAGAGAGTTGTTTAGTTTCCACGTACGTGTAGGCGTTTTGTTATTTCTGTTGTTGTTGAATTGCAGCCTAAGAGCATGGTGATCTGATAGGATACAAGGTATTATTTCAATCCTCTTGTATCTGTTGAGGCCTGCTTTGTGAACTACGATGTGATCAATTTTGGAGAAGGTTCCATGGGGTGCAGAGAAGAAGGTATATTCTTTCTTGTTTGGGTGAAAGGTTCTATAGATATCTGCTAGATCCATTTGACCCATGGCATTGGTTAATGATGTTATTTCTCGGCTTAGTTTCTGTTTCAATGACTTATCCTTCAGTGAGAGTGGGGTGTTGAAGTCTCCCACTATTATTGTGTTGGGATCAATGTGTGGTTTAAGCTTTTTTAGTCTATCCCTGTTTCTTATAAAACTACCCAGACGTTTTCTTTCTTTGGATTAAAAATAATAGCTATATCCTGTGTGTTAATGGAATAAGGCTAAAATCTAAACATTACCTACAGGATCTTCTTTGCTTTTCTCTAAGTGTCCTTGTTGTTTCCACTTTTAATCTTTTTTATTAGCTCCATTTGGGGAGGAGGGGAATACTGGAAGTACTCGTGATCTGTTTCACTGGGCATTTATCTTCACAGCATCCTGAGCAGCAAAAGGAGCATATTGAATGCCAACTCATTTCACATGAACAAATGAATAAAGTTAGTCACTATTGTAGATAATTCATTAGATCAAAAAGAGGCATAACCTATTATCTTTCTATATTCATCTTGGTCAATGCCCCAAGCCAGGTACAGCCACCCATCCTAACAAGTCTATTAAAAGGACCAAATTAGTAGAGGAAAACATGAAGAGGAAAAAATTAGTCAATGGCAGCATAATGGGAAGAAAAACAAAGCGATCAGGCTAATTCTCCCAAGTTTGTCTTCATCACTAGCCACCATTGCCTGGGATTCAGTCTCATTGTATATTAACAACTTGCCTGACAAGTTGTTTGAATTACAGGAAATTTTTTTCTGGGATACAAGTGTCTTCTCCAGCTGGATTTTTTTACTTCTCCCAGGATAAAATTTCTGGGCATATTAGTTACTTTTTTGTTGCTGTTATAAAATACCGTGACCAACCCAACTCATAGCAGAGAGAATTTATTTTGGCATACAGTCTTAGACAGAAAAGAGAATGCTGTGGCAAGAAAACCTGGCTGCAGGCAGCAGGAATAGCAACAAGAGCAGAAAGTTTATAGCCCACATATTCAGATGAAATAGAAATAAAGAAACGAAAGCATCTGAGACATTTCATCTCAAAGTCCACCCCAGTGAATACTTCCTCCAGCGAGGTTTTATCAGCTCAATCTTCTCAAGCAGGGACCAAATAGGGACCAAGTGTGCAAATGCATGAGACTAGGGATATTTCTTATTCAAACCATGAAGCTTGGGAAATGCCCCCTTTCTTCTGGGTCCATTTTTTTCAATTGTCTGTTAATTATATTGAGAGACTCAAGTTCTCTTTAGAATATTTTTATTTTTGCCAAGCCAATTATATTTCCAGAATGGGTTCTCCTTAAGAAGTGAAATAGGTGATAAACACAGTATCTGAGAAGAGTACAGAAAAAAATCATCACACATTACAGTGGAGAAATGATACAATTTAAATGGTCTCCTTTTCTAGTTCTTTCTGCAAGCACTACCCTGTCATGAACTATAAATATCTTTAGGCTAGCTTCAAGCATCTTCCTTAAGTTTTCAACCCACTCTTGCCTCCTTATCCCTAAAAATACAATAAATTCCTCAAAGTTCCAGGGAAAATGTCTTAAAAATAATTTTAAAGATACAGGATTCTAACTTCCCTCATTAAAATGATTACTATCTTTTGTGACTGGAAATGTTTGTACATAAAGCCTCAGTGACTCTGAAGACATGATACAATACAAAATACTACATTAGATATTGGAGACAGCAAATAAGTCTCAGTTAAATACAGGAAGAAACTTCGTATATCCAAAGAGAGAACTGCATGGTGGAGAGTAAAAAGACTACCATACCCATCCCATCCCACTGGCTCACTATGTTGTAAAACATTTATTGTCTTGGTTCCCTTTTTTTTTTGGATTTTCAAGACAGGGTTTCTCTGTGTAGCCTCGGCTGTCCTAGACTCACTCTGTAGACCAGGCTGGCTTAGAACTCACAGAGATCCGCCTACCTCTGCCTCCCAAGTGCTGGGATTAAAGGCATGCACCACCATCACCCGGCTTGGTTCCTTTTCTAAGTCTGTAACTCCAACTTATTATATCTATTTATATTTCCTTCTGCTCCATTCCAAGAGCATCTCCATGGTTTAATCCTTAAGCCTGTCCTCAATTCATGTTATCAATTTTCTCTTGATATTCTTTCAAGTGCCATATGTCTGCTGTGACATCCACGTGATTGATGGTCAAATCTGCCTACCCATGTAGCTCTGAGCCCCACAGTAATATCTTCAAATATCTCCAGAGAGGCAGTTACTAACCACTCAAGTTTCAATTAGAACCAAAACAAAGCTTATCATGTCAATAAAGTGTTGTTACTCTTGAGCTCCTAGCCTTGGTTAATAACATATCAGCAAATCCATCCCCAGCCTAAACTCTACACAGCAATGAAAAGGTAGCTGTCTTCACTTCATCCATTGAAACTGTTCCAGAGATAATGACCAATGCTTTTCCATTCATCCAATTACAGTTAATCAAGTGTTCTTTTATAATTCTGATCTTATGAAGAGGTTTATCATACTACCAGATCCATTGTCTTTTCTTTCCAATTGCTTTGTTCTCATGGTCTTCTCATGTTTCATTAACCCTCCTGTCTGGGCACTGTGGCATTGTCTTAGATTTCTTGTTGTGATAAAATGCCATGACCAAAACCAGCTTGAGGAAGAAGGGCTTTATTTCTTCTTACATTTCCTGGTTCCAGTCATCACTAAGAGAAGTTAGGGCAGGAACTCAAGCAGGGAAAGACCTGGAGTAGAGGCCATGGAAGAGTCCAGCTTACAGACTTCTCCTCTCATGGCTTGCTCAGCCAGCTTTCTGATACAGCCCAGAACTACATGCCTAGGCTTGGCACCACCCACAATGTTCTGGAACCTTCGACATTAATCATTAATCAAAAGAATGCCTAGCCAACTTGCCTGTGGGCCAATCATGTGGAGGCATTTTCTCAGCTGAGGTTCTTTTCAGTTCAGGTCATGGCATTTTATCACAGCAATTGAAATCTAAGACAATGTCACAGTGCTGAGAGCAGAGGGCTAATGAAACATGACAAGACCACAAGGGCAGGGTAATTGGAAAGAAAATACAATGGATCTGGTAATACGGTAAACATCATATTCTCTCAGCCGACTCTAGCCTGTGTCAAGTTGACAAAAATCTAACCAACACAGATTAAGTCTCTAACATGTAGACTTGAGATACATAGACAAATCACACAATTTTAATCCGTTGAGTTTATAAAGTTGTGTGCCATTTTCCACTTTCATTTACAGACATTATTTGAAGAGGCCCAGTGTTTCCTAAACTTCCGTGTTTACTCATGAATATCAGTAGGAGCAATAACTAACCTTTTCTGAGTGCTAACTAGATGTCGGGGACTATTCTCAGTAGTTTTTTTTATAGATTAGTCCACATAATCCTCAAAAATAAAATCATTTACATATAACTGTGTGGAGTATGGAAATTTGACACAGCACATATGAAAGATGAACTACAAATTGTAATATTAAATATATACATATATATGAAGCTTTCTGATAAAATTTGACATTCTATCAGTTTTGCAGAGTATCATTTTCTTTTCATTCCTGAAATTATTTTCTTAATTCACAAAAATTTTATATATCTTTCTATTTTTCTGTTCAGCTGCAAGATTTTACCACTGTCAAAATTCTTGATTTTCCAATGATGACACTTTCAGCTCCTTCAATTACCTAGACTATAACTGTTTTCATAACAACATGACTGTACTAGCTCACTCCAGACCCAAGTTTAGGCACATTATAATATCTAATGTAACACTATACATATATCCCTTCATTTTTACTATGAACTTTTTATTTAAAATTGTTCTAAATAGAATTGATAATACTTTGTGATTTCATATTATTTTCTCAAGTCTGAGGACATCCTAAAGAACATGGCATTCAATATTAAATAAGATAACTAACTAAAATATCAATAGCATATGTTAATGATGTACTTCTGCTTATGCTATTGCCAATAGACTTGAATTTGTCACATGTCATAGTCAATAGCACCTATGAAAGCTGTGTGTTGATAATGCAGTTTATAAACTCATTTAGGAACAGAAGATTTTTCATCTAGTGACTCAAATATATTCTAGAAAAATATCTTATAATTTCAGTGTATTCATTTTATTCCTTTAAATGATTCACTAAGTCCTTCCAGACTCTAATTCTATCTCATTAAAATATTATGATTATAATTTCATTCTAGAGGGAAAAAAAGCAGTCTGATTAAAGTGAAAACTTGTTCGTAAAAATGCTTTATAGACTAATTTTCTAACATGCAATTGTGTTAAACATGGCCTTAAGTATTAATGTATGTGTACAGATTCAACTTTAAAAGATAAGGTAGAAAGCTGTAATTTATAGTTCAAAACTATATATTCCACATAAGAAGAATACAATATTTATTTTCTCTTATTACACAGACTAAAAAGAATTAACTGTATAAACTATAATCACAATTCTCAGTACTTCAAATTTCCTAACTTTATAAATCCCACAAAGCTACTAAAGGCTGATAGACCAACACAAATGTCCAGTGAGCACAGTAATACTTAACGTCCATGGTTCATTTAATGTGAGCTACGGTGCTCAGGTACAGAAGGCCAATTAAAAATGAAGAGTTATTAGGTGTTTTGCCAGCCTCATGAATTAGGACAGACCCAGTACACCCTATTGCCATTTGGCACATAACACTAATCTAAATCATCCAACCTACTAGAGAGCTTATAAAGTAAATCCAATTCTTCTAACTCAATCCTTAGAAAATTACCCGTAGGAGGATTCAATAGTTCCCTCTAGACTTTTGTCTTGTTATTTCAAAAGCCTTTCCCCTCACTATATTAGCAAATCTAATGTCTAAGAGAAACTGCATTTGACAAGGCCACAGTTTTCTGTGGCCTACTATGTCAGCAGAATACAGGTAGCTGTGGGAAAGATTAAGCTTTGTCACAGGTGGAAGCAGTCTTGGCGGGCTTTACCCTTGGGGCACCCCATGAATACCTTGTGATAGACTGAGTGGAGCCATCCTGGGCCTGGAATTCAGGAAGCAGACCTGGGAACCCCACCTGGGCTATTGTTTTTCCTAATGGACCCTCAACGGGAGAAGGAGACCGCCCTTCCCATGTGACTCAGGCAGGTGGGGAAGAGAAAAACAACAGATTCAGCCAGGGGTTTGAGAGCGTGTGGAGAAAGCGAACCGGCTGGACTATCACGCGGGCCAGAGAGACACCTAAGGACTCATCCCGTGGAACGGATACCGGAAGGTTCACTCTTTTGTCCCTTTAACCTTTTTTCCTTCTTGTATAAGCTAGTTGGGTTGTATAATAAAGTTTAATTGTTAAGAAACAGAGCCAACAGGTAGCAGTGCTGGTCTTCATAGCCAAATAGTACCAAGCCAAAGATGATGAACCATGATGGAAAGAGAAAGTTGTGAGAAAACAGAAGAGTGTCGGTTATAATAACGTAACACAATACCAACTACTCTGTCTGAATTCTCTTTTATCTCATTATTATTAACCCCAGTTCTTGAATGAAATACACAGAGTAGATAATCTAGGCAAATATATACCTAACAGCTATTAAAAAGTAAGTCTCTCTGCTTTGACAAAAATATGATGCATGTAAATATGGAGACCAGTTTGATAAAGATGCTCAAATGTGAATTTTACAAGGACAATGTCAATATCAACAACCCCGGATAATGACAAAGATGACAAACTGGGTTGAGGTATGCAGAGAATGATTATGTCAGGAGCTGAAAACCTCCACTTCTCCAAAGAAAGAGAAGACATGTATGGTAGGTATCTCTTCTTCCCACTAAAATGTATAATGAATGTTTCCATGGTAGAATTCACAACCTTAAACTATCAGTTCTCTACAGATGAAATTTTTGTTTGTGACTAAGTCATAAACAAACTATGTCAGCAGAATACAGTAGTGGTGCTAATCTTCATAGCCAAATATTATCAAGCCAAAGATGGTGAGGCATGATGGAAAGAGAAAGAGCAGCCCGAGGCTATTTTAACTCAGAGTAATAAGTTTCCTGAAAAGGATTGGAGACAGGAACAGTTTCTTCTTAGAACCCTCCACTATGAGCAACTGAGAGGCAGAAACAGGAAAGTCCAAGGAAAATCTTTAAAATGGAGATAGGAGTGTCAAGGAGTCTGTGAGGCTATTTTTTGAAGGTTAAAATATTTGTCTAGCATTGTAAGGACCAGGGTTCAGTATTCATTACCAGCAAAATGGGAATTAATGATAAGTGCTCAAAACCATGCCTCCAATACACACAAGGAAACAAGAGAAGAAAAGTTTCATCCTTGAATATCTATAGTCTCCAAATCTTTACCAGATATATCCCCTACCTCTACCTCATTCTGAGAGATTGTTGTTATATCTTAAGTCATTTTCGCTCTTATCCTTTTTTTTCCCATTGGATAAATCTAATGAGTGTGAAAGTTATTAAAAGAAATGGATGTTACTGTTAGTCTGTTTTGGCTCCTGCACCAAAAACAAATATATTATAAATAACAAAACCAGATTTTTTTACAGCTTCAAAAGCCAAGAAGCCCACACTTAATGTGCCAGACGAATCAATGTCTGGTTAGCTCTGACTCCCGGGCTCAGTGCATTTACTCTGAGTTCTCACAAGGTGGCAGAGACAAGATCCCACTGGAATCTTTTGCATAAGGGACATAATGCAACCATGAGAACATTATGTTCTAATATAATACCTTTGGTGTCTTCAACTTGAGAATTGATTTGTGCATATACATTTTGGAGAAGACGCTAGCATTCATATATTAGAAGTGTCAAAAAGGAAGCTGTAAGCACAACCTTACTTGTACAGACCCTCGCTTTTTGTCTCAGCAGAGGAATGTACAAAAACTTGAAGCAGCTGATTTCCCAAAAATTGAGGAAAAGCCAGGTATCAATGAAGATTAAAATAATGAATGCTAAACGAACTGAGAATTTATGAATTAACACCTTATCCTATGACTTCAAAAACCAAAGACATGAGATTGTCGTTACCAAAAAGAAAGACTAGCCTGCCAGGATTTCCACAGCCAGGGAAAGAATGCTCCCCTCCTGAATTAATTGTCAGTGGCCTGAAAGATAGACATAAAATTTTGCTCTGATTACTTGAATGACATATGCAATTACCTGACCTCCACTTTCACATGTGAGCCAAATCACCCATACTTCTGGCATCTGGCTTGCATGTGACAGGCAGCCCAAAGCAGAACTAACTATTAAGAGGAGAAAATCACCTCTGCAAAACCATAACACTTTAACATAAGGTTATCGGGGCCATTCACTCACCCGGCAGGTAGGAAACATGCACAGTACCTGCGTCTGGCCCACTCGTGCAGGAAGCATGCAAGAAACACTTATTGAAAAAAACTAATTGGGATATAACATGCCAAATAAATGCTATAGATCCATCAATTAACAACCAAATAAATAATGGATTTTAATCTCTTGGAGCACTGTGCAATAATACCAAAACAAAACAAACAAACAAACAAACACAACTGAAGCAATCATTTGGCAGAAGTCTTGACTTTGATTCAAACAGCACCTTCTTTCAAGGAATGTAGTGAGAAGAGGGTAGGATATGTGTGCCCTTAAAAGGAACGTAAAGAGCACTTGTGTTGTAAAATATGATTCAAAGATAAAGGATTAAAAAGCACACAATTAACAATAAAGGACAGGAAAGCAGATGCAGTAACCCTCTCCATTTTACTAACCAAATAAACAATGATGAACTAAGTTTTAACAATGACCAGGTTCAAATTACATGTTCAAAGGTGCTCAACGGGGAAAGAAAAGTGAACCAAGAGGCTGAAGAAATGCCTCAGTAGTTTAGAGTATTTTCTGCTCTTATAGTGGACCCATGTTCCGTTTCCAGTACCCACAACGGGTGGCTCACAACTGCTTGTAACTCAAGCTCCAGGAGAACTGACTCTATTTTGTGGCCTTCTCAGACACATAAATAAGTAATAAAAATAAACATTTAAAAATGAATCTGTTGGTTTCTATGACATGCAACATTCGTGAAAAGCCTACTGTCCTCACTGTGCATATTTACTAGCCAGAGTTCCCTAGAGTCATAAAACTTATGCATTTAATATACATTAATGTAATATATTGAATATATATGTGGAACTTATAGGAATGACTTACAGGTTGTAGTCCAGGTACTCCAACAAAGGCTAAGTGTGAGTGCAAAGTCCAAAATCTAGTAGTTTTTCAGTCCCACAGAGCTTGATATCTCACCTGTTTTTTTGTTTGTCTGTCTGTCTGTCTGTCTGTCTGTCTGTCTGTCTGTCTGTCTGTTTGTTTATATGCTGGAATCCCAAAGAAGTATGTTCCAATGATAGTGAAGGAATGGATGTACTAGCAGGTTGATGACAAGCAGGAAAAGAGCAAAAGCTTCCTTTCTCTGTGTCTTTATATAGACTTTCAAGAGGAGGTTGGCCCAGATTAAAGGTGTGTTTTCCCACCTCAAGAACTGAACTGAAGGTGTACATCTTTCTGCCTCTAGATCAGAATTAAAGCCTTTTGTCTTCCAACTTTAAGTTTGGATCAAAGGTTTATGGCTTCCTATATCAAAGATATGCACCAGGCGAGTGCCTTCCTATCTCTAAGGTTCTAACTAGAAGTGAATTCACCCACATCAAACCAAGGAGAAAATCCCTCTCAGGTGTGCCCTCTATTTCTGCATTGTAGTTCATTCCAGATTTAGTCATGTTGACAGCAAAGAACAGCCATCACAACATGTTACTAATTTGCTAATACATGTCCAACATCAATCTTAGAAAACTATTATTCCCAACCCAGAGTCTCCATCATCCCAGTGATCATCATCGTAGAGTTCTTAGAGTCCTCTGCAATATTTCTTATGGCCCTGATTATCCTGAGAAGAGAAATAACCAAATTCATACAATAAATAATTCCTCATTAAAACACATAAGGAGATGAGACAAGTCTGTAGTCAATGTGGATTGTGTGTGTTTCTCTAGACCAGCGACTCACTATTACATACGTATAATGTGAGTTTAGAGTTCTCCTTAACTACTGCTCAAAATTAGGAAATTAATCTCTTCTGGGTGGATATTTTATTATTAGATAGAAAGACAACAGCCACCACTAATCCAATGCACTAAACAATCCACTAAACAATGAAGGCCATGGCCTCTAAAAAACACAGCCCTAGAAAACATCACTGTTAGGTTTATTTTCACTAGTTCTCAATTAGTGAATGGCTTAGATGGATTCTAGTTTAAAATCCTTTCTCTTTGCACCTCCTAACTGTAAATACTGACTAAGGCACTATGATTTTTGCCTTAATATGGTGGCATTTAGGTCAGATTATATATTAGAATCACCCAAGGAGCACTTAGACTACAGACTCCTATTTATTGATTTAATTGGTTTAGACTAAAATCTACACACTATTTTTTGGGGATTTTGTTTGCTTGTTTATTTGTTTTTTTAAGCATGTGGGAGAGAGATGATTGAAGCACAAAGAGTTATTACACTGAAAGACAAAAATTGAATCTGTTAGCATCTGTGTGAAGTAAATAGAGAAATGACTGCCATGACCACATTCTAGATATACAGAAAAGGCAGGCACAGGAAGACTAGGTAGGAATTCACAAGCTATGGTTCTGCTGCACCTAGAACCAGCACCAACTGATTCTGATAAAGGAGCCAGATCCTGAGGAAGAGGGGATCAACTCTGAGCAGGTTAGGAACAAAATGAATGTTAGAAAACTGGTCCCAGAGGCCTACCATGCTGACCTCTTTCTGAAAGTAGCACAGACATGTGTCCCAGCCTAGTCCTTAGCATAACCCTTAGCTTGGCAGCTATTTTTTCTACTTCAGATGGAGAAAAATGTCAAAGAAACAATAAGCTATGCCACAAAGGTCTCCCAGCGTTTTCTGTCACTCCAGCTGGGCAAATAATAACAAGTTAACTTTAAAGTAGTACCTTCTTTACAAAGAGAATAGCACCCATTTCTATGTGCAAAAAGGTGACAAAAATCCTTCCTTTCCCCCTGCAGGTGTTACTCAGGCCAACAGCTTTAACAAGAGGCAAAAGAGCCTTGATAAATCCCAATTATATGTCTCAGTTTCAAAAATTATGGCACTAATCAAATTATAATGAACAAATGTTTTTGAAATCCTCTCAAAGTTCTACAAATATTAGCTTAATATTTATTTATTTTCAAAATGTAGCTAAACTAGGGAGAGGTGGAAACGTTTTAAACACAGTAGTCTTTTATGGAAGTCTCAAAAAATAGATTAAACTTAATAAAAATAGATGATTCCTAAAAATTTAGTTAAACAGACTATTCCTTTAACTTGGGGGGAAATAAAACTGGCTTTCTAAGAGAGTATAGACTATTTGGTTTAAAACACAGTACTGGTGAGAGATACATTTCAAAACAAGAGGTTTCATAAACCCAAAAGGAAACATTTACCCCTCTGTAACTTTCTTTGCTGGAATGACTGTGCCTAAGGACAGACTCCAGTGCCAGGAGAGCTTGGTGGTACGATGTTACATGGTTCTGATGTGAACATTTCATTTCCTTTTATAAAAATAAAGTAGAGTGCTGGTTAAATTATTTAGCAACCAAATAAAAATAAGCAAAAATACAAGATCACATTGCCATTGGACGTCATTAGCAGTCAAGACTAATAGCCAGGAAGAAACTCTCTTTTTGTACTTTTTTTTCCCTAGCTGATAAATGCAAACACTCTACTGGTCTGCCCAGGGTGATTTGCTTTGCTTCTGAAACAGCTAGTTAGAAGATGTGACCCAGGAAGATATCAAAAGTGACTCCTACTTCAATACAGCCTTAGTCAAAGCTGATCAGTCTGATAAAAACCACAGGCCCCAGAGCCAAAGTCACTTGCTGCTTCTTTTGACTTCCCACACTAGATTCTTAACTTCACCTAGGGAGCTTTCAACAACTTGCATATCTGGGTCCCACCCCTTGAGAGATTCTGATTGGTCTGGGGATAGGCTTGTGCATTGGAGAGTTTTTAACATTCACTTAGTTGATTCTAATGTGAAGTCAAGAGCAATAAGTCGTGGCTTAAAGGGGCAAGGGTCCCCATTAGTTCTGGTTCTCCTCCACCATGAGAATCCGATCAGTTGTCTTCAGTACAGATAAGACACTTAGGACTAAAAGACCCTCTGAAGGCTGGTCTCTGGCACGCTGTTCCACCTGGCCCCTAACCAGACACATTTTCTGCTTTTGTCATCACACTTTTCCAGTACACTCTGGAATACTTCCAAGTGATGTCAACTAAATTGCAGAGTCCTGAACAGCTTTCTCCTCACCTTCTTGCTTTGAAACTTCGTCATCTCGGGAAAACACACTTCTCTTTTCTGCTTTCCTAAATGGGAGTGGTATCTAGTCTCCTAATAAAAGAGAAGGTAGGTAATCTGGTTCTTAGAGCTTGTGGGACATTGTCATGGGCTACCCCTGAAAACCTTGCAAGATCCCTCTTCAGCTCCAATGTTTAAAAGCCACAGGATATTCTCTCTCTAAGCTGAAGATTCCTGCTCTGACTCATCGTTACCCAACCACCAAACCTCCTAAAGCTCTTGGAGATTTGGCGTCCTATTAGTTCCTTGACCAGTTTGCCTACAATTGCATCATCTTTCAGCTCACTATCCCCGCCTCCTTCTATGCTCATGAATAAGAACATAACTTCTCAAACTTCAGCCAGGACCATTTCACCTGAAGACTTTTTAAGAATGCAAGTTTGGGAGAATAAATCCAAAGTTGAGGAGACAGGATGCCTGGAGCAGGTACCAAGAATGTGCTTTTCTCAGCAGATTCCCAGGGGCTGCCAGTGCTGGTGAAACACACATCAAAGCCTTTGGTTACTACCAGTAACAGTGCTCTCTCCAACGATGTGGTATCTAATATCCTACTTTCAACAATGAAGATACTGTTCAGTTTCCTTTGTTCCAAATTGAGACTCCTTTCCCATATGTTTCAACATTGTGTCAAGTTGACAATTAAAATCAACAGTCAAAGCTCCATGTCTTATCAGCTTGACAACTAAACGCATAACTCTTAAACCATTAATGTTAAATCCCTTGTCCACAGAGTCTCGCTATCTACATTGCAGTCAGACTAGGCATGATGAGTTTCTGGTTTTTTTTTTAATTTAATTTTTTTTATTAATTTATTCTTGTTACATCTCAATGGTTATCCCATCCCTTGTATCCTCCCATTCTTCCCTCCCTCCCAGTTTCCCCTTATTCCCCTCCCCTATGACTGTTCCTGAGGGGGATTACCTCCCCCTGTATATGCTCATAGGGTATCAAGTCTCTTCTTGGTAACCTGCTGTCCTTTCTCTGAGTGCCACCAGGTCTCCCGCTCCAGGGGACATAGTCAAATGTGAGGCACCAGAGTACGTGAGAAAGTCATATCCCACTCTCCACTCAAGTGTGGAGAATGTTCTGAACTTGGAAAAAAATCACTCTGGAGGACTACTTAAGACTGCAGATGCTCTTCAACCTATGGAAGAGTTATAGATTCATAAGTTCAGCCTACCTTGATGCAGCTTAATGCAGTCTACCTTAAGTGTGATAGAGCATTTGGGCAAAATCTTCTAACACAAAGCCTATTTTGTAATAAAGTGTTGCATCTCATAAAATTTATTGAAAACCTGTATCTTTAAAAACCCAAGAAGAGCCTTGGAATGTTCGTTTGTCTGATAGTTTGTTTGTTCTGTAATTTTGAGACAGGGTTTCTCTGTGTAGCCTTGGCTGTCATAGACTTGCTTTGTAGACCAGGCTGGTCTCGAACTCACAGAGATCCGCTTGCCTCTGCCTCCCCAAGTGATGGGATTACAGGCATGTGCCAGACTTACTATTTTATTAAATGTGTGTGTGTGTGTGTGTGTGTGTGTGTGTGTGTGTGTGTGTGTGT
>OU015742.1:159384152-159407172 GCA_907169655.1 Acomys percivali | reverse complement strand
TGTGTGTGTGTGTGTGTGTGTGTGTGTGTGTGTGTGTGTGTGTGTGTGTTAGTGAGCTAGTTATATTTTTCTCTCCCTTTGTCCTGCATGCCTTTTGTATATGGATTATGGCTTCCAGTTTAGTATTTTTATGGGATCACTGAGTGTATCAACAACTGGGACTCTGTTTTCTGTACCTTCTCTTGGGCTCTTTTCCTTCTGTTCCTCCTTCCTTCCTGGTGTATTAGTTTTTGTCCTATCTTATCATATTATATTATATTATATTATATTATATTATATTATATTATATTATATTATTATCTTTGGAAGCCTGTTTGTGTTCTAATGAGAGGCAGTAACAGGATGGATATAAATGTGAGGTGTGTAGGAAGGGTCAGGAAGAAGTAGAGGGAGGAGAAATTGTAATCAGGATATATTATGTGAGGAAAATCTATTTTCAGTAAAATCAAAAGAATGAAAATGAACTGCTAGAGGCTTGGTTCAGAGTAGAATATGGGTTGTTTCTCTGGAAACTATGGCTTCTGCCACTGCCCATTTTGAAAGAGTGAAAGAGAACAGTATATGCCTACCTGACGAAGATTAAAGTCCAAACATTTAAGTTCAGTTCCCGCAGCGCTTGCAAAGCTTCAACCCCACAGTGACATCAAAAGACCACAGACTGAATAATCACGTCAAGGACCACACTTATTCATAACACACTGTTACATAAAACTAATTTGGACAGCACATAACACTCAACAGGTTTTTTTTGATATGTAGAAAATTCATTAAAAATTCTCCATATGAAAAATACCATTTCATTGAGAAATGAGCCAAGGATCCTAAGTGGACCATCTCCTTTTCGAAAGGAATGGACAAGAATTTGTTCAATGCTAAGATTTTGAAACATACACATTTGTGTAGAGAAAGATTTTAATAAATTTTCATTGAAGAACCCTGCAAAAGGTTTATTTCCTTAAATTCACTTTTACATATTTATTTTGTTGTTGCTTTAATTACAGAATAGAAATGCCATTGTGTTTATAATTTGTTTCTGTTTTTTTTTTCATTCCTATTATAATCACTTCCCATGTCATTAAATATTCCTCCAAAATATCCTGGAGACATGTTAAAATAAACAAATCCTTTGGAGAATATTTAGGAGGTATTATGAAGCAATATTCAAATGACTTTGTACAACGCACAGATTTTAGAGCATAAGGGATTCCTACAGGGAGTAAGGACAAAGACTTTGTCCTCTACCATTGCCCGAGTCCTTTTGTAATCCGGCCACTGACAGCTCTTCACCTCAACTTCTGCTCTAGGTTTATTTTTTTCTGAGTAAATGTCACACTGTCTTTGAAACATTTTATTATTGAATATTGCTGTTGTCAGAAAGTTTCCTCTTCAGGTTTCCAAACATGAGCATTACATAAATTAAACATATACAATGGATTACCAAGATCTTCTTAACTATCGGAAAAATGTATGTTAACTTTGTAATTATGGACGGAAGCTTTGAGTTCATATTTATTTATGCAGTTTGGCTATAGTATACAACAGTATAAAACTGTCAACCAGAAAACACTTCCCAGTCCTACTAAACAGACAATCTCAAGATTATGTTTTGTACCTATAGAGTAACATTTTGTTTTGCAATCATTCTGTAAATTTAAAATTATTTTTAAAAAATTTATGCTGTAAACAGTCATCATTTCTTCCAAAGGTTATATTTTTTTATTTATTAATTCTAAAAGGAACAGATTATAATACAGTTTAAGGCTACATCTCACACTGAAAAATTATAAAATGTTAAAACAAGAAAATAGTTAGGAGCAGGAGAGAGGGATCAGTCACTAGGAGTGTTAACTACTCTTGCTGAGGAGAGAGTTCAGTTCCCAGCATCCAAGTCAGACAGCTATGCACTACCTCTAACTTCAGATCCAAGGGATCCAAACCCCACTATGGATGCACACATGCATGCACAGGAGCACAAATATATAAAATAATAAAGCCAAATCTTTTTCTTGTGATGAAAATGGACTAGTTATTGACATGACCATGATTTGGTCAACTAACAATTAACTTGTATTACTTAATTATCCTAAAGATCCTGCAATAGCACTTTCAAAGTATTGTAAGTAATCCTTGTATGGGTACAACTTCATACTAGAGTAGAAATATATATACAATGTGTGTGAAGAATAATCTTAAAATTTAATTCTATACCAATGTATCAAAAATAAACTTGTTTTGTGTCAATATCCAAAATTCTAGACCAATGAATTAAAAATAATCTTACTTGTGAGTAACAATTAAGGTCTTAACTTGAGGAGTAGCTTCAATAATCTCCTTTTTTGTCCTATAATCCCTATGTACTTTTATATTTCCCCTTTTTTATTTCTCAACCCCTACCACCATGCCTACAAAAGAAAGATAAAGAAAAAGGAAGATATCTCTGAGTCCAACTTCATTTTATTTCTTAATAAGACCAAAAATAACTTATAACCAATTCCCAATGAAAATAAATATCTGTAGCCCAACAGAGTAATGAAAAACCTACCCAAACCCCCTAGTAGAAATGTGGCATTGTTCTCTTAAGGGTTCTTCTGGCTGGTTTAGAGTGAATAATACTTTTGTAGGGGCCCAAATAAAATTGGGGAAAATGGTTAAACAAGTCAGAAACCGTATTTGTGGACCGATTTCTAAATGTTGAGAGATTACAGGCTTAATACAATTCCGGTGTAGGAAAGTCTGAGATGCTGGACCAATTGGAATTGGAAGCTCTCTTCAAAGCTGTCCTGTTCTAATGAACAGCAACTGGAGCCCTTGGGGATGTAACATGAAGGATACAGGATGTCAGCATCCAGCATGCTGAGAGGAATAAATCCTGTCAGGTCTGATCCAGCATCAGTGTCTGCTTCTTTTGTTCTGAAAACATATAATTTCTCACAAGCATTATACAGTCCTAAAATTTTAAGTGTATGAGGTGTGCAGGATGCACAAAACAACTAAGGCTTGTTTTCTGCTCTTTGTATGAGCAGAAGAAAGACATCTATAAATCTTCATTCATGCCATACGAAGAATGGCATCTGATAATAAGTCACAGGGATTCTGTGACCAACAAGAAGCACTGTCTCTGCCTAGATATTCATGTCTCAGCCAGTCTCAGAGCTATACATCCTAGGTATAATGGGTAGATATTATTCTATAGAGAGATGAGGTAAAATAGTTAAAGTCTTCAAAAACATCAGAGATCTACACAGTATGGCATTTAAAGATGTTTTTATTATTTTAAAGATTCTTTGACAAGAAGACAGGTTAACTCCTGCAATACCCTGCCTATCTCAAAGAAGACGATCAACATCAAAGAACCTCCTTATGGAGATGGCTTCAAATGTAGGCAAACAAGCCACTGGGCAAAATGTCCTCATTTCTGCCATTGACAGAATTCTGCCTAAAAATGGGAAAGCTTGGATGCAGGCAGAGTTGATGGCCAGATTCTGCTAAGACAGGGTAAGCAAGTCCTCAATAGTTCCTGCCTCACAAATATATCTGTCAGATATACTGGGCCAGAAGACTGAAGATGATGTTCTGCTGTTATGAGTTTTTGGGTGACTGTTCAGGCATCAAACTGCCTCTGTCATTTTTTTCATTTTGGAAACTACTAATCTGTACTTCCTGTTTATTCAGGTAATTAATTTTATTCCCACCCAAGTCTCTGATGGAGTTAAAGACAAGATAGTTTAGTTTTACAATTAAGCCTAGTTGTTTAGAGGTTAAGATGTTTTTAGGTCTAGACGGATGTTTTGAGTTGATAGAGACGAGATATGATAGACATTGATTTACACTCAAAATTTTAGATTCACCAAGATAGGAAAGATGTTTTCTTCAAGGTTGCCAAATTCAAATGGTCAAAATACTATTAATGTAACATTAATATAATTCCTGATTATTTTGTGGTTCTTCTTGCTCTCTGTAGCTTATTTTATTTATGTGTAATAATATAAATGTATATGTTTTAAAAAGAAAAATAACAATAAAAGAAATTTTAAAGAACAAATCTTTTTAAATAGGAAAGGATAATTTTCCATTTCTCTCAATGTTTACATTTGGATCAGGGTAAATACACACTTATAGTTAATAAAAATTAACTCACACTTGTGAGACAAGATACAAAATTCCTCAGGACCATAAATATCATGAGCTCACAACTCTAAAAAACTTCTTATGCATCTCGGACCCTGTCCACACATCCTTCTGGGTGTGGCAATGTGGACATCAGGTCCTTGATAGATTGGGAAACTCCTCTTCACTTCACCTTTCACTCCCCCCAGATGAAAGCTTTAGCCTCTTGCCAGAAGATACACTTTTCTGTCCTCACCCTTTTGTTTAACAACTTTTAAAGAAATATTTTTAAAAATAAAAATCTCAGAAAAGCCAAGTCGTCAAATATGTTTGTAAGCTAAAACCAGAATCTTAAAAATCTTTATATTCCTGGGATCTATTAGATTCATTTATTTTTTATGCATAGAAGGCTCCCATCATTCTAGGAACTACAGTATATCGAATACAAGTCTTTCAATAAAAAGCAGCAAAAGATCTACATAAAAACTTTCCAAAGATACAGCAAAGCAGATAGACAAAAAAGAAGAAGAAGAAGAGGAAGAAGAAGAAGAAGACTGAAAACTTAGCCTTATAATCAGAATTTGATTCACTGTTCACCATACTAACTCACTTGGCAATGTAAAATATAGCGGCCCATCTCAGAACATTAACAATGCCTGTCAGGATGTTGCACACTTAGCTGTAACTTTACTGTGTAGTTATTGAGAGCTGTCTTCAACTTACAATTCAAGAACCCCATTGTATGTTTCAAAGGTAACAGATTTTTTCAAACTGTTCCTTGAAAATATATGAATATCTTTATTTAATGGTGCTTGTGGTAGATTTTAAAAATAGTAAATTTGTTAGAAGTAATTGAAAAAACTATAAGATTTCTCAGATTAAATCTCTTCTACAATATTGCTTTCAAATATAGACAGAAATATTTCTGTCTTCTTCATTGGTATGGCTGATGTACCATAAGCACCAAAATATTTGTTACATGGATAAATAAAGAATTTGTTATATTTAATAAATTAATCACATTAATGTAATTTTATTGCAAACACCAACACCAGGTACAATACATATTCACTAAAACATTACTCATTAAAAATCTTCATTTCTTTTACTAATCTTAATTATTTTATTGACAAACTATCATTTATTATTACTTAAGATGACTTGAAATGAGTAGTCTTACCACTTGAATTTATAAACAGTATGTCCCAAACTTCTTAAACTCATCTGTCTTTATTTTTAGGCAAGAGTGGCTAATTTACAATACAAAGCTCAGAAGACAACCCATAATGATTCCATTAATAAAATATGCAATTCTGAAAAGTTTCTTATTTCTACTGTCTTCTGATTGCAAGGAAGATGAAATAATCTTAAAATAATCTAGTGCTGCCAAGGACATTTAGGAAAAGCTTCTCATTGGCTTATACATCACCAAATGCTAGGAGAAATCCAAGAATACATCCTGCCTCTGAAGCATCCTCAGAGAGCAGCTGGGAAACAAGGCAGGGAAGCCCAAACTCAGGTTCACAATGTGAGCTACTGATTACACACTTAAGAGATAATTTTTGGATTTATATTGGCTAGTCTTGGTTATCATCATAACATGCCTGAGTCGGATACTTGCCTCCATCAGATGAGCCTGTGAACATGCCTTTGGGGGCATGTTCTTGGTTGCTAAGTAATGTAGGAGGGTACACCCCACTGTGTGCGATACCATTGCCAGGAAGGTGAGCTTGGGGTGGAAGCAAAGCGCCAGCCTGGGGCCAAACAACTAAGCATCATTCTTCTGCTTCGAGTTCATTCTGTGCTTGAGTTCCTGCTCTGGCTTCCCTCAAGGGTGGAGTACAACTACTAAGTAGAAATAAGCCTTTTCCTAACCAACTTTCTTTTGGTGGTGGTATTTATTACAGGAACAGAAACTGATATGAGAAGGGTAATTCTGTGATGGAATTAATATGCTGTTTGAGCTGATCTGAAAAGTGGGATGTTTCTGTGATAGATCTAATGTAATATTTGGGGATGGGGATTATGTAGGTGTTTGGAATCTGGACAGAAAAGGTTGTTGCACACTCACAAATTAATGGGCTAGTGTAGGAACTTGGAAAATAATCCTGAGATCAAGAAAGTCAATGGAAACCTAGACAATAAATTTCCATGCAAAAGCAAAGTCTCAACCAGGGCTTTTCATGTGATAATTTGGATAAAGAATCTGGAAAAGTGAAATCTGTGCTTTACTGGCTAGGAAATGAATGCTAGTCTACTGGGATTGAAGAACCAGATGTGATTGATAAGAGGTCAGCTGGTGTATGTGAAATTATATGGCTCAATAAACAGAAGATGTGTTCTGGGGGCTGGAAATGGGGCTGTATTTCAAGTTGGAAGCCTAGGCTGGTACTGTGTAAGAATATCCAGAGTGGTGTTGAATTTGGTGGCATGACACTGCAGTGCTGAAGAAGACATGGAGAGGAGTGGAGGCCTGGCAGGAGATGGCCGGGTCCCAGACCCTGAGGACAGGCCACTGGTGAAAGTGCAACCTCAGATGTAAGCAAATCTCGAGAATGCTAGAGATGTCAGAACTACAATAAATATATCGCTAAATGTATCCACCGAGCAAGTGGAGCTGCATGTAACCCATGAGATAAGCATGCTGCACGTGGAAAATTGGAGCGGTGGAACTGCCTCAGCCTTTCAGAGCCGGATTGTGAGTAAGTTCCAGATGCTGGACACTGAGCTATTTACACTACTAGATTTTGGATTTGGGAATTTTATTTTATTATAATTACACCCTAGTTCATATTTTTTTTAAAAAAATAAAATATATGGCTCTTTTTTCTTTATAGGAACCCATAGTTAAGAGACTTTAGATTTTTAAAGAGAACTTGGACTTTGAAAGTATTGGAATTTTTAAAGGCTATGAGATATAGCTGGACTTTGGTACTTCGTGGGTCTTCTTTTTCCCTGTCTTTATCCCCCCAGTTTCACTCTCCATCCATAGATATGAGAGAAAGATGGATAGAAAGGAAAGAAAAAGATAGAGAGGCAGGAATCTAATTTCTTCTTGCTTCTTTTTTGCTTATAGCTAGTCTTTGCTACTTTGTGGTTTCCTCTTGTTCCACATTTTTGCTCTCAGTTTCACCACTATCATTAGCTGGGAGAGAAAGAAGGACAGAGGGAGAATGAGGGAGATAGAGATTCTTGAATCTAATTTCTCTCTTCTTGTTTCTTCTTTGAGCACAACCACTAACAAACCGAAAGCAACATCCTGAACGACCAACGACCACCAACCCTACCTATCAGTGCTCTAATATTTATATACCCTCTGAAAAGTTCCCAGAATTCCAAACATCACACAACCACAGAAAGTATCTGCAGCTGTCAAAACTATGCCTCTGATAGAACACAAGGCAAATCATAGTCAGCTGCTGTGGACAGTCCAAAGCAGCCCACATTTCTACACACCTGTGATTAAAATGAAAGCACATTCTCATAATATTTTGGTGTTTTTTAAAGAAACAAAAATTAAAAATTCTTACTACAATGGGATTTTAAATTTTAGACTATATTCTATATTGCGGCATTAACATAAGATCGGGAACAAAGAAAGGTTATTGCTTAACAGTGATGTATTTGTTTGTCCAGTTGAAAAAGGTGGTCTTGTGATGGCTAATCTTGGATGTCAACTTGACATAGATGGGAAGAGGAAACCTCCGTTGCAGAATTGTCACCATCAGGCTAGCTATAGACATGTCTATGGGAAATTTTCTTGATTGCTTATTGACATCAGAGGGCCCAGCCCACTGTGGGTGGTCCCATTCCTAGGCAGGTGGGCTTGGGCTGTGTATGAAAGGCATCTAAGAAGGACCCTGATAGAAAGACAGTAAACAGCACTCTTCCAAGATTCCTCCTTAAGTTCCTGCCCTTCTCATATTCTTGACTTGTTTCAGTTCCTGTTCTACTTCCCACAAAGACAGATTATAACCTGGAAACAGAAACAAATACAAATCTCCCCTTCCTAACTTGTTTTAGTCATAGTATTTATCAAGAAACAGAAAGTAAACTAGGAATCACTTCAAATGTAAATAATACTCATATTAGCAGTGACAATTGTTTCTTAACAAAAAGAACACAGTTTTAAAACTCAATGGATTTTTATTTTATAGTATTTAACTAATAACTACTGTGTTTCATAATAAGTTATAAACCAGAAATGCTAGTAGATCTTTCCTGAATGTGTTCATTGTTCTTACATGCAACTACTATACACTCTGAAATTCTTTATGTATTTCAAAAGAGTGTGTTGTAACTCACAAGACTTTTCATTCGTATAAACACATTCATTTATTTAAAACATTTCATGAGCTGGCAAGGTGACTCAGAAGCTTGAGTCACACATGGTGGAAGAAAAGAACCATCTTCTACACACACACACAATATATATATGTATATATATATATAATTTTTAAATTTTTAACCATTTTTGTGTGAGAGACAATTTTGCAGAGGAGTGAAACAGAGAGACAAAGACTCCCTCTACATGACCTTTTCTGTAATATGTACTTGGGTACTGAAAGGTAAAGATAAATAACCAAATAATAGGATGCTATTTATCTTTCTGTCACCGTAACAAGTGCTATTAAGAATTACTATATAAACAGACAACAGTTATTTAGACTCATAGGGCTAGATGTTTCATTCCATGGTTAGCTGCCACCATGGTCTTGGCCTCTAGTCGTGCATTGTTGCAGGGGCTTATGGTGGAGTGAAATCATCCTCCATGGTTAGAAAGTCAAAAGAAGGAAGAAAGACTGGGTCCCACAATCCTTTTCAGTAGATGTGTCCCCGGACATTGGGAGATCTTCCCTGTGCTCCACCATATAAAGATCCCACCACTTCCTGATAATGTCACTGCTCAGGATCAAACCTAAAACACAGAAACCTTAGAAGGTCATCCAGGACCAATATTATAGCAGGCCACAAAAGTGTAATGATGTATAAAGGTAAAGAGGAGGTAGGATGGTGACATTAGGGTGAGAGTATTTACACATTAAGGATGAAAAGGAAGAATTATATGTGCAGGTGGACTAAAATATTCCCTGAAAGCAAAACTGGTTTTCTTGGTTCTTATTAATAAATCATTAGTGTTGAAACTGTTTCTCTGATAAATGTTCTAAAGGACATCATCAACTTCTGTTTGTCACAACTTTTCTCCTAAAGGCAGAATAATTACAACAAAACCCTTTAAATCCTTCATATTCTCTGGCATTGGCTTATAGACATGGTGCTTTGATGGACTTGGAGTGCTGAACAGTAAGTTTCCCCTTCCATGCTTGGCAAGTTGGAAACCAATCTGTGGATGCAATGCGGCAACAATGGATTTAGGGAGACCAGCTTTTACTTTGAAAACTCTTTAAAAATGTCTTTAAAAGTTTTCAAAACCCAAGACGAGATAGTTTTCGCTTTACGCATTCTTAGATGTTTGCTTTATAGAAACTTGAAACATTAGGTTCCCAATGGGTATATCAAAGCTCCTCCCTTTTGTGTGAAATAACTATGTTACAGAACTGAGGATTGTTGGGTAAATGTATCTCATCCCCTTGGAAATCTCTGGCTCTCTTCTGAATGTCTCAGTGGGATTTGTAACTGTAACTCCTTTCCTTTAAGCTCTGATCTTTTCTGGCAATGCCTTGTTTCTTCTGGAATAACATATAAAGTCTATGACTTTGATGTCTTTATCTCACTACAGCCTTTTTTTCTTTAAGGAATTCTTACTCATTTGTGGCTCTCAGAACATGCTTTATGTAATATCAGCATGTCAGGAAATAAAATAAAATATATATTCCCTTTTAAACTTGTGTCTATTTACCTAATATAAAAGATACAAGAGGTTTTCAAAAGCATACTGCAAAAATGCTGTACTCCTTCCAATTTCACCATGACATAAGAACCATGACTACACTATTTGACAAACGCAGATACTAAATCAGGACACAGAGTGAAAAGATAATAAACATTTCTCTCCCTAAGGAAAACAGTAATGATGGATTATTTAACAATAAAGTCTAAGAAGTGGTTAAAACATGATCATAGAAGAGACATAAACTGCACAAAAATAGTTTGAAATGATTTGAGTGTTCAATTTAGAAAGATTTGCTCAGGGCAAGACGACATTTTCCAGACCCTCCATGCACTAATTTTCCTTCTTCTCTTTATATGCCAAACTTTCCAGAACTATAAGCAACCAATGAGGTTTTCAGATATACCTGCCTAACATTAGTATATCTGCCTAAGAATATCTGCAACAAAAATGCAGCAAACAAAAACAAAAAGCAAATATTTGTGAAAAGTTGCCATCACAACCCCCTTCAAGATATTGCTGTCTTATCAGTATGTACAGTGGCCTCCCTATGTTCTTTGTTCAACAACAACATATATATTAAGTAAACTGATCTAAAACAAAAGTAATGAAGAGTTATATAATTCCTTTTTCTTGATATACTATTTTATTAATTTTTGGAGAATTTCATGCACATATACATTGTCTTTTGATCATGGTTACTCCCACTCCTCCCCTTAGCTCCTCCCTGATCCAGAGCTCACACCCACCTGCTCTCTATTTTATGTTCTATGGAAATCTTTTTTTTTTTTAAAGACAACTTTCTTTTTTAAAGATTTATTTATTTATTATTATGTATACAGTATTCTGCTTGCATGTACACCTGCAGAGGGCATCAGATCTCATTATAGGTGGTTGTGAGCTACCATGTGGTTGCTGGGAATTGAACTCAGGACCTCAGGATGAGCAGGCAGTGCTCTGAACCTCTGAGCCATCTCTCCAGCCCCTGTTCTATGGAAATCTAACTCCTGTATACTCACTAGTTTGAGGCCATCCACTGGAGTATGTTCAAGACCAAGGGTCAACCTTGAAATGGTAATGAGATGTGATGTGATGAGATGATATGTGATGAGGATTTAGAGGGGAATTTAATACTCGGTCCACTTATCAGAATAACAGTAGCAGGCTCATCCCTGTTTCATAATACCAGTCATTTGTTTTTTTTCCAGGCTGGGCCAAAGCATCCCAAGAAAATGACTGAATTTATACATTCACACTGAGAATATAACACATCTATACAGTGCTTGATATTCAGTTGGCCTTGTGACGGTTTAAATGTTCTTAAAACAAAAAGGAACCTACCATACACAATTTAAGCTTTTGGAAATTATTGTTCATCACTTGATAAGAAATACTTCTTTTAGGAAACTTGTCTTAAAAATAAAATTAAATTATCAATAAATCTTATCAAGTTTTAACAATTCTACCAGGAAAACAATTCATCAGGTATTTTCCGACATCCAGGGATGTGCGTCACATCATTTGCTATAACAGAAAAACATATTGAATTCAGTCAGATAGAATTATAATATCAAACAAATCATGACTCATCATGAGTTACGTTAGTTATTTAAAATGTAAATGTATTAGAAAATAGTCACAAAATATTGACAAGTGAAAATAATATCAGCAATATGATTCTATTTTTAGCATAAGTATACAAATAAAAGTTTGGAAACAATAAATATAGAACTGAATCACATAGAAGTATTAATAGTTATTAGCTCTGAGTAATAGGATTATACATGGCTTATTCATAAGTATGATTGTCTAATGTTATAAAGTCACTTTTGTATTATTTCAGAATTTTCAAAAAGAATAGCCATGAATTGATAGCTCACATTTCTCAACTTTGATGTTTCTCCTACAAAGGCCAGCTTTAAATTTATTCTGACTCTATAAATTATATCATATTATATCGTGTGTCTCTATAATAACCTCATAGTCTTTCTTTATTCTTCACCCCAATTTCTTCACTTATTATATTATCTTTTATGATTTTAGAAGAGCCATGAAATCAGATGTCATTACACTTCACCAACACTGAATACAGGACACCAAACAAGCTCCCACTTGGTCGTTAAAATCTTGCCAAATTCAGAAAGTACAGTCTCATTCTCGGATTTATAGATTCATATAGGTAAATGTCTGAGCACATTCTAGATCAAGACTATTCTGTTGTAACAAACTGTCATGGTAAGTGGCTTCAAAATACCTAAAGATGATTTCCTACAGTCTGAAGGCTAACAGCCCAACATCAAGTTGCCAATAGATTTGGTATATGATGAGTCTGGTTTCACACAAATGACCTTCTTCTTGATGCGTTCTCATATAGTGAGAAGGGTTTATGGACCTCTCTTGACTTTCTTTTATAAGAATTCTCAGTCTGCAAAAAGTATATTTGTTCCTCCTCATATTTCCAGGAACCAGTGTTCTTTCAAATATCAGGGAATTAACTCACAGTGAGATTTAAAAAAAAAAAAATCTGCCATTTATCCTGAATGCACAGGTTGCCATGTATAGATGACTTTCTTCCTGTAGGAAAACACAAGGGAAGCTAAAATTATCATGAAAGTGTTTGTGTATTATATAATCAGAGAACATAGTGCTGCTCCAGTAGTAGTAGCAGTAGTAGCAGTAGTTAAGTAGTAAGTAGTAGTCGGCTGTATTAAGTAGTGATGCTCATTACAGTGGAGTGTTAGGAGAGAAGTTGGCTTTGCCAAGTTCCAGCCTTGTAAAGAAATACTAAAGAATAGAGATGTAGAGATCTTATCCTTTGTAAAACACCAAAGTGACTTCCGACTCCAGTTAGAGTATATGCTATGTGATTCTTGAATTCTAACCCCATTTTCTATAAAACTGTAGGCAAAAGCTATAGTAGCTTAATTACGATGACTTTTAAAGCTGATAGTTTTTAAACTATCTGTATTTTCTTTTACTGAAAAGTGTGATGGTAAAAGAATTTGGATTCAAAATAATCATCACTTTCTTTTGTCTGGAAGATGCTGAAATAAAACAAAACAAGAACATGGCTACAGTGAGAGAAGCCCGTGCATGGAAGGGCACTGGGGTCCTGCAACCAATTAAAACCTAGGACCTTAGACTTCCAAAAGAAACAGTGTATCTAATTCCCAATGTAAAGTGGTACAGTAAGGAAGGGAAGATCCAGCCCCTCCCTCAGTGCTGCTATACGCCAGTGGCTTCCAACGCCCCTAAGGTTGTGATCCCTTAATAAGTTCCTATGGGTTGTGCTGGCTCCCAATCATAAAATTATTATTTATTATTATAATTTATTCAGATTACATCTCAATTGTTCTCCCATCACTCATATCCTCCCATTCCTCCTACCCTCCTATCCCCACCCTATTATCCTCCGTTAGGTCCATGCCCAAGGGGGACCTCCTCCCCCACTTTATGGTCGCAGGCTATCAAGTCTGCCTATTCTTTCTTTGAGTGCCACCAGGGCTCCCCACCAAGGGGAGGTCGTCAAATATGGGGCACCAGAGCTCATTTCAGAGTCAGTCCCTGCTCTCCATATAACTGTGGAGGATGTCTTGTCCATTGGCTAGATCAGAGCAGGGGTTCGATGTTTACTACTTGTATTGACCTTGGTTAGTGTAATACTTTGAGCAGACACCCCTGGGCCCTGATCCACCATCATAATGTTCTAAGATCCTCTGGATCCTTCTATTTTCCCATCTCCTATATTTCTCTTACCTAGAGTCCCAGTAGGATGTCCTCACATCTGTCCCAAACTCCTGGTAGGTAAAGGCATTCATGGGACATGCATTTTGGGATAGTGTCCAATTATAAGTGAATATATACCATGTGAGTCTTTCTGTTTCTGGGTTAACTCACACAGTATGATCATTTCTAATTATTTTTGTTGCTACTTTATAACTGTACTTTTGCTACTGTCATAAACTGTAATGTAAATATCTGATATGCAGGTGGTCTTAGGTGACTCCATGAAAGGGTGGTACAACAAGAATAGAACAGAGAATTTTAAAAGAGCCCAAGTCAGGAGATCCGCCATCTGCATCATCTTAAGTGGGATTGTGCCATTTGATGTCACTGCTAGGAGAACGTTTTATTGCTAGAAGTCCCTAAGCCCTCCCTTTATCTCTGGTTCAGCAGATGCTTTCCTTAATATTAATGTGGACCAAGAAGACAGATCCTGATTGGGCATATATGTTAAGGGACACAAGCATACATGGTAGAAAGTCCACATTACAAAAGGAAGGAAGAGCTGCATTACAGAAAAATCAGAACCTGTTTCTATTTAAAAAGAGCAGACCGGCTGCAGCTGTAGTAGCAGTTTTTGCCTGTAATCCCAGCACTTAGGAGGCAGAGACAGATGAATCTCTGAGTTCAGGGCCAGTTGAATCTACAGAGTGAGTTCCAGGACATCCAGAGCTACACATAGAAACCTTGTCTCAAAAAAAATGAACACACACACACACTTATAAGCCTTGAGATATTTAGGGGTACACTGCCACTGCTTAGATGTTTCCTATATCCATGGGTATACTGCACTGACAGTGCATCATGTTCAAATGGGTAATCAATCCAGAGATCCACATCTCAATCAGAAAAATTTGAGATTACAGATTGTTTCAGTAGTGCCTTTGTCTACAAATCTATACTCAAAGCTTATTGGTATCATTATAGCCCTGCAACCATTATTATCTTAGCCAACAACACTAGGTAAGATAAGGCAGTATTTAGCCTTTAGGCTGTCTCATCCAGTGGATTTGTTTGTCTGGAAAATCCTACACCAAGTAAATGTAATCCAAAATCAATCAGAAGTGGCTACTTTCACATATGACAAAACAGACCTTCACCAAAATAAGAAGAGAAAAAGAAGCTTACTACATATTGGAAAATGTAGTAAAGCTCCAGATAAGTTGAAACACCCAACAGTGGGTTACTTACATACTTAACAGTCAATAGATAGACTATAATAAAACTCAAGAGAAACTTCAGAGTTGAATTGCATCATAGTTAAAATCCACTCACCACATATTCGCAGAATCCTCCAGCCAACAGCTGAGAACATATATTCTTCTTGACAACTCTCTTGGAACTTCCTGCAAGTCTTTACACTACAACCCGAGGTCTTAGAAAAAATAATAAAATAAGACACACTCAAAATTAGTTAACAAAATATGGTATATACACAGTGGAATATTATGTACCTTCAAGGAATAGTGGTAATGTGTCATTGGTAGAAAAATAGATGGAACTAGAAATCTCACCCATTAGATTAAGAAATCCAAGTGTCACATATTTTCTTTCATAAGTATTAGTAAAAAAAAAAAAAAAGAAAGAAAGAAAGAAAAGGATAATTATAAATGATCAATGTATATTACAGGCACATATGGGATTTAACAATGTAACTCAGTTTTTATACATCTAAAATATTTTTTTTTTGGTTTTTCAAGACAACGTCTCTCTGTGTTGCCTTGGCTATTCTGGACTCACTTTGTAGACCAGGCTGGCCTTGAACTCACATCGATCCACCTGCCTCTGCCTCCCAAGTATTGGGATTAAAGGCGTGAGCCACCACACCCGGCTCTAAAATATTCTTATAAAAATAATGTTTGCCAAAAAAAGTGTCTTCTCATTATACTCCAAAAAAATTGTTTTTAAGTTACCATAAACATGTTTTTCCATACTTTATCCTTCCCACTAGGATGGGATTTCTTAGTAACATCTCAAATAACTTCAAATTTTTGGTCCTTTTCAGTTACTAATAGTCTCACTTTCAAATTAAGACTTCACCCTGTTCATTTTATTCTTTAGATCATTGTGTATGAGTCTGTCTGTGAACACACTGCATGTGTTCATATGTGACTAGAGGTTTTACAAACCACACTGTGCATGTGGAGGTCAGAGGACGTGAGTGTTGGCTCTTGCCTTCCACTACGTTTGAGGCAGGAACCCTCAGGTTCTGCTGTGTGCACACCAAGCTTATTGGACATGAGCTTCTTTGGAATTTTCTTGTCTCTGCCTCCCATGTTCTCACAGGAACACTGGGAATACTGGCATGGGTTGGCACATCTATATAGGTTCTAAGGATCAAAACTAAGGTCTCCACATGTGTGTGACAAGAACTTCACTCACTGAGCCATTTCCCCAGGTTGAACCTATCCATCTTAATGTCCACAGTGTAGATTATTTGTAAGCTCTCTGCCAAGCAGGCACCAAGAACTGATGATAGTGCATCTAAGAGCCAATGCGCAATGCAAGCAGTGAGAGTTAATGCATCATAACTGCATAACAGCCTGTACAAGAATAAAAATCAGATCTACTACCAATCTCAACTTGAAGTCAAGATGAAGAAATAAGTCAATAAATCCAAATTCAAATTGGAATTTCAATATTTCCTCTAATTATAAGGAAAACTGTACAGAAATCCCAGTAAAGATGAAGAAAACTTGAAAAGCATTATTATGTATGTTGGCATGATTGAAGGTTACTGGATGTAGTCGCTAGCCCACAGCAACTAAGTGCAAGTCATTTCAAGTGTGCCTGGAAAGTGTTTTGAAATTAAATAAATGGATATGTAGTACAGCCAAATGTATAGTATGATGCTATGATTATGTTCAAAAATGTGTAGTTATGATTGTGTTGGATAATGAATTAAACTCTAGAGCTGCATGTGAGGGCACATGCCTGTAGTGGCAGAACTAAGAAGGCAGAGGCAAAATGATGAATTCAAGTTTGAAGCCACTCTGGTCTAAATAGAAAGTTCCAGTCTAGCCCCCGCACCTCCCTCTCTCTCTCTCGTTCTCACTCCAATGTTAAACTAAGATTTATGGTACAGTTTTCTAGTTTAAAGCAATATCAGAGGGTTAAACCCAAAATAATTTAGAAAAAAAATAAAGAGAATGCATTTCTTAAATATGTAATGAAAACTCATTAGGTAAACCAGATGTATAACAAATTACTTTATTTACTGTTGTCACAAAATGCCTGGCAAAGAAAACTGAAGAGATGGCTCACTGGGTAAGAGTGTTTAGTGTTCTTCTGGCTGGTGGGATGCAATTCACCCACAACCAGCAGCCCACAAGCATGTGTAACTCCAGCTCTAGGGGATCTGATATCTTTGGGTCTCCACAGGCACAGTACTCATGAACACAAACCCACATGCATATACACATAATTTAAAATGCAAATAGAACATGCTAATGTGGATGAGGAAATGCTCACAAGGCCTCAACCCTTTAACAATAAACTACAGGCAACCAAGGAATGCCGAGAGCAGAAGAAATAGTCTTTTTCAGGGAAGAGCACACCATTGGTCATCTGATAAATTGTCAGGCCTGATACATAAGGTAACATTATACCAACTGAGCAGATTGTGTGTGTGTGTGTGTGTGTGTGTGTGTGTGTGTGTGTGTGTGTGTGCACGCGCGCCGGCGTGCATGTCTATGTACATCATATATATATGTATGTATATATATATATGTACATATATATACATAGATATGCGCGCACACACACACAGATAAAACAAAAATTAAAGAAAAAAGAGGTCGTGAAGTTGAGTGAAATCAAGGAGGGCTACATGAGAGGGCTTAGAGAGAAGAAAGAGAAGGGGGATATGTATAATTAAATTACAGTATCAAATATTTCTAATTGTTTTAAAAAATAAAATCTTGAAAAGAAAAAAAACAGTTAACTTAAGGAAGGAAAGGTTTATTTAGACCATAATTTGAGGCTACACTCCATCACTGTGGAAAAGACATGTCCTAAGAAGAGGGAGGCATTGTTGTCAGGAAACAGAGAGATGAATGCTTGTGCTTAGATGACTTTTCCTATTTATTCAGTAGGGATCCCAGCCCATGGTGATGGTACCACCTATTTAGGGCAACATTCTCACGTTAATTAACCGAATCTAAATTATCTCACACAGATATACCCAGGGGTTTATTTTTCAGCATTCTAGATCTTGTTAATTTGGCACCAACATTAACCAACTCTGCATATATTAAAAACATATAGAAAAAGATAAATACAGACATAGATATCAAAGATATATGTGAATATGTACATCTTTATGCATGTTTATATACATATACATATATATGTCTATTTATCAGAGAGGTGAGAATAAAAGAGAAAGAAAACAGACAAACATGAGTCTTAAAATGTAAGAGAGAAGACTGGGCAAAGAGGACTCACAAAAACAAAGTATGACTATGCCATAATGAAACCCTTTACTTTGTATGCTAATTCAAAAGAATGTATTAAAATAAGCAAAAGATAAGGAAATAAGTAAGAATAACCTATCAGCTAAAAATAAATAAACAACACTTTATAATGGTATGGAAATATTTGGAAGTTTTCAAGTACAAAACGGTAACTGGTATGATAAGAACAGAAGAAAGGACACAAGTTATCTCCGTCAAGAATGAGCGAGAATAATTCATGGCTACAGCACTTAGTGTGAGGAAGATAAAAGGAAACATCATGAGCAATTTTATGCCAGTAATTTCAAAAACGTATATAAATAGTAATAAATAGAGATGCTGCTGCTAGGAAATAAACAACAACATGAGTGTGTGAACAGCTTCATAGTAATGCACTTCAGAACCTACGTGAAACAGAAAAGCTTCATGAAAGTCAGCAAACTAGCATAGACTCAGCACATCTGAACATCGCTTATGATTTAAGAAAACCGCAGGCGGTAAACTTTAAACCCCTACCTAGATCTAGCCAATGGACAGAACAGTCTCCACACTTGAGTGGAGAGTGGGATATGACTTTCTCACGTACTCTGGTGCCTCACATTTGACCATGTCCCCTGGAGGGGGAGACCTGGTGACACTCAGAGGAAGGACAGCAGGTCACCAAGAAGAGACTTGATACACTATGAACATATACAGGGGGAGGTAATCCCCCTCAGGAACAGTCATAGGGGAGGGGAATAAGGGGAAACTGGGAGGGAGGGAAGAATGGGAGGATACAAGGGATGCGATAACCATTGAGCTGTAACAAGAATAAATAAATTAAATAAATAAATAAATAAATAAATAAATAAATAAATAAATAAAAAAGAAAACCGAAAACGTCAAGGTGGGAAGCTTTCTTCAAAATGGAACACAAGAACCAGATGGATCACCTGCTGAATAGTAGCCAACATTTGACTGAGAAGTGAAATTCTATTACAACTCTCTCAAAAAAGAGAGTCTCAAGCACTTGTTGAGCAACCATTAGTCCCAATCTCAAGCCAAACACAGTTATTAGCATAAAATGTTAGAGCAGCATGCCTCACTATAGATGCAAGTCTGAAACCTTCTAGCAAATCTAATTCAACTTTATATAAAGGAAAGGACATTGTTGACAAGCGGTTTTACACAAGAACTCAAAACTGGCTCAGCACTTAAAAACTAATCAATATACGGCTGGACAGATGTCTCCATGGCTAAGAGTACCAGCTGCTCTCCCAGTGAATCCACGTTCAATTCCCAGCACCCACATGGTGGCTGGCAATCTTTTATATCTCCAGCTGTGAGGAATCCCATGCCTTGTTCTGGATTCCAAGGGCAACGTGCACATACATAATATATATACACACACAGGCAAAACACTCATGCACATAAAAATACATTTTTGAAAAGGGGAGCTTTATTAAAAATGTTTAAAAAGATCAATTAATGACTATAGTTATCACTATCCACAAACTAAAATAGAAATAAATATCCATTTAATAGAATCAGGAAATACATGATAATTCATTAGAAAATATTATTAAACTTGCATTAAATAAAAAGTCCTTAATCCAACAAATGCAAGTACACAAAAAACTATTAAAAACTTTGCATTTACTATGAAATAATACAACACAAAGTTCACAGCACAAGGCAAACGAAATACAATGAACTCTTACACATAGTCTAGTTGGCAATGAAAACAGTGCTAATAATGCTAACAAAGAGCTTAAACTAAGAAATATTACAGTAGGTAAAAGAAAACAGGCATGAGAACTACATATCAACTTCATTCATTTGAAGTAATCATAAAAGGGAGATTTGCATATAGAAAGCAGAAGGGCACTGGAGCCAAAAATGACCTGAACAATAATTTTTGAGGATGATGAAAATGTTCTACTTCTGTGTTGCAGTGATGGTTGAAAACTGCAATGAATTTACTTATATTTATTAACTTGTATATTTATAATGGAAGCTATTATTTTTACTACAAATATAATATGTAGGAAATTAAGAGAACAAAGTTCTCAAAAGTAAAATCTTAGAAGAAAAATAAACACTCAAGAAATCAACTCACTATGTTAGGATACTTTTTTTTTTAATTAATTGTTGGTCTTTTTTTTAAATTTATTTATTTATTTATTTATTTTTAATTAATTTATTCTTGTTACATCTCTATGGTTATCCCATCCCTTGTATCCTCCCATTCTCCCCTCCCTCCCATTTTCCCCTTATTCCCCTCCCCTATGACTGTTCCTCAGGATACTTTTTTAAAAACACAGAACATGGAAGTTCAGAAAACATTTTTACTACCTTTCTAAAGTATTAAAACTTTAAAGACTTCACTACAGCATCCCATGTTTGGAGTAAACATACATACATTTATTTAAACTCTCAGAAGGCCATTATTCATGAATCTGATTCCTAAAACATTGGAACATTTTCAAAATCATCTTTCTAATTTCATTCTTATTTTTCTGTTATAATGTTTTTGACCATAACTCATCACAAAACATACTGATAAAATTAGAGCATTTTCTACTTTAGAAAAAGAAAACTTTAAGTTTGGAGACATGTAACATATTTCCCAACTGTGACTGGAAATTTTCTTAGTTATGATTATTGAGTCCAATGTCAACAATGAGACACATTCTTTTCCTACAATTAGGTACATATTATTGTGGATGCAAAATATAAATCATAGCAACATATTGTTTATCATTTTATCCATAAAAAATGAAATATACTTACACATCACAGTTCATACAAAAGGAAAAAGTAAATCATATTCTTATTTTTATAGCTATAATGCCCTTAGTTTTCCTGATATATCTGTATGTGTGCTGAGGCAGGAGGACTTCTGTGAGTTCAAAACCAACCTAGACTATAGAGTGAAACCAGATTTGTACAAGGAGATCAACACTGAGAACAATTGGTACACATATAGTAGATAAATATTTATGGACTTGGTTATATTTTAGTTCATATCTTTTATACATAAATAGTATCATCAATACCTTCCTGGTATCCTAGAAAAAAAAATACATCTGACAGGGATGCCAGAAAGTGAAGGGAGATTGGAAGGGAACAAGATAAAAAGGTTAGATTAAAGGGAATGAATAAGAAATTATTTAATATCTATAAGTTATTTTCTCATTCTGTTTTGATTCTTACACTGAAACACTGTGCCTTTGGTTTAGAATAAATTCCCCTTGGAAATTAAAAAAAAAAAAGGAAATATAGGGCTGGAGAGATGGCTCAGTGGTTAAGAACACTGATTACTCTTCCAGAGGTTATAAATAAATAAATAAATAATACTTAATAATAATAAATATTTAAAAGAGAAATAAAAAGCAATGGAAAGTATCTATGAACAATCAAAAACAGAAATAAATGCTTAAGCCACTGTCACTCTGATGCCCCCTTCACGAAAAGCATCAATAACGATACACATTTGCATTTGGTAAAATGTGGCAGAGTTGGTGAGAAGAAATTCCAAATGATTAAAATTGCAAAATATATAGATGGGAGAGAAAGAAAAAAGGATGGAGGGAAGAAAGAAAGACAGATCAGGAAGGAGAAAATATAGCAGAATATAGCAGACTAATGAACACTAGAGAGAGAGAAAAGTTTTCCCTCTATCATCTATTACTCTGGTGCTAATAAATACATTGATTTGAATGTCATTAACTGGAGTAAAAAAAAAAATGAGTAGATAACCTCCAATTGGCCAGACATCCATCTGGGGGTGAATGAACGCTAAGAAAGGAAGGCTGAGCAGTATAGTCTCCTCCATATGAAAAGTCACATGATTCATATTTCACAAATCAACCAAAGGTATCTTGGAATGCAAATGTGTGCACTCACTGTTGCCAGGTTGTCCGTGTCCCACCAATACACCACTCCCGTGAGCCTATGATCAGCACCACTGAACCCAGGGGCTCCTAACTAATAACGTTCACAGATTATGAAGTCAGGAGGAAGATGGGTTAAGAGGTCTCAGGGGGAGTTAGAGGGAGATGAATATGACAGAAATACATTGTACAAATGTACACAGTTTTCAAAGAGTAAATAAAAACACATTCATTTCTAAAAATAATTTAAAAGTGTGAATTTCTCAGTCTTTGTCATTTGTTGGGATATTTGGGCAAACTAAAAATTAACCAAACAAAATGATAAATGTTTGAGGGGAAAATAAGTTTAATCCAATTTTAAAATTATAAAATGTGTACATATATTTAATATTACATGATAACACTCTTAGATGCATAATTATTTAAGTTTTATGTATCATTTTAAAGCAGTATTAAAACAAGGAGCTACACAGTGGCTTAAAAGCTGTAAGAATTTCTATTCCCTCTTCTAAGTTGTTCCCTGGGCCATAGATGCAGGAGCTGTGATGTAGATGTATGTTAGGACTGGACTTCCTATGATCTGTTGTTCTCTTCATTGTGTCCAGTTGTAGTTTTCTATGGTGATCTCCATGCACCATAAATCGAGGCTCATTTAATGATAGGTAGTAACTACTCTCATCTATGAATAAGAATTTGATAGTAAGGAATTATGCTGGTCTAGCAAACCAACTATGGTAGATTCTTTTTTTAGGGTCTTTGACATCACTAGCCCCAGGAAGCTGCCTAGGTTCCGGGTACCAGGCATCATTTTCTTCATGTTCAGTGGGCCTTAAAAGTACAATTAGATAGCTTTTAGTTTCACTGACATGTGAGAATCACTTACTAAACCTTTGTGCATACTTTACCCTAACCCTAACCCTAACCCTAACCCTAACCCTAACCCTAACCCT
>OU015742.1:159358384-159384142 GCA_907169655.1 Acomys percivali | reverse complement strand
CTAACCCTAACCCTAACCCTAACCCTAACCCTAACCCTAACCCTAACTTTACCATGTTGGTAATTGTCATGGTCCGTAGGTGCTGCTGCTGGGTAGTACTGTTTAATTGCTTCTTCCCTTGGCAGCTGTCATAGTATTTTCTAGACTAAGGAAGCTAAACTGCAGGGACCTGACTGAAACATCTCAGTCTTGTACCCTAAGTGTGCCATGTCTTCCCCAAAAGGGGTTTGCTTTAAATGTTTTTCATTAATCAATTTACTTATTTACTTTATATCCCAGTCAAAACTTTCCCTCCCTCTTCTCTTTCCAGTCCCTCACCTCCTTTCTTTCAAAGCACCACTCCCTTTCTTCTCAGAGAAGGGGAAATCTCCCATGGCTTTCAATCTGCCTATCAAGTAGGAGTGGGTGCATCTTCATCTTTTGACTTTAGGGGGAAGGGATCCAAAGGCAGCTAACAGAGTCAGATACAGCCCCGGTGCCGGCTATTGGAGGTCCCACATGAGGACCAAGCTGAACATCTGTTACTTACATTACTTTCAATTTCTCAGAGGCAACCAACGGCTATGTTGATAATCCAAATTGTTTGTGGAATCACTTGGACTTCCCCGACCAATCATTCAAAAGGTTTTTGCATGCCTGGTAAGGGGGTTGTTGTTAGCCTAGAGTTCTTTTTTGGTATGACAGATAAAATTCTATGTGTTGTAATTTGATGCACATTTACTTTTGTGAGGTGATAAAATGAAACTAGTTAAAATATCATTTGCTGTACATACTTAGATTTGCTGTAGTGAAGACTTTTGAAATCTATTTCTCCGTCACATTCCAAATTCACCGGCCATTTTTACTAACTTAATCACCAGGCTATATAACAGATATCCTGAATTTCATTTTTGTGTCTAGCTGAACCTTTGTATGCTTTGACCCATTTACCTCTGTTGTGAGCCTTTCTCCAGCCCCACATTAGTAACATTGACCTTTTGGCCAGTGTTAGACAAGCAAGCTAAGAGTATCTGGGGACAAGTGTGTCATACTAGCAAAATCCCTCTCACTCCAATGCCAATGAATTAATCTAGGAAAAGAACGTGCAACCAGGCATTTCTAAAACCATAGCAGCTTTAATACAGACTGTGTTAGGTTCATTTTCCCTTTGTCTCTTACTCTGCTTTAAGCCAGCCCAAACTGTTAGCCCCTACAATTCCAAGGACAGACACCTTATAGTTTTCATTCCAGGGTACCTTTTTTTTTTTTTTTTTTATTTTTTTTTTTTTATCATCAGCTTTAAATACACAGAAATCACCAAATGAAACTACATGCCGGAAGCTTCAACACAAACATGAATAACAATTACTTAAATGGAATTCATCAGCTCTTACTACAATCAGAGATCTTTCCCAACCTTCTAATTACCATCAGCAAGAAACACCACTCTCCTCCCAGTTTGATTGCCCTTCATAGTTAGTTAATCAAACAGTTGCCCATGCCTCCTCAGAAAAAAACTGTGGTCTGTGAATGACCAGATCAGAATTCATGGGGAGTGCTTGCTAGACACTTCACTTCACGTTGCTCTAAACCTGTTGGTTCTGGGTGGCCAGGAAAGGACTCCTGGAGTGTGCATTTTCAGTGCAGGCTACAGTGAGTCCTTGAAACATCAGAGTTCTAGAACCATCACAATCTGGCTTTTCTAACTCGCCGCTTCCTCCCTGAAGTGGATCCCATGGCTATACATCAAGAAGCCGGTAACAAGGAATCCGTAAGATGGTTCAGTTGGCAAAGGCACTTCCTGCACACACACAAATAAAGTAAGTGTAATTTTTTGGAGTAAGGAAACTAGCAACTTCCCAATGTTGCCACCCTTTAATACATTTCCTCTTGTTGTGGTGACCCCCAACCATAAAATTACTTTATTGCTGCTGCATAACTTTATTGTTCCTACTGTTGTGATTAATAATGTAAATATCTGATATACAGGATATTTAATATGTGATTCCCCAAAGGGGTTGAGAACCACTAGCTTAAATCTTCCTCTCCAGTACACCCTGCTTGAAAAAATACAATACTCTTTTTTTAAATCACAATTTTTTTAATCAAAGAATTTGTATGTGTGTGTGTGTGTAGTAGTAGTAATAGTAGTAAAAATATTTTTTATTTGTCAGATGTAATTGTCTCAGAGGTTTACTGCCTCCATCTGCTAACCTAGGCCTAGTCCTAGAAGCTTCCAGCCTCCCTACATTCTAAACTAGACCTAGAATGTTTTCAGCCTCTGATACTTACTTCTGAATAAGCTCATCCTTTCTATTTCTTTCTGAACTCTGCATGGCTTGTTCAACTCAGCAGTTCTGGCTCAAAACTCCTCTCTAAGGTGACTGATTCAAACCGGCTTCTCTCGGCTTTTGACTGAATTGCTACGCTTGGTTTCAAATTAACTCTGGCAATCTGTTCTAATCTTCTAGCTCCTTCCATTTTCTGGCTTCAACTGCCTCTGCTGACCCTCACTGAACTGCATGTACTCAACTAAACTGTCTGCACTGTACTGTTCCGTACTTTACTGTATTCTCTACTGAACTCTCTGCCACACTTCTCTGTATTGTCCTCTCTGCTCTCTGCTGTACCCTTCTCTACTGCATTCTTTTAAATCACCCCTTTTCTTCTGCTGTTCTCATGAGAGTTGGCACATCCCACCTCTCTTGCATTCTGTCAGATCTTTCTCTGATTTGATACGTTGTCTGTTTCTCAGTTAGACATCACTTTTAAATACAAGCGCTTCCTTCTACAGTATAACTTTACCTTCATTGTTTGGGATTAATGCTGTATACTAAGGATGTGTCTATATTCCATCCAGAAGGATTAAAGGTGTGCCATTCCAGCCAGATCACACAGGTCTAGAAGGTCTTTGGATGTGATCCCTTGCCAAAGAAGCCATGTTGCTGGGTTAAAATTATTCTACATGTGTGGATATGGGTGGGAAGACCCTAGTCACATCTAAATGTAGTATATATGGCTGCCAATAGAAATTTTTATGCTCATATTGTGTTCTTAGCCAATAGTTAAAAAAATAAAAATAAAATAAAATTTTTAAAAACTTTTTTTTTTTAATTTACAGCTAAAGTCTCATGGGGAGTCATATGCTACTTCTAAACATCCTTGTGATTAGACTTCTCTGATTAGCCCATATTAGGTCACATACTGATTCACATAGAGTTGAGAATGTAAAACTCAGCCACAAAGTACATTCTCCATGAAATACACAGGTTGTAATCTCAAGATTGTAAATGCACTTGTTCACTGCTTGAGGGCCACCTCACAATGCTCTTTAGTTTTCTTATGCATGTTCCTTCTAAGCCACAGTCCCTTTGAGGAAAATATGCTATATCCCTGATTTCTTTTTTATTCCTTATAGTTCCAATAGAACTTCCAAACTTTGCAATGGAAACTCAAGGAGGAAAATTAATAAATTGACTCATAAGTGTAATATAAATTTACATCATTTTTGTTCAGTTTTATGAATATATTTAATTGCCTTTCTCAAAAAGAACTTTAGAATATATTATTCTAGACAAAGTATCATAGAAATAACTAAACAGAATCAGTCTCTAGTTGACCCCTCATCAGCTTTTGAGTTTGCTTTTTATGTAAAAGAACATTTCAAATATTATAATTGTTCTGGATATATGTGAAGGTAGAAAGCACAAAACCACACAGCTATATAACAATAATTTCAGCACAGCTATCAGTGTCACATGACAGCCATCTCCAGTGTTTGAAAAGCCTGGATCCTGGTCAAATGTTCATAATTCACTGCTCATTTCGATGTCGTTCTTTGAGCAATGTTAACAGTCATGACTACTCTCTTATACACTTTTGGTTTAATCATGTATTAATTTCAAAAATGCTAACATTGGTACTAAGAAACTTAGTGGAGGTAAACACTTACCAGCCTACCTAATAATAAATACCTGACGTGGAAGCAGAATGGTCAAAAAATTCTAACACATGTATACCATTCTTCCTTTTCTAATTACTTAACTGAGTCACAAATATACTTCAAAGATAGAGGATCCTTGAAAAGGGTAATTGGAACATCGAAAACCTTTATTGCTCTTTATATGGGAGTTGACAAGTGTAAAACCTTTTAGGTTTGACATTACATCAGTCAGAGCCCCCAGTAAGAAACACAATTTACCCCCACATGTTGTTGTTGATTTGGCCTATACTTAGTATTACAGCACTATTTTCTAACCCTCTAGCAATCAATCAATATTTTATTCAAAATAGCCTCAGATAACATGGGGCATGGCAGATATCAATCCACAATTGTGTGGGGGCCAGAAGAGAAGAGCTATGTCAGCTGATAGCTATCATTCATCGAGTAAGTGTTGAGTGCTGCTATGGTCACGCATGCCTTTGGATCCTGCCTGACCTTCTTAAGCTTTATTCAGCTGCCACACTCATTCCCCACACCTCCATACATGGGTTATCTCACTGGTCTCATCCCATTCTCAAGTATTTCTAAAATGTATTCTACACACACACACACACACACACACACACACACACACACACATATTACTTTTTACCATCTTACAACAGTGTAGAGAAACTGAAAAGTGAGAGTCTACTGTGTGCATTAGTAGCCCAGTCTGTGCTGGGTGCTATAACAAAATGGCATGGAGTAGGTGGCTTATAAGTAACAGACGTTAACTTCTCACAATTCTGGATTCTCGGCAGGACAGGGTGAAGAGGGGCATCAGTCTCTGGGCATAGGCAGGTTTCCATGTTCAGCCAGAGTTGTCTTATGGTTAGTTGACAATGTCTGCTCATTGGGTCTCTGCACAGTACAGTAGGTGAGGGCTTCCCTCAAACTTCTCCTGAGGACTTTAATTTCATTCTTGGGGATATAAAGTGGTTATGTTCATGTAAGGACTTCAAGGGGTAAGGGATATCCAGGTAACTGGTAAACATTGTTTCTGGATATGTGAGAGAGTTTTTGTAGACTAGATTAACATAACTCTGTTTCTGAAACATTACAATGAACAGAATGCAATCTCAAGAGGAAAATGAGTCTATTTTTTATAAATGAAATCCCAGAACGTTCTGGATCTACTTGATATGTCATAAAGAAATCCCACTACCTAGCCAGAAGAAATATGGCAGTGCATTAGATATTTCCAGGAACTTAACAAACCAATGCCTTGGAGATCAATCACCAAACACATTTTTATTAGTTTATATTAGTTATTCAAAATGGTGGGCTCATTGTGACACTTATGTATGCATTTAATGATCCCTGACATATTTACCTCCATTTTTCTCTTTTCCTCTGGTCCCCATGAGGGCCTTGGATTCATATTATGACCTTCCCATGTGAGTTTCTAATACTATCTCCATGGGGGACAGATTTGCCACATTAGAACTTCATAGGGACACAAGCATTCACATTGTAGCAGTGATCAGCTTGTACCCATTCTTATTAATATAGCCCTGTTTTCAACACTTTCATCTCTTCAAGCCTGCTCCTTTGCTTATGTCAGACTATTGCACAAGGTTCAATATCTGCTTTCTCTAAACAAATTCATTTATTGACTATTTGCTTTCTTTTTCTTCCTTAATAAAATAAAAGAGACAGTGCAAAGATAACGAATTTCGCAGAACACAATATTAGGAAACTTACAGAGAGTACCTAGACTAACTAGTCTGTGCCCAGGGATCTTAGCAGAATATTTCTCTCAGTTCGAATCATCAAACATTTATTAAACATTATGTGACATCAAGAGAACATTACCTATAAATTACATAGGGTTTTTTGGAGCGGGTTGTAGTTTTCAACTCAAAATTATTTATTTTTTAAATTGTACACATTAATGCTGCATTAAGCACACAGCTTGGCACCTTGCCTCAGACTAGGGGTGACAAGAGGATAAGGAAAGGACACACACTTACAGAAAAGCTGGGATAAGGTAGCTTGTGCTTGCTGTGATGAAGCACAGGCAGGAGGCAACTACCCAGGGCCTTAGAGTGTTCACTAGGTACAGCACAGGGAAGGGCTTAGACAGATTCAGTAGGAGGTCTCTGTAGGAGAGCAGCATCCAACATCTGTAAACATCTGGGAGGGGGAGGCTGCAGGTGTTAGTTTTTGCATTCTGGTCAATCCTTCCTGAACACAGGTTGCACAGACCATCAAAATTCCAGCTCAAACAGTAGAAAGGCTCTGCTCTCCGTCTGAGTCTCTCCTTAGAGGAACGGCTTCACCAGTTTCCAGTGTGTCTAATGCCTTGGTCCTTGATATGGCTGTGCCCATGTCAACAATATACATTCATTCAGAACTTTACTGCCTTCCCACACAATTACATGTGCAACATAATTTAATGCATGTAAAAACAGGAAATATATGAGTGATAATTACACTTTAGAGCCATTTATGTATTTGCATATATTTTATTTTGGAACAAAAAGGGACAGATGATCCTTAATAGAAGAGAAATATGGGCTGGTCATTGATTGAAGTGAGAGGCAGAAACAATATCAAGGAAGCTTCTAGAAAAATGACTGCATGAAAAGCAATAAGGAGATGCTTAGCTTATGAAAATCTGTCTCTCAACTTTTCTTTAAATTCATGTGTTGTCCCTACTTGCTGGGTTGAATTTCTGTGGCATTCTGACATGCTCCTCAGACCATATCCCTGAGCTTCCTACAACAAACAAAATAACTCTTTTGACATAACAAGGCACATAAAGAATGTGATGCAGAGGGAAAGCCACTGTCTGTGGCGTGCGACAGCAAATGCCAAGGCCTGAAGGTTTACAAATTGCTTCCCAGAGTTTGCATCACAGCAATTTTCACTCACTTTGAAGGTTTCTCAAGGGCAAAGAATGTTTTCTTCTCCTAACAACCTCACTTGCAGCAGGGGTACAGTATACTGTGTATCCAGACACCAAAGCTAATACAGTGCACTGTGTATATCCAGACACCAAAGCTAATAAAGCAAACCTGATAAGAGCAGGTTCAGAATTGAATCTTTTCCAAATTATCTTGTTCTTTCCACTGGGGAAGAAGTGTTTAGTTGACATTCTCAAACTGTGCATTGAGGACTCATTGGTAAAAAAAAAAAAAAAAAAAAAACATAAAAATAAGAATACATGGATGGCTTTATATGAAGAACAGAAAGCTGAAACTCAAAGTGAAACCTTCCTTTTTTTTATCCACTAATTCACCTGAACATTATTATGGAACTATCTGACTTGGCCCTGTCTGGTCATTTCACAGTTTTGTAGACCACCTCCACAAGGAAGGGCGATAAAGATACCTAACTAGCTAACGTTACAGCATCTCAGTAAGGAATGTACTGAAAGGCAACCCCAAAGTAAATGTTACTGTATATCCCATATATACAGAGAGCTACTGTATATACACTATCATGTTAAAGCAGACTGGACTCTTGTTTGACAAATATTGAAGAATTAAAGTTGATTTGATCTCAACTTATATTGGGAAATACAGGTACAGCTAAGTAAAAACTGTGAGGTGGCTAAGACCTCATGTACTAGCACACATTTGTGTTAAAGAATCACTGCTCAGTGGAACACATGGAAGTCCAGAATTCCACCAACTGGACATAAGAATGCACATCACAAATTCTAGTCTGTGGTACAGATGATACATTATTGTGCATCATCCAGTGAAATCTTTCTAATTGTCTTTTCCTTAGGAACCATATGTGAAATGTGTTTCCTACTTTCTCCTAAAGAAGTGTTGATGCCATTTTTCTTGAAAAACAGTGTGATGATAAGCAATTATTTAATTGCCTCATATGGGCTTTTAAGTGCACCATTAACTAAGAAAATGCAGAATGAAATGTATATCAAATGTTGTTTTTAAAATGGGAGATTGGGAAATATTTAAAAGATCAGTAATTACAAGCCTTGGTGAAGGCACGGGTACCAACCACCCTATGTCCGTGAACTTAGTAAACAGGAATACTGAAGTTTAGGGAGACCCTCCAAAGCAGGCACTCATTCTAAGAAGTTGATTTTAGTTTCTTGTCTACAGGAAATTATTCTTCCCACTGACAATGTCTGCTGTTAAGAGATGGTTTCCTTTTGTTTTTGAGGACTTCTTTTTTAAATAAATTGGTTATAAAAATCTGACCAAAAAAAAAAAAAAAGAAAGAAAGAAAGAAATCATTTATAGCAACAAAAGAATTGTTTTGGAAACAGACATTAAAGTGCTGAACATGAAATATAAACTCATTTAAAATTTTAATTTGAAATAAGACACATAAATATGTTATTTTTCTACTTGGGACAAGGAAAGTAGATTTCTTTGGAAAATTATAAAATGCAGAAATAGTGCAGAAGCTTCCATAAAAGGAAAGAGAAACTTCGGAGAGGATGAAAGAAGGTGGAAACAAGAAAGAAGATGGAAAGAGGGATGGTGGGAACCCAACTTGCTCTGGGCATCCTGAACAAGTTCATCAAATCTTGTATTTTTTCCCCAAAGCATAATGTGTCTTCAAAATGTTCACCCCTGCTTCACTTGAAAGTGTACTACTGAAGGTGGTGTAAACCAAACAACTTTCATGACAACAGATAGAGGATTAGAGATTTTTATTAGGCTAAAGGTTTAGAACCTAGGTCTCCCCGTTTTTATGCCCACCCCATACTACACAGACTCTGCCTCCCACATTCCTCTTCTACTTTTCTAATACTCCATATCTAGTAACTATGCACATATCTATCTATACTCTGCCTGTATACTTAACTGAGTTTTTACCCTTATGTCAACTTTGTGCGTTCTCTCTCTCTCTCTCTCTCTCTCTCTCTCTCTCTCTCTCTCTCTCTGCATTTCTATTACCTCTCCTGTAAATTAGTGTAGCCTCTATGGAGCTAGTATTGAGGGCCCCCAAAATAAAATTAAACTACTCTAAGACACAGCTATAGCATTGCTGTGAATATACCCAAAGGATTCTAAGTCAACATATCAACATATCCTAAAGCTACTTGTAGGGCATGTTTATTTCTGTGGTATTCATAACAGTCAAGTTATAGAGTCAGTCTAAGCCTCCATTAACATCTGAATTGATGAAAAAATGTGGTGTATATGCATAATGGTGCTTTATTAAAATATAAAAAGAAAATTATGTAATTACAAAGAAAATTGATGAATATGAATAGCATCATATTAAGGTAAATAAGCCAGGCTTGGAATGATAAATACCACATTTTTCTCATTTGTGGATACTAGATTTATGTACATGCATAAAACTATGTGTATATGTGTGCACATATACATAGTTATATATATATATGCATAAAAACTCATGATATGAAAGTAGAAGGGAGGCTTGGAAAAGGAAGAAGACTAGTGCGCGTGGCCAGGAGGAAGAAAAGAGAAAGGAGAAAGGTGAGGTTACTGGGAGTTTCATATGGTCAAGTACAAGATACACTTTAAAGAAAACATATTTATGGAATCCAGAACCATGTATAGTAAATATATATATATATTATACATAATACATAAAAATATGTAAAAATTTTAAACCTATGAACTAAAATGAAAGATTTTGCTAAACTCAAGTTGTAGTTTCAAAAGCATATGGTGAAGCCATTGTGGGTATCTGACAGTCTACATGTACTACATAAACTAAGGAACAGTAAACGGACTAAAATGGGGGCATCAGATATTAGTCTGCCCACACTCTATAATAAAGTACTTAAGTTGAGTATGTTGTAAACAGAAGAAACTTGTGTCTTAGCTCTGAGGGCTGAGAAGTACGAAACCAAGGCACTGGCAGCATCAGGACCACTGAGGTCTTGCTTCACACCTCCTGCACAGCATATTGTTTCTATGTCCTCACACAGTGCGCAAATCAAGGCAGTAAGCCCTCTGGATACTCTCCTATAGGTACGTCATTCATTTCTGCCACCTTCATGATCTGGCTGGTCCCCAAAGGCCCAACTCTCCAGGCCATCTCATCACATGTGAATTTATGTCTCAATATGTCGGTTGTGAGAAGAGGGACATTGGGATGCAAATCAGAACACCAGAGCTACACAAATGATGACTGCCATATGGTAAAGCCCTGTGTGTGGTCTACATCAATGAGGCTATGAATAATGCACAAATGCTCGACCAGGTTAGACGTGCCACTCCACTGTGTGTCTCTAAGGAAGTAGATATAACATTAACCACTGTTTCTTTTGTCTGTTACATGCTACAGCAAGTTGTCCGACTTTTTATTTCTCCCACCTATAATCTCCAATGTACAGGAAAAACAGTTGCCTTTCTGAGAGACTAAGCTCTTTGCTTAAGGTCATGAAACTACCGAACGGCAGAATAGGATTAGAATTCTCCTTAAGCTGAAAGCCTATCCAGTATGTATCTCATACCCTGATCTGACTGCTTTTGATAATCTATCTTTCAGGAATTAATATACATGCCTTGACTGATTATTTTTACATTTTCTAGTCTTACTAACTTGTCAATTTGGAGGAAATACATGGGTGCACAAAGTTTGTGTTCTGCAGGGTGCTCACATTTTTCTTTTACTGAAGAAATCACCACATTGTCAGCCAGTGCTGCAGGTGTGGTAAGAATTTAATAATATGTATTACTTGGCTCAATAGCACAGCTTGGAATTTATTTAAATCACACATTCAGCCTGCAACCAAATTCCATTTAGCCTTTTCTTCCTGCGTTTTACTTCAGGCTTACACTCGCCACAAACTTTCTCTGCTAACTTTTCCTGGCCTTATCTGAAGTTGTTCCAGGGCTTTGATTCTTTTCCATAAATTTTTCTACATAAGCTTCATGCCTTTTATGAAACAGTTGGGCCAGAACTGTGCACATTCTAACACAACCTATTTTACATTCTTCAAGAGAGGGTGGGTCTAAGAAAATTTCTAGAACTATTTTGGGCTTGAAATTCAGCTCAGCATTGCAAATGATCGCTATTTTGTTTTGTTAACTGATTTTTATTTATTATAATTTATTCGCATTACATCCTGATAGTTATCCCCTAGCTCTTATCTTCCCATTCCCACCCTCCCTCCCAGTTCCTGCCCCATTCCCGTCTCCCAGGCCTCCGACAAGGGGTGCACTCTTCCCCCGACTGTCTGGCCATGGTCATCAGGTCTCATTAGTATAGCCTGTATCCTTTTCTTCTGTGTGGCCGCAAGGCTACATTGCCAAGGGGCAATGATCAAATCGCGGGCACCAGAGTGCATGTCAGATATTCAGCCACAGTCCCCCCTCACTTCCCACCTCACCCCCATCCCTGCCACGTGGAGAATTAGCTATCCACTGGCTACATCGCATTAGTACAATGCAGTTGTGTGGAAGAACCAGGGGATGCAAGGACCCCCAGGGTTCAGGAGCTCCACAGGGAGACCATCATATTTGGCATACATATCTGGACACAGAGGGGGCCTGCACAAACTGATGCACCAACCAGGATGACTATTTTGTACAGGTAAAGATAAAGGTAGCTGGAAAGCTTCAGTTATCTTTCTGCTTCCTCTTACTCTGGGTGACATCAGTCAGAAAGCCCGAGATTTGAAATCTGAACTGAGATAAACTGACAGAAGGCAGGAGGGGGATTGGAGCGGAGATAATACTGTCCTGGGGCAACAGCTAGGCAGCTGTTTCTGGTCTATAGGAAAGTAGTTGATTAAAGCCGAAGGATCAGAGCTTTCACAGTCCATTTCTGTGGTATGAATTTGGCAGTCCGTTTCTTCAGTCCTCTTAATTATTCTATAATCTACTTAATATTCAGTTACAAATATCTTGGTTCTGATTTTTGAGACAGGGTCTCTCATTCAGTAGCCCAAGCTAATCTGTGATTTGGTAAGTAGCCCAAACTGGCTTCAAATTCAGGGCAATGCTGCTCCCTTCCCCAGGGCTGGGATCACATGCATGAGCTAGCATGCTCAGCCCTTTATAAATAAGTCACAAAATAATGGATACGAATGTTGTAAAGTTTTAAACCTACATTTACCTATTAGAGATGAATACGGAGAATATTTGTAAGAAAACTTGTTTAAATGCAATTCATATTTCATGTTCTTTACTGGTTGTGTTGTTTGTTTGTTTGTTTTCAAACCTCAGTGTGAAAACAACTGACATAAACCTTCCGTGTTTGGAAATTTGTTTTTCTCTTCCAAAAGATGTGTATGTCACAGGAACAGCTCTCCCTAATAAATGGACTCTCCTGAAGCACTTTTCAAGTCTGTGTTGACATGGAGTAGGCAAGGCACCATTCAGACATCACAGAAGCAGAGAGAAAGTGGGAGGCAAAAGGATCTTTTATCCCCTGCCCCCGCAAGCTGTTCTCTTCCCAATGGATACAGGAGGAGGAAGCTGGCAAAGCAGTACTGTGTATCACTGCCCCTTTGGAGGCCGAATCCTCCACACAGTCACTGGAGACTCAAGGCCATTTGGTTCACAGAATCTTAAGCAATATTGTCCTCATGATTCCCATAAGCACAGAGGAAACAGATTATACAACAGCCCACTTAAGTTCACAAAACTAAGCTTTCTTCCAGATGTGTAACAACTGTCCAAGTTACCACCAACCCACCTAATGCAACCCCTTCTGTGATCCATTGCCACAAACAGCAGTTGCAACATTGTGAAACCAAAGATTTTTCAGCTTTCATTTAGATATTTTTCTCCACCACTAATTCAGTAGGGATTTCCCCTAGCCTCAGACTTAGCATTCTGTAATATAAAACACCCATTAGCAGTGTGTATCTACATAAAACTACAATGCTTATATCAGATGACTGTCAAAACAGTATGTATCCTTCCTACCAAATGAAACAACTGCCTAGATGTCTAACTGCACTTTGATTTTAAAAGTGAGAAAAAGAAATATCAATTATTCCTAGATGGCTCAATTCGCAGATTAAAAAATGCAAGTTCTACCTATGATGACAATAGGAAGACAAATACTTAAGATAAGGTTGAGATAGGCAATGACTTGATAACTGTTCCTCAAGCTGGTATTCTCTGTAACCTACCCCTGTGGTGGATGTAAATATGTTTTGATTTTGATCCCGTGTGGGATGTAACACAGACTTGTGTGAGAGTGTACAGTGTTTTTTTTTTTTCTGCTAGAAACAAACTTGTGAGAGAATAGGTGATGTTTGTCTATGACAAGAGGTACCATGGGGACATGGTCTTTGCTGACTGATAAACATCCTAATATGGACTCTGAGAGGAGATATGTATATGAGCCCAGAACAAAAAGCTGGGCTTTTTGGTTTTAGCATCATTTCCTATTGTTTGGCTGTTCATCACTTCCCTTCGAGACACTCCTAGAGGGAACGGCTCCAGCAAATGCTTCTAGGTTCTGACTGCCGCCCTGCGCTCCAGCTGCTGCTGTTGCGGTCACCTCTGCTGAACTGTTGGTTTGCTGTTTAACAGGTCTGCTGGAATCCTGCTGACTACACCACTGGAATCCTCCAAGGAACTGAGTCTAAAAAGGTCTACTTCTCCTGTACCCATTAACCTCTTTTCTCTCCTATCTAGGATAGATGAGTTGGAAGGGAGGTATAAGCATTAAATAACCCCAAATAAAGTAGGTTTTTACAAGTTCTAAACATACATACTCCTGTGTGGTTCTGGATACTTTCTCCTTTCTTGGATTATGGAAGCCATTGTGGTCTGAATGAATGCCTGCATTTACATAGTGAAATTTAGTAATCTCAGGAAATGAGACCTTTCGAAACTGCTTAGATTTATATCACATGGGTGTGGATCTCATAATGGGGATTAGTTCTTGTCCCTTTTGTCATGTAAGAACCTGGCAGAAGGTGCCATCTATGAAGAGAGATCTCTATGGAGGCATTTGAGTTTTGCTGGAATCTTGGCCTGGGATAGGCAGCACCCAGAGCTGTGAGCAACAAGTCATCTACTTAAGCATTGCCAAGCTGTGATAATCTGATAGTGGCCCAAACAGATTGCTCTGGTGATAGTCACTAACAGTCACTGCCAGCATCAAGAAGAGATGAAAGAGAAAGAAAAGAAGGTGGAAGGGAGAAGAAAATGATACAGAAGGAATTTGCTTCCCTAGGGAGTGGAACACTCAGAAAAAAAAACAATCCTGTATCACCTGGAGCATATCAAACCCCTAATGAGCAAAATTGGATCATTTAAATATTCATAGGCGCAGCCTGGTGATGGACAGGGCTGGCTGCTCCTCTCTGCATGCAAACCACACTGCCATGTGGCCAGAACCTCTGAAATACCAAGACGTGGATTTCCATCTGTTAAAGTCTGCTTCCCTAGCTCATCTCTGACCCTCATGAATAAAACAAGTGGAACACGCAGATGTGGGAATGTGTTCCTGGGTGATTATGAATGACCTCAAATTAGAGCTATAAAATAAAAAAAATAACTTTCTACCTTAAGAGCATTGTGAATCCTGTGCAACTCGTTGTTTCATTGTTTCAATTTAGTAAAAACCTTTAAATAACACAAGGAAGAATTGGACTCAGCTCTGTGTGGGTATTATTTCATCGCTGGTCAGAAAGTAAGATTTATGCTTTAACATAGTGACAAGTCTAACTCAATGGAACTGTTATTTATAGACACTTTCCTTGTGTTTCTCTTTCTCTTTTTTTGTATTTGCATAAGATGGCAATAAATATATCTTATTATCAAAAATAAATTAATTAATTAATTAATTAAATTAAAATAAAAATAATTTTAACCATCTATGCAGGTCCACACTTAAAAGTATTCTGAAATTCTGCCATCTTGTGGGAATTTAGAAATATAACAAATTATTAGGTCCAAACTTCCATGTTCTTCATAATCCAACATGATCTTGCAACTGTAACCATGAGTAAATTGTCTAAAATGACTAAAGAAAGTTTGGGTTCCATTTTTTCCTCTCATTTCATACTTCATAGAAAGACATATTTAAATTACACTTAACATCATTGACTTGAACCAAACAAATAGGTAATTTGAATTCATTTATACCTGGGAATATTTTTGAAGAAGTTGTAACTGTCCCCTCTCATCTTTTAAACATGGACTCCTGCTGGCCTACTTTAGAATTGATGCTTCCACTTACTAATTAGTCTTTTTAGTTTTCATGTAGTATAGTAACTCCAAAGTAATAATATGCTTTTATATTGCTTGTATGAGCATTTAATTCTTATACATCATTTTCTCTCTGTGTACTTTAATCACCACCCTATTATTCTCAATCTTTTATGCAGGTACTTTCCTCTGTATCGATCTATTTTTTTGTATGAACATTATTTAATATGTATATCACATATATGATTATCAAAACTTTTAAAATTATGTCTATTTCAGTTGTTCCTTCTTCAGAGGCTGTGATACAAAAGCATTGAGAGCAACAATCTGTATACCACATGTCACATCATTTCTGGTGAGTGAACTTGCCATAGCAAAGTCCCTCCCATAATGTAGAAGGAGTTTTCAAAGGGTGTATAAAAGGGGAAACTTGTGACTAGTCAGATTAAAGCCTGAATCTGCATTGTCTTATTGAGTAGTTTTCAGTGTAGAGTTCCCAGGAAACTGGTATAAAATCATAGTAAGTCCATTTTGTGGGGTCCACTACTCAAAAACAAGCAAGAATTGCCCACCAAAGGCATAGAGGTGATAATGGATTCAATGCATGGGTTAAAGAGACATCATCACAAGTGCTATCAGAATTTTAATAGTTAATAAGTGCTCTCAAGGCTCATACAAAGGCTTTCTCTGCAGCATGACATCAAACTTGGAATCCTGCTATCTAGCCCTCTAAAACTACCTTTTTTCCCCCATTTTGTTCCTTGGACCTGAGATGAGGAGTTTCCTGGGCCCTGTGCTCTCCATCTTGAACCTCTGGGATCATGAGCCAAATGAATCTTTTCTCTTTATAAATTAATTATTTCAGGATTTTTATAATAATAGAAATTTTGCCATAGGGATTTAGAATTGAAAATTCCTATGCACTCATATTCTGGAACAGTGTTGACTTCATATTAGATTCAAAAAGTGAAATTTAGTTAAATTTTAAAAGTTAGCAAAACTTCTTCTGCTAGAAGCAATATCCCCTCCCTTCATTTTAAGGCCTCTTATACTTGGTAATCACTCTTTGAAGTTCCTTAATATAATCATAAAGTCAACTTAAATTTGTCCTTAAAAACAATTTAGCATTGTAGGAGATAAGTTTTCAAAATGTACCTTAATTAGATCAATAATAATATTAACTTACATAATCTGAGCACTAAAGCAGAAGCTCAGTTGTAGAAAAGAAGAAAAATGAAAGAAGGACTTTAAAAATAGTCATTAAGAACCTAAGTGGTTACAAAAAGTAACTCACTGTGTGCCTAGAATTAAAGTAGCTAGGTCACATAGTAGATATATTTCTAGGTTTTTGAGGAACCTCCATATTGATTTCCATAGTAGCTACACCAGATTTCAGTCACAGCCACAGAGAAACAAGATCACTTTTGCCCATAGCCACACCAGCATTTGCTATCATTTGTTCCCTTAATCTTAGTAAGGAGAAAAGGTTGCTTTGTGCTTGTGTTTTCATGGGTTCTTGTTCTCTGAGCCTTACTCTGGGTCTTTGGGAGCATAGGTCATCCTGAGGAGGCTTAGAGTGGTCTAAACAGCTCATCCATGAAGGGCGGAGAGAGCAGAATCTGGGTCCTAACATTCCCTTCAAAGGTGCGTCTCTAACGATCTAACATTTATTATAACTGGCTTCTACCTTCTAAAGGTTCTAAAACTTCCTGCAATTAGTGCCACAGAGTGTGTTCCAGGACATCCATGGCTATACAAAGAAACCCTGTCTTAAAAACAACAACAACAATTAAATTAATACCCTATTTTTAAGAGTAAAGTCAACACATATCTGTACCAAGAGTGGTCATATTTCATAAGGAGTTCAGTTCAAAGCCTGAATATCTCCACTGAAAAAGATAGAATGGGTCACTAAGGTTTTACTCAAGGAAACATTGAAAACCACAAAGCTTTACTCACCACCAACTAGGAAACAAACATTCAAAAGCCAGAAATATTGATAAGGGGATCTCATTCAAGCCATCACAGTACTTAAATAAATGAAAAACAATAAACTCACTATTGACAATTAGTAAGTTTATATGTTTCTGTCATTCGTAAAAAAATAATAATAATAGGACAAACCATCATTTCAAAGAGATGAGCTTGAATTTTTTAACAGATGGGCTATAGGAGCTGAAAATGTCATGAAATGTATGTAGGTTGCTAAGCAGGAGGCAGAGATGCCATATTCTCTGCCCTACTGAGACTTATGTTAGGTCCTTTTTTATCCTAAGGTGGCAATGAAAGCCAGGCTAACTACTCATCTAACTCAGAGGGATAAACCCATGGGATGGCCAACAAATCAACTGATGACCTGACAACAAGAAGGTGTCCTGCTGGCCCTGCTGAGGATGAGCATCCTCAGAAACTGCCACCTAGAGCTTAGGGCATATCAAAGCAGTGAGCTCCAAGTACAAGTCAGCGAGAAGTAGTACCCATCCTACCAAAGAGCAGCGCTTCCCCAAATGTGCTCAATTTGAGGCTAAGTGAACATAAACATCTTCTAAAACACAGTAATTGAGACCAGAGTTGTCTCTGTGTTTTTAAGTGTTTGCCTAGCATATATACACAGCCCTAGGTCTGATTCTTAGCTCTAGAGAAAAATGAAAGGCCTGAAACAGGTAATTGAGAGATAGGTTTTGTTGCTGCTGTGGCTTTCAATTTTAGTACCCTCTGTCTTTTTTGCCCATAATGTTAGCAGTCTCAGATACGTTATGCAATGTTTACAATGTAATTATCACTTTTTATTCACTCTTATTGAAGTCTCAGAACAGTTCTGTGGGATAGCTATTTATAGTATTCCTCTTTTACAGATAAAGTAGCTGATATTTGAGATGCTACATAAGGCCAAGGGTGATAGGATGGAAAGCAAACTGCAGCCCACATTAGAACATCATTTCTGCTAAATTGGCCTTTATCACCATGATGTTTCCTTCCTGAGACCTTCTTAGAATTTCCAAATATGTATTAATTATATTCTTCTCTTTCCTCCTTAGCTACTACTGACCTTCATAACATTCCAAGAACAGAAACACACACACAATCCTACAGACACTTCTCTCTCTCTCTCTCTCTCTCTCTCTCTCTCTCTCTCTCTCTCTCTCTCTCTCTCTCCCTCTCTCTCACCCTCCTGTCTCATGCACATACCACATTCCCATCACAACACTCTACATACATACCATACATCATACCCCTACCCCTACACACATACACACACACACACACACACACACACACACACACACACACACACACACACACACACACACCCCATGCAAATATCAACCAGTTCCAACTCTAAGCTGTCTGCCAGCCAAATACCCAAGAGGACAATAGTTTCCTCTGCCTGAACATGAAATAATGAGCCATGGTTCTCTTCATTTAATTTCTCTAACCTAAAGGGAAATGTCAAGAGATTCCCATTGGAAAAGAAGAATCTGAACTCTCTCAAAAGGACTTGGCAAGAATCCAAGTACTTGAATTTATTTTATGTTTCTGCTCTGAGGCTGGGAAATATTTTCAAGTGTCTGCTAAAATTTGCTCTAATGTGAACAGTAGGTAGGTGTTCCACCTCTTCCACATCTCTTAAAGAGCTCACGAAAGTGAGTTTAAGAAACAAATGTGTAAAGTGGCACCAGTTGGGCCTGTTTCCCTTCAAAGGAGCTGACTGTGGGATGTGCTGATAGGAAGTATAGCAGCCCATACAAGCTCACAGCAGCTTCTCAAACAAATTTTACATTTACCCAGAGGCCAGAGAGAAAGAGGAGAGAACACAAACAATAAATTGCCTTTCCACGGCTCCTCATGCATCTCTTTAGAGCGAATGCTTATGAGCTTTTTTTATATATCAAAGCAAACAATATGTGTAGGGGTTTATCTTAAAAGATAAAGGAAAATTATGTTTGGGGAAAAGAAATGGGAACTGCACAACAAATCTGTCTCTTCTTCCTGCTTTTAACTCTGAAGAACTGGAGCTCTGGTAGGACTTTAAAGATTTTAAATAGGCTGCACATTTGAGTGAACGGCAAGTTAAGTCCATGGCACAGTCCCGCAGCCTCTAAACAGGACAGTTTAATAACAGTTTTGTGAGCTATTACAATGTTAATAATGATTTGGACATTTAAAAAAATCTCCCCAAACAAATCTATCCTTTCGTTGCAAATCAGTACGTATTTACCTTTCCCTCATAGTGGAGAAGGAGAGTGACTGAATATAAACCTTTCATAACTCCCTGTCAAATACTCACAGACGATTATAGACCTTCCTCAGCTTTATTAAGAAACCCCTTTTAAATGTTCATTACTGCCTTTCATTCTTTCTCACTCCTTTAGAAACTGCTTCTACCCAAGGCCAATATTAGAACCCCCTCCTACAGAAAACTTGACTAACAACAATAGATATCTCTGAATGGTAATATCTAAATCTTTGGTGTCCACTATTTCTAACGGACTTAAGAAATAACTAATGATAATAACTCACTATTTTTATATGTGATTTTAATTCTGATTAAGAAACTTGCTCTTTACCCAGGTTTGAGAGGGTGTGATTTTTATTTTTATTTTTTGTTTTTTCCCTCTTTTTTTTTTATTAATTTATTCTTGTTACATCTCTATGGTTATCCCATCCTTGTATGCTCCCATTCTCCCCTCCCTCGCATTTTCCCCTTATTCCCCTCCCCTATGACTGTTCCTCAGAGGGATTACCTCCCCATGTATATGCTCATAGGGTATCAAGTCTCTTCTCTTCTCGGTGACCTGCTGTCCTTCCTCTGAGTGCCACTAGGTCTCCCCCGCCAGGGGACATAGTCAAATGTGAGGCACCAGAGTACATGAGGAAGTCATATCCCTCTCTCCACTCAAGTGTGGAGACTGTCCTGTCCATGGGCTAGATCTGGGTAGGGGTTTAAATTTTACCGCCTATATTGTCCTTGGCTGGTGCCTTAGTTTGAGCGGGACCCCTTGGCCCAAATCTGCCTATCATAATGTTCTACTTGTAGGTATCTAGGACCCACTGGATTCTTCTACATTGCTATTCTCACATGGTTCTCTCATCTAGAGTCCCAATAGGATGTCCTCCCCTCGGTCCCAATTTCCTGGTAAGGGAAGGCTTTCGTGGGACATGCCCATTGGGCTAGTATGCAGATATAAGTGAGTATATACCATTTGAGTCTTTCTGCTTCTGGGTTAACTCACTCATTATGATCATTTCTAGCTCAATCCATTTATCCACAAATTTCGGGAATTCCTTGTTTTTAATAGCTGAGTAGTATTCCATAGTATATATGTACCACAGTTTCTTTATCCATTCTTCTACTGAGGGACATTTAGGCTGTTTCCATGATCTGGCTATTATGAATAAGGCTGCTATGAGCATGGTTGAGCAAATTTTCTTGTTGTGTGCTGGTGCATCTTCTGGGTATATTCCAAGGAGTGGAATAGCTGGGTCTTGAGGAAGCCCTATTCCCAGTTTTCTGAGATAGCACCAGATAGATTTCCAAAGTGGTTGTACTAGTTTGCATTCTCACCAGCAATGAAGGAGTGTTCCTCTCTCCCCACATCCTCTCCAGCATGTGGTGTCGCTTGAGTTTTTGATCTTAGCCATTCTGATGGGTGTAAGATGGAATCTCAGAGTTGTTTTGATTTGCATTTCCCTGATGACTAAGGAGCTTGAGCATTTCTTTAAGTGTTTCTCAGCCATTTGATATTCTTCTGTTGAGAATTCTCTGTTTAGTTCCAAGCCCCATTTCTCAATTGGGTTATTTGGTTTGGTGGTGTTTAATTTTTTGAGTTCTTTATATATTTTGGATATTAGACCTTTGTCAGATGTAGGGTTGGTGATGATCTTTTCCCAGTCTGTAGGCTGTTGCTTTGTTCTCTTGACAGTGTCTCTAGCTGACAGAAGCTTCTTAGCCTCATGAGGTCCCATTTATTAATTGTTGACATTAAGGCCTGGGCTGTTGGTGTTCTGTTCAGGAAGTTGTCTCCTGTGCCAATATGTTCCAGGCTTTCCCCACTTTTTCTTCTAAGTGACTTGGTGTCTCTGGTTTTATGTTGAGGTCTTTAATCCACTTGGATTTGAGTTTTGTGCAAGGTAACAAATATGGGTCCAGTTGCATTTTTTTACACATAGACATCCAGTTAGACCAGCACCATTTGTTGAAGATGCTATCCTTTTTCCATTGAATGGATTTGGCTTCTTTATCAAAAATCAAGTGACCATATGTGTGTGGATTCATATCTGGGTCTTCAATTCGATTCCACTGATCAACCAGCCTGTTGCTGTGCCAGTACCATGCTGTTTTAATTACAATTGCTTTATAGTACTATTTGAGATCAGGTATGGAGATTCCTCCACAGCACCTCTTATTGTACAAGATCGTTTTTGCTATTCTGGGTTATTTGTTTTTCCATATGAAGTTCAGAATTGAACTTTCAATGTCCTTAAAAAATTGTGTGGGTATTTTGATAGGGATTGCATTGAATCTGTAGATTGCTTTTGGTAGGATGGCCATTTTTACTATGTTAATTCTCCCTATCCATGAGCAAGGAAGATCCTTCCATTTTCTCATGTCATCTTCAATCTCCTTCTTCAGAGTTTTGAAATTTTTTTCAAACAAGTCCTTCACTTGCTTAGTTAGAGTCACTCCTAGATATTTTATATTGCTTGTGGCTAATGTGAAGGGTATGGCTTTCCTAATTTCTTCCTCTGCAAGCTTGTCATTTGTGTATAGGAAGGCTACAGACTTTTTTGAGTTAATTTTGTATCCAGCCAAATTGCTGAAAGTGTTTATCAGCTGTAGGAGTTCTCTGGTGGAATTTTGAGGGTCACTTATGTACACCATCATATCATCTGCAAATAGAGATAGTTTGACTTCCTCCTTTCCCATTTGGATACCCTTGATCTCCTTTTGTTGTCTTATTGCTCTGGCTAGAACTTCGAGTACTATATTGAAGAGATATGGAGAGAGTGGGCAGCCTTGCCTTGTTCCCAATTTTCGAGGAATTTCCTTGAGTATCTCACCATTTACTTTGATTTTGGCTATCGGCTTGCTGTATATAGCCTTTATTATATTGAGGAAAGTGCCTTGTATCCCTGATCTCTCTAAAACTTTAAACATGAATGGGTGTTGGATTTTATCAAATGCTTTTCAGCAAGCACCTAAAGAGATGATCATGTGGTTTTTTATTTTCAGTTTGTTTATATGGTGGATTACATTGATGGATTTCTGTATATTAAACCATCCCTGCATGCCTGGAATGAAGCCTACTTGGTCATGATGAATGATATCCTTTATGTGTTCTTGTATTCGTTTTGCAAGAATTTTATTTAGTAGTTTTGCATCGATGTTCATAAGAGAAATTGGTCTGAAATTCTCTTTCTTTGTTGAGTCCTTGTGAGGTTTAGGTATCAACGTGACTATGGCCTCATAGAACGAATTTGGTAATGTTCCATCCAATTCTATGTTTTGGAGTAGCTTGAAGAGTATCGGTATTAGCTCGCCTTTGAAGGTCTGGTATAATTCTGCACTGAAACCATCTGGCCCTGGGCTTTTTTTGTTTGGGAGACTATCAATGATTGCTTCTATTTCTGTAGGGGAAATGGGACTATTTAGCTTGTTTATCTGTTCTTCACTCAAGATGGTGTGATTTTTAGTGTTGACAGTCAAGTAACAAAATCAAGCAGATGGGCTTATGGCACATTTGTTTGGGATTATCTTGATTGTGTTAATTGGTATAGGAATACCCATCTTGACTGTGGATGGAACTATTCCCTCTGCGGGATCCTAGAATGAATACAATAGAAAAAGGGTATTGAGCGTTAACATTGCATTCATTCCTTTCTGTTTCTAGTCTATAAATGAAATGTAACCAGCTATTTCCAAGTTCCTGCCACCTTGACTTTCCTGTTGTGAAGGACTGTGCCTTCATAAAGCTGTGAGCAAGAATAAATCCCTTCTTATTTAAGTTACTTTTCTCAGCGTATTTCACTATGACCACATGAAAACTAACTTGGGAGGGATTTTTTTGATACTTTATGTCAGGATAAATTAAAAATATCTTTGATCTATTAAATAATTCAGTGAATATAAATATAATGAAATATTAATTAATTACATGATATGGAGTTTTAAACTTTTTTCCCAAGGAATTAGAAAAGAAGTAAAAATGTCATTTATTATTTAATGGAAACAATGCAAATTCTACCATGTGTAAAATTATAAAAGCTGAGTTATAAAACAAACCTTTAGAGGTAACTAACCTCAAATTTCCCACTATAGAAATGAAAATATAAAGACAAGGGAGGAGACATCTTGTCCATCTTTTAATAATCAGGGTGCAGATTCTAGTCTTCCTACAGAGTATCTCTTCTTCTCTACTACACACACTTTACTATGTAGGCCACCATCAACCATTGTCTATACGGTGGCTTTGTACATGACGTTTTTCAGATATATGAGGTCCTTTGCCCTTTCATTGATTCTCTTCCTTCACCTAGTCAACTTGTGTCTATGAGTTCATTGAGCAATATTCACTTAATTAATCAATGAATCTCAACTGGATAGCCAGAAAATATTATTACAAAATACAAGTATAGGAAAAATACTAAGGTGTCCTCAAGCCTTCCCAAGCTTTCCACTTGGGATAAATGCTTGGTCCTGACAATCAAATCATCTAAGATGTTAACAGATGGAGAAGGAAGATAATAGAGATAAAAATTTTTTTTGCTTTTTTTTTTATTAATTTATTCTTGTTACATCTCAATGGTTATCCCATCCCTTGTATCCTCCCATTCTTCCCTCCCTCCCATTTTCCCCTTATTCCCCTCCCCTATGACTGTTCCTGAGAGGGATTACCTCCCCCTGTATATGCTCATAGGGTATCAAGTCTCTTCTTGGTAACCTGCTATCCTTCCTCTGGAGGGATGGCTCAGAGGTTAAGAGCACTGGCTGCTCTTCCAGAGGTCCTGAGTTCAATTCCCGGCAACTGCATGGTGACTCACAACCATCTATAATGAGACCTGGTGCCCTCTACTGGCAGGCAGATGCATATGCAAGCAGGATGTTGTATACATAATAAATAAGTCTTAAAAAAAATAAAATTAAAAAAAATAAAATTAAAATTAAAATAAAAATTTTTTAAAGAAAGGAGAAGCTACTAGGATTTAGTAGGTATAAGAAATATGGGTGAATACATATGAAAGAGAGGAGAGAATCTAGAGTTCTGGTCTTTGGCACCAAAGAGATGTTTGACCACTTTAACAAATCGTGATTTTTTTTCTATAATAAAACATTCTTTCAATTTCATTATTTGTACTATTTTATCAATTACTTAATACGAAATATTATGCATATTAAGTAGTTTTTACTTCTATAGAATAGAAGTATATAATACCTAAAGAAACATAACCTTTGGCCCATCATGAAATTATTCACTTTTAAATGTGTATTCTTTGCATCTTTTTGTCAAGATAATTTCTCTCTATGGTATCTATCACTGCTATGAAGGAGGTATAACTTAGGAGAATGGAGCTGATCAATGAGGCAGACTAAAGTCTCATGCAGTGGCCAACTTTATTCACAGCCTTAGAAAACTTATACATTGAGAGTTAAGAAAGGTCCTATAAAAATACTTACTCCAATGGCGCTCTTTTCCTACTATAGACAAGGTGGTTTGTTTGTATGTTTCTTTAGACTCTGGTAAGCACTATGTGACAAAACCCTAGAAAAAACATTATGCACCCTTTATCTTTTATGACAGACTGAAATTGGGAAGTTTCCTAGTCAGAGAGCGCCACTAGAGAATTTTCATAAGTGTACATCGTTACACTTCAGCAATGCTTATTTGAAGGAGATTTGAAGAAGAGAAGGAGGAAGACGAGGAAGAAGAGGAGAGAGAAGGACAAGTCCAGAATTACATTTAGATAGGAGGAAAAGAGCCTGATGTTTTGCTCCATAGCATAGCCATAATATTTATGTACTACATATGACAAAAGGCAGATTTTGATTTTTTTTTACCATAGTGGAATGTTTAAAAACATAGGTGTGCTTATCCTTAAACATTATACAATGGACACATATCAAAATATCACAATATTGATGTCATAAATACCAGTTAAAATTAAATAAATGGGAAGGAAGGAGAGAGAAAGGTCATATGAGTAAAGTTCTAAGGAGTCCAAGCTGTATACAATCACAAGGACAGGCTTCACATGGCAAAAATATGTTTTTCTATAGAGGCATGTAAGAAATAGTTTAAACATTTAATTAAATAACAGCAAGCAATGAGTAATCTGAAGTAAACTCTCCTATCCACTATACCTGGTAGGAGCACAAAAAACACATTCCTAGAATAATTTCATATTTTGAAGAAACTGACGTCATGAGACCTTTGTCTCCTTTTCTTGGAGTGTTTTCACAAACACTCAGAATTTTCCTCACAAGACTCCATTCCTGGACAGTGTTTCTGACAGCATCAAGGATGATAGTTTAGTATTATGTGGTAAGTCTGTGTTGCTGTTACATTAAGACCGCATATGATATTGCTTAGCACTAAGGTCCTGTGTTTATCTCTACTTTACACTTTTCAACGAACAACCTAAACTACTAAAAAAATTCTAATTAAGGAAAATACAGATTTCCTTTGTAATACACATACAAATTTCTAGAAATAC
>OU015742.1:159341998-159353914 GCA_907169655.1 Acomys percivali | reverse complement strand
GGGGAAATCATTCAACTTCATGTGGCTTTTCTAAAATGCATTCAAGAGCATTCCCAATATTCTAAACTGCTTGAGTTCAAAATGTTTTAAGCATATCTTCAAATTTCAGTTAAATGTTGACAATTTTCCAAACACAATTGTGATTAGTTTTCAAAATGAAACCATGAGTTAATTATAAATGTAATTACTATTATTCCAAGACAGCATGGATTTTTTTACCTTTTAAATATTGCTTATAATTAACATTATTTCCTATTTGCATATTCATAAATGTTTTATAAGTTATCAAGACCTTTTAGGAAACTGACGTCTGATTTTTTACTATGCGTGAGTAATTATAAAATGAATTCTTTATTTCTTAATTCTTTCCATTTATATTCACCCTCTGGGTACAGAAGTATAATTAATTCTGCTTTTCTCTTTCTAATAGATTTATGTGTATTATCATATATATTAAATTTTCACTTCCATAACTTTTTTCATTTTTATTGCTTTGCACACGGACAATGTGCACTTCATTAAATACATGTAATCCCTTAGCTATGAGTCAGGCATAATTGCAAATCTTCATAATATAATGACATACATGCTCTTTATATTTTATTACAAGAATTCCCAAGTCCAGTTGAAAATTCTAGAGTTTCTGTCCTCTAAATTGCAAAATGAGAAAAGGATTTAATGGTTCTACTTCTTTGACAAAACAACAACACAATGCTCTGATTTTTTTTTTTCTCCATTCTACTTTAAAATCTATTTGGTCAGCCGGGCGTGGTGGCATATGCCTTTAATCCCAGCACTCGGGAGGCAGATGCGGGTAGATCACTGTGAGTTCAAGACCAGCCTGCTCTACAAAGCAAGTCCAGGACAGTCAAGGCTACACAGAGAAACTCTGTCTCAAAACAATAACAACAAAATGCATTTAGTCATTTGGTCAATGTGATATTCATATCCATTCAGATAATTAGCACAACAGATAGGACCGAGACTATAGGCTGAAGTTTTCTGTGATAGAGCAACAATAAAGCTAAACTAGGTTTATTGCAGATAGATAAAAGTACAAGTTCAGACAAGAAATATGAAGTCCAGAATGCAGTGTAGTGACACTGGGAACAGACTGAAAGGTAGTAGTACACAATGCTCCTGCATTCTCCTTGGTCTATCTTGAATTTTAGTAATGCTCTCATAATTTGTCTAGATTTCACAAATTCTATTTGGAAGCTCCAAAGACAGTGGTACTATATGACGTGACAGGTGCTGCTGTAGTGTTGTGATGTGTTGTTCAGTGCTGTTGTGCATGGGAATGAGAACAGAATACAGGCAGGGAGGAATGAGAGCTTAGAACATTGACAAAAATACTACTGTAAATGGCAGTGACGAGCAATCACTGCACAGGCCAGTGATGCATAAACTGCACCACATAATTGGAAAACTCGGGCGAAAGGTCATCTTTGCAAATTCTTCCTTTCTGTCAACTGAAACCAAGTTCAATAAAACTTACTTACTTGTTTGCAGAACTTTTTATACTCTTTACAAAATAACTTCTTTATCCAACCCTAAGTCCAACAACTCAAAGACAACTGAATAGTAAAAATACTCAAAATGATCAACCAAGACTTCCCCTGGGGTATGCCTAAAAGTCATCTTCCAAAGCAGACTTCTCCAAGTTTGGAGCCTGACTGCCTTCTTCAACATTCCTGAAACTGGAACGGGAGTTTCTGAGGCCCCTTGATTGGCTTCTCACAGACCTGACAATCAACTCTCTCAATGCCCTGGTGCTTCCCCAGTCTCTTCATCCTTACTTATTCCTTTGCTCTGAACATGTTCTTATTGCTGCTATATATATATTAAATTTGGACTTTTGCCTCTTTTAACTCTTAAGGAGTTCAGTTATTTTGAGCTCCGTGACAGCAGTACTCTTGCTTATTTCTTGAACCACCATTATCACCAGAAGACAATTGTAAACTTAAAGACAGTGTCTCTATACCTCCACTATTCTTAAACTTCTACACAGCTACACCTAGGCACACATACAGTCCTTCTCTGCAATGCATTCAGAGTAATGAGATACTCTTTTTTTCTGGGATATCATGGGAAAATTCTCAGTGTGTGGTGGGTACTTCACAATGGCACCCTAATTCACACCTACAACATTGTTTAATTATTGCTTTACCATACTGAAAACTCTAAAGGAAATGACCTCTAGATTCTAGCTAAGTACCTAAAACATAATATAAGTTCAATATACAGTTTTCAAATACGTAGGGAAAATGATAGCTCTTATGGGACGGTATCCGTGCCTTCGGCAGAACAGCATAGGAGCTGTGCTGTAGATGTAAGATATGAGATTTGAGTGTGATAGTGGGTCTGAATCCCTGCTGTGATAGGCAGAATGGTGAGTCCTCAGTTATTCATACCTGAACCCTCTGATGTGTTACTTCACATGGAAAAATGAAATCTTCAAATGTGATTCAAGTTTTAAAAACCTTGACATGTAAACTTCTGAATTATCCAGATGGCCTTAATCTAATCCTATAGCTAAGGAACAAGAACGTTTTCTGTCACAAGAAGAGGCGACAGTAGCAGAAAGAACAGAAAGACGTTATACTGATGGCGGTGAAGGTGGAGAAGGGGTCTCAAGGCAAGGAACTAGGCCACTAGTATGCACTGAAAAAGGGGGTGCTACGCTAGAGCCTCAAGGAGACTGAGCCAGTCCCACAGCACCAGCGTTCTGCAGTGTCCAGCAGTTACTGAGCCATGAGGTAAGAAATTTTGTCATTTTAAGATAACTTGAAATAGCAGAAATAGAGAGCTGATATAGATCATAAGGCTAAGTTCCCAGAGGCTACATATGGTGTCACTTATAGTAAATGACTTCAAAGTTTTTTAATAGAATGATACAAATAATCTAATAGACATAGGTACTAATACCTTATTAGATTTAGACAACAAATCCACACATTAACTGAATGTGGCTCTTCAAGATAAAATAGTCTTACCTGGGATCTCTCATTGCTCTTACTTTAGAAGGATATTTGATTGAATTAAAGTTTAAATAGTTAAAACTTGCCTGGCTATTTAGGATACAAATTGTATTTTCCCACTTCTCTACATTTATCACTCACATAAGTTTCTGTGCTTTTTAATGTAAGTAGTACATATTGCTAATATGTACAAAGAATATAACTCTTCTATCACATTATTCAAACCAGAGTTTTCCAGCTTCTCTTTGCATCACGTTCCCTGAATGTGTGGTGATTTAGAAAAGTGCAATGTGACATGATGTGAGATGTCACCCTCACTCTTCTGAAACTTCATATTATTATGTCAACTATATGACTCCTCCATAAAATCATTCCACTGTCTCTAGCAATAGTAAGCCCCCAGACAATAGTCTAATATTCTGTGAGGATAGAATGTCATCAAAGTTTTCCCTGGTAATTATCTGTCTGTAATAAATGTTTCCACAAGAAAACCTTGGGTTGGTTATCCCAAATTCAATAGAAAAGCATCACAGTATTAAATATTCTAATCAAATCAAAATCCAATTCTGTAAAAGAAGGGGTTGCAGCAGCAAACCCCAGGTACCTGCGTACCAGTTGTCACCACTTTACTAACGTGTATTATAAAATATCCGTTCGCTGAACACAGAGTCTGACAGCAATAAACATGGGATTAATAATGAGGCAAAGATTCTATTTCACACATTTCTTTTGCACTTTTGTGTCTGTGCTTGCCTTCATTTATTCCAGCATGGAAAATAATGAAGTCTGTAAAATAATCAGAGAAACCAAAGGAAAGTTTTATTCTTCTCCTTTCCCACAACACAGGGGGGGAAATGTCAGCTCTCAATGCTGCATCTCCCTGTGAAGTGTAGCAACCACCAAGCGGTCGGTAATGCCCATCTCGGTTCCAGGGACAAGAGACTTACTGTAAATAATAGGAATTCAATGTATCCATGCCTGAGGCCTCATGAAAACTAACATGTAGATGGACTTTTAAAATCCAGGTCAGGGATCCAGAGGATACAGGAAAATGCATGGGCGAATACTGGGCCCTCAGGCTCCATGCCTTGTCAAACTTCCTGGAAGGATGTTATAGAGATGCATGCTCACGGTATGTGAGCCATGACTTCAGTGAGAAATGAGAACATCACCACACAGAGTAATAACAGCATCACAACCATCATGCTGCTTGGTTAAACTCAATAACCAAGACAATCTACTTCTCCAAACATATCTCTCAACCAGTTCTGATGATCAAAGAGCAAAAGTCTTCATATGTTAATGAAACTAGCCCCATGTGAAAGGAGACAAAAACAAATTTTAGTAGTGGCTACTTACGCGGAATCAAGGAAAGGTGTGAAGCTTTTTGTTCTTTGGCTATGATTTCAGCAAATCTGCACGACTTCAGTTTATAAAACACAATCCATATACATGCTTTAAAAAATTAATTAGGCAGAGGCCCACCAGCAGCTCTGGAGGGCAGGAGACAGCACAGCGCTGGCAGGCAGGTGGACAGGAGGGTGGGTAAGTGGGTGTTTACCACTAAGATGAACAAGTATGTGGTGGAGAGATGGGAGAGAAACAAAAGCAGACAGGTTGAGCACTTTGAAGAGAGGTTGAACTAGAGATGAGTGGCAGTGAGGAACAGCCTGATGTGAGAGAGCTGCACTGCCACCTGAGGCCATGGTGATGGTCAGGTCATGTCTGTGTCCATGGTACTAGCACAACAGGGGTCCCATGTTGATGTTCAAGGCTATGCAGAAGTCTATGTTCTGGGCTGCTGTCTCAAGCCATTTTAATGTCTATAGGCCAGACTAACCTGGCCCCACCCCTCACCGGTGGTACAGGAGAGATGGCCCTAGTGATGTGAATATGGGAGAGCTGGCTCTGCTCCATGCCTGGACAGCATGGGAGATCTGACCCCAGTGACATAGGCCTGTGACAGCTGGTGAACTGACCAACTCAGCTCCCATGCAGGTGTAGATCCAGGGCTTTGAGTTGGTCCATAGCAACATCTACCACATCTATGAACTGCTGGAGAGTGTGGAGAGTCCTATCCTCCAGACAAAGACATAGGATCTCTATGACATGGGAACAGTAGAATATGTGAGGTGAGTCCTAGTGAGGGTCCAATATTGATGGTGAACCAAAAGCCAGAAGCCTTGAACCAGACCAATGACTCATTGCAATGAACATTTGCAAGTAAAGCTGTTTGGGCAAAATGGTATATATTACATACTGTGTGACACACCACAGCTTCCATGGTGAGATATGGTTTTTATTTTATTTATGTATTTTAATTTTCTTTTGTGGGGGATGTTACAAGAGTGGATGACAGAAATGGAAGGACTTGGAAATGAGTGGTGTTGGGTGCATGATGTGAAATTTACAAAATATCAATAATGAATTATGTGTATAAAGTATGTTTTCCTTTCTTGTTGTTTTCTTTCCTTCTTGTGTTAGGTGACCCCAAAGGTAAGGCATCAAATCAAACTTCAGGCATGAAAATTTTAATTTCATAGAACCAGGAACTGTGTCTTCTTTACCATAAGGTCTCAGAGAAGTCCATAGATTCAGAAACCACCACCATTCAGTCCCTTGGGTTTTTTATGACATACCAATTAGTAAGCCATATTTTCTTTCTTTGTGTGGCAGATGGTGTGAGAGACAGTTTTCAAGACTTCTGCCTCCCAGAAAGATTTGATTCAGCTTGATTGGCTTCATGAATGCATTATCAGGGGACAAAATGAAGACAAAAATGATACTATGACTAGAATTTCCAGTTAGTGATCATAGAGTAATCAAATTATTCTAACCAATCATGTAATTTTCCTGCATAGGCATGGAATGTTCCACAGTAGAATAACCAGGCTAACCATCCTGGAGGAGCAAGCAACCCAGGCCAGTTAATGAGATTTGAGTTGAATTTATACTAACAATATTGGCATTGCAAAGAAAATTACAAAATAATTGAGTAGTACACTGATCTAGTTCAGTAATCCTTTTCGAGTAATTTTAACCAGAAAGTGAATATGTGTTTCTGTCAGTGAAAAATAAGCATTTATATTTTCAATTTTACATATTCAGAATACTAGCAATTTAACTTTTATACTCTTCTAGTTCCAGTAGTTCATGTGGAAAGGAGTTGATTTTATTCACAAATTAGACTGAATAATAGGTAGATGGCCATACTTCTTTCAAGTGGTTCCTTGAGGTTACAGGAGCTTTCCTGAGGAGGTTCGCACAGTCTCCAGTGTGGGGCTTGCCAAGGTACAGGGCTTGTTTGCAGCACAAGTACGTGTCAAGCACAGTGTGCTGCCTACACACTTGACTTCAGAGAATAGACGGCCCTAACCCATACAAAAAGTGCACTAAAATGATAGAATTTCAATGTTTGGAAAATATAATTGATCAGGCTCTAATGTAACATGGGACTACTGCTTGCTTCCAAATCTATCATAGGGCCATGCCAACCTACAAGGTAAACTGAAAGATATCTGGACTTTGAAAGAAGAAATCAGCATCTAAACTGCCTTTATTTTTAGTCCTATATATCAGAAATCCAACTGAACATAGTTCACACAAGTGAGGTAACGGTTGCCTCACTGGAATATTTGAATTCTGACTCTGGCTCTTTCCTATTATCAGGATTTTCTCCATTCCTATCTCCACACTGGCTTACTCTGTGTGGCTTACTCAAGTATATTGCTCTCTGTTGAAGAAGAGTAGCATGGCTTACACTATCAGCTATTCAGCTTCTCAGTTTTAAGCTTAGGTGATTCTACAGACATGATCACAAAAGAGCCGACAGACTTTGTATGTCCTTGAACAGAATACAAGAAAGTATCCTGGCTCAGCTCACTGAGACCCATGCTTCTACTAATGACAAGGCTGAGAGATCAGCTGGAGAAACTGAGAACTACACTCCCAAAGGAAGGGGAATTCTGTCAGCAGAACAAAGGGAAAGTATTGGAGAGATAAAAGCACAGCTGCCAACTCCACCATTGTTACAAATTCTGTCACAGAGAGAAATATTAAGCATTGGTTACGCTTTCCCATGGAACACTAAAACAAGGTGGAGACATGAGCATTGACCATAGATGCACACTTCAGATGTATGAATTTGGGCCCATGAGTAAACTTCTTTAAGCTTAATCCCTTTAACTATTAAATTAGGGATTCTAGTCTAGTTAGGTCCTTTTCTCCACCACTGTAAGGCAATTTCATTTAAATGTATTTTATATATTTTAGGAGCTTGTAAAGTAATAGATTTCCATATGGCTTTCAAAGGGTCCTTCTTGTTAGTTATGTTTTCCCATGTTTTTAGCCCTACCCATTTCTTTGCCCATTTAATCCTCCCATTCTGGTTTCCTTTTTTCTCTTTTACCACTATATTCTATTGTGACTTCCTTGAATGTGTTCTTCCTCTCCCCTTTATTTTTTATGGGCTTCATGACTTCTGTGGGTCACAAGTCATTCACTTCTATAGAAAGACAAAATTCAAAGATTTGAACCTTGAGCCTCCTTTTTTTTTTGTACACGCATCTCAGTTTCATTATTTGTAGACATGAGATGCCACCTGCCTCACAGAATTGCACAGGTGACTGAATGGCATGCAGTGTGTGGAAGTCCTTTACAATTTATAGTAAATTGTGAAATGAATAGCAAGTGCGTTGTTGATGATGGTAATAAAGTTACACATTACCCTTATATCTTAGAATTTCTTCAGATGCTGTCCTAAAAATTACTATTGAGCAAGCAAGAAGTCATGACCTTGTAAGCCAAAGGCAAGGAATAGCAAAGAAAACTCTGCAGAAAAAGAAATAGTGACCACAGTGAACAGCTGCCTGAAGACAACAGGAGACAAGCAACAAAATTCTGCATCTTCCCTGACGGTGCAGATATGAGACGCAAATACTCAATTATGCTGCTCTAGGAGGGAAAGGTCTACTCTCATACTATCACTCAAATTTAACTAAACTGCAGCTAATTTTTAAAATGTACAAGTTCAAAAGCAATTTATAGTATATGTTAAAATATCTGTTTCAATGGGTGAACTTTGTCCATTTGCAAATGAAGAAATTAACACCAATAAATTGCTTTGGATACAGTATTGTCACTTGTGTGCTGTGTTAATTTACTGCACTAATTAACTTACTGCCTCATACCAAATCAACATGGCCTCTCTAAAATGAGCTCATATTAATAAGAACTATGAATAACCTGTCTTGGCTCCTTGATAAGTGCTCCTTGATATGCAGATAGAGATTTCTAAGACAGTGTTTAAGATGCAGGCATTCCCATTGTGCACATCACTATGGTAGTGTGTACAGGCCTGTTTTCTTCTATTTTAACATTTCTACTTTAAATGTCATCAGTGCTGTTGGGAATCTACAATTTTCCCTCTAATTTTTATGAATGCAAGAAATAAATGCATATTGAATATAATACACAGGTCATTGATGGGACACTAGAAAAACTTGTCACACCGATTCAGAAGTTTAGACATACTATAGATCAACCTCATGAAAACCAAAGGGACTCACTATGGGATATTGCCGCTCTTTATTAAGAATCACATTCTCTGCTCTCTATTTCTTACTGTCACTGCCCCTCCAGGTTCTCATGTATCTGAATATAATCTGACTTATAATAAATTATTATTTTAAAGAAAGAGAATACAAGTCATAATGCTTAAGAACAATAAAAATAGGAAAAATAAAATATCACCTTAATAAAGATAAAATTGAAAGCAATACTCATACACACATGGACAGAGGAAACAATGTACATGTTAAATACCACCCAAAGAAAAACAAGTATGATAAAATAGCAAAATCAAAGTAAAATGATGGTTAAAAAAAAATTCATGTCACCTATGTCACAGGTCATATGTACTATTGAGAATAAGTGAAATATAAGAGCTATAGATATGAACTAATATAGTAAAAGAAAAGAATGTATGGGTAGGAAGAAAATGCAAGAATGTCATCAGTTATAAAAGTTTCAGTCTGTCTTAAAAATTAAAAACTCAAAGAAATATGTCAAGGTTTGGTATGAAAACAACCATAATAACAAGATTAAAACTTGATTAAAGCTACCAAGGTCTATATCTGTAATAATGAAAATACAGAGCAAATGGGAGAAGATTCTAGAAATTAAGGCAAACACATACACATTATACCACAATAAAAGACATACACAATACCAAATTTATTTTTCATAATTATGAATATGAAACACTGAGTACACCCATAAATAAGTCATTTCAGAAGTAATCGGAAAAATGTTATACCATATTTAAAATATGTTCATAAGAGTATTTCAGAATTTCTGAATATTATGCAATGTGTAAAGGTGAACGCAAGCAATTTTATATTAAATACAATTTTTTTAAACTAAGCTTTTAAGGGAAATAAAATTAAACAGCTTTAGTCCCAAAGGAGAAAGAGGAGGAGGAAGAGAGTTTGAGAAAAGACTATGTAGGTGGTGGGTATCGAAGCAGTTGAAGGGGTCTGACCGTATTTCATTGTATGAACATATAAAATGTTGAAGAGTGAAAATTAGTTAGCTTTAAAAAGTTATCAAACCTATTATCCTGAAAACAGGCCTAATATCCCCCCACCCCTCAGCTCTAAATGCTCCTAGAAAGTAAAAAGTGGGCCACCTCTTTACATGTGCTCTTCGAAAAAGACCCACAGGTAAGCCTTCAGCGAAGCAAAACAGAAGACGCTGCAGTTTTGCACCTTCAGACTTCACAGGTTCCCTGCTGCCCTGGTAAGATTTCTTAAAAGCTTAGTACAAGGGTATTTCCTTTTTACAAAAAGGTGGAAACATTTTTTTTTCAATTTAGACTAACATAGAAACTAGAAGAAGGGAAACAAAATGCCCAGATTTGGATTTATATAACAATCTACAAACTCTAAAACTGAACCCATTCAAGATTATCATTCTAAAATGAATGAAACATGAAATAAATTAAAACAATGCAAGCTCTAAGATGTTCTAAAGTTTCTGTAAACTCCAGTCAAGCTTGCACAGGATATGTGTTTGCCTTATTTATTAAAGGCCATGCCCCAAAGCCACTAATCTAACTTTTGGAAAAAAAAATGAGTTATACCTGAATAAAATTTCACTCTGAAAAATGAAACCATGTAATTTGCAGAATCTGGTGAATAAGATGCCTAAATGATAGTTACAGGTATGTATTTTACCTCTATTTATATGTGTGTGTCTTTGCATGCATGTGCATGTGTTATAACTTTGTATATGCTTGTGAATATGTGCATGCCTAAGTGCATGTGCAAGTGTGTTCTGTCTACCTGGTACCAAGTTGACCCAAGATTAAACTGACACAAAGACATCAAATACAAGTAGCTTCAAACATTTCTTACAGCAAATCCACATCCTGTCTTTATAAATATCACTCTTGTTTCATCCTGGAGAGTATGAATTCCAGTTTTCTCACAGGATTTTGTACCTGAATTGAGAGCAATATAAAGAACTGAGACACACTTATCCCTTCCCCCTTCTGTGCTGAGACTATGTTTATCATGACTTATCAGCATTTACAAGGACCTGCTTTTCTCTGCTTTTCCCATATTGCAGTGTCTAGTTACTGAGAATGGATAAACGGCATGGTGATTGGGTAAGAGCTCCAATAGTTAGAATATGTTCAGCTTTTTGTTTTGTTTTGTTTCGTTTTTTATTTTAATTTTATTAATTTATTCAGATTACAACTAAATTGTTATCCCATCACATATATCCTCCCATTCCTCCCTTCCTCTCGCTTTCACCCTATTCCTCTCCCCTAGGTCTAAGACCAAGGGGGACCTCCTCCCCCACTATATGGTCATAGGCTATCAAGTCTCATCATGGTAGCCTGCTCAGGCCTCCCCACCAAGGGGAAGTTGTCAAATATGGAGCACCAGAGTTCATGTCACAGTCAGTGCCTGCTCTCCACATAACTGTGGAGAATGTCCTGTCCATTGGGTAAATCAGAGTAGGGGTTTGATGTTTACTACTTGTATTGTCCTTGGTTAGTGCAATAGTTTGAGCAGACCCCCCCCCGGGTGCCGATCCACCCATCATGATGTTCTTCTTGTAGGTTTATAGGACCCTTTGGGTAAGGAAAGCTATTTCCCCATCTCCTATATTCCTTTTACCTAGAGTCTCAGTAGGATGTCCTCACATCTATCCCAATCTCCTGGTAAGTGAATACTTTCGTGGGACATGCCTTTTGGGCTACTGCCCAATTATAAGTGAGTATATACCATGTGAGTCTTTCTGTTTCTGGGTTAACTTACTCATCATAGAGCCTAATTCTCCATTTAATCCATGCTTTTAACTTTAAAATATCAGGAAGGGTACTTAAAAATATAAATAAAAATAAATACTTTCTAGAACCACAACATTCATTGTAAATTTACTTATTAGCAGATTACTATACTCCCATGAAAGAATCTTTAGACTTTGCACTAAAGGCTTCTTTAGCCCATCCAAGAGCACCTGTAGCTCTGTGCATATGCATGAATGCAAAGAGAAGGCCGCTGCAGTTAGCTAGTTCTTCCCATAGAGAATATTAATCTTAGTAATGTCAGAAGACAGCAAAAGCAAACCAAGTCATTAAATAACATGTTCTAAAACACTAAAAGAAAAAATACACTGGTCATAGTATTTTATTTTGCCACCAAAGTATTAATTTTGGAATTTCTAGCAAAGACAGAAAAGATGAAAGAGCAGAAAACAGAAAAGGGGAAAGAAAGAAAGTTATCAGACTAAATAACTGTTTGGCCTAAATCCTCTATTTTATTCATTCAACAGAAATTTATTTTTTATTTATTATGAGCTAAACTGTTTGTTACTGAAGATAAAAAATCAGCTTAGGACATAGTCCCAATTTATTATGCTCCAA
>OU015742.1:159321583-159331998 GCA_907169655.1 Acomys percivali | reverse complement strand
AAGGGAGACTCTCAGAACAAGGATTGCAAGCAGATATGGGGGCACTGGGGGTACAGAAATCAGCATTTGAATTATACAATAACCTTACATCTACATATTCTCTTTTGTTTTGTGTGTATGTATGTGTGAGTGTGTGTGTGTGTGTGTGTGTGTGTGTGTGTGTTGTTTTGGGTTTTTCTCTATTATTGAGTTTGGGGGATTTGGTTGAGGGGTTTTATGAGAGAAACACACGAAGTTGAATATGTAGAGAAGTGGGGTGGATCTGGGAATTGTGACAGGGGAATATGATCAAAATATATTATGTGAAAAAATTAAGGAAAAGAGAACTAAAGAATGTTTAGAAAAGAGTTCACTTTGTAACAGTTATAATGAAATGAGATGCATTGTCACTAAAAGGCTGCCAGAAGGTCGTAGAGATAGTCCGTGTGTGCCATGGGTCTGAGCTAGGCAGATGGAGATGACAGAAAGTAAAATGAGTATATATTTGCTTTCGAAGGGAGAGCTGACAGGGTCAGTCAGCGTGGTGCTTGGGATGCAGGACCGAGCAAAATAACCAACACTGGCTCTGAGTTCCACTCTAGAAAGAGGGTGTGTGGAGGTGCCAGCAACTGAGTGAGAACACCACAGAAGAGGGCCAAGCCTAAGGAAAAGAGTCTCACTCTGGGGCGTGTGAAGTGTGAGACAGCAGCCAGGCAGCTGAATTTAGACATCAAGTAAACAGCTGAAAATTTGAATTCGGCAGAGAAAAAAAAAAAAAAGACATGTCAGGAAATTACATTAAGGAGTCATTACCATGTAGATGGCCTGTGAATTATTTAGGATTTGCCTCTTCTGTGCCTTTAGAATTAGGATTCATATTTACCTAACCTTTATAGCTTAATGATTTTTTTTTAATACACAAGCTTCCCAGTTGGGGAAAACAGATGTTATATCAGTTTATTTGAAATATATTGCCTGAAATGAGGTATGGTGATACAGAAGCAAAAACCAAGAGTCTCACATGTTTGTTACACTCACACATCACAGAGCAGACTGAAGCGCACTGCACAAGGCCACCGGGGATGAGGACAGGCACAGAAGGCAGCTGAAATCCAACACTTCCATTGTGGCTTTTGAGGGGAATGGAAAGGTGAAGGAGGTTACAGACTAACACATTGGAATAGCCTCAGTGGCCTATTGGGGCTGAGGAGCTATGTTTGGGGCTGTTCTGCTATGTTTTGAAACTTGGCTCGAGGGCAATTAGGGTTAGACACTCGGAGCATGGGGAAGACCTTGGGCTAGCTGGTCTCAAAGCTGGGCCAAAATTGCACTTAGTTTTACAATTATGCTTAGTTGTTTAGGGGTTAAGATGTTTTTCTGTCTAGATAGATGTTTTAAGTTGGTAAAGATAAGATATGATAGATAAAATTACAATCAGAATTTTAGATGCACCAAGATAGGGAAGATGTTTTCTTCAAGGTTTCCAAATACAAATAGCCAAAACACTATGAATGTAACATATATATATACATATATATATATGTATATATATATAAATACTGATTGTTTTGTGAGTCTTCTTGCTGTAGGTAGTTTATTTATGTATGTATGTATTATGTATGTATGTATGTGTGTATGTGTGTATAGCCAAAACACTATGAATGCAACATATATAAAATTCCTGATTGTTTTGTGATTCTTCTTGCTGTAGTATTTTATGTATGTATGTGTGTATGTATGTATGTGTGTATGTATGTATATATGTAGTATGTATGTATGTATGTATAAGTATATATGTAAAAAAATGAAAAATAACAATGATAAAATGTATTATACATGTTTTTTATTTAATGAATTCAGTAGACATGTAATCAATTCCACTGGAAATCTTTTTACAACTTGACAAAATGAGTTTAAAATGTCTGGGAGACAATTAAAGAATAGACAAGTCTTATGTGAAAGGAGAGTAAGGGAAAATGTGAGTCAGTCACCACCAACTGTGCCATTGTGGACCTGACTATTTTTGATGTTTTATATCACTGGGCAGATTTTATTTGCCTATTTTCCCAAAAGTTCTTGAGTCACAATTGCTTAAGCATTTCTAACCATAATAATAAAAGAAAATATGTATACATTTAATGAGTCTTATTTCCTCTTATAAATTTTCTGTACCAAAAATATTTAACTTCCAAACACTAGTGAGGGAGTTGAAAGTGTGCTTAAGTTTAATGTCCTATCTTCAAATTCAGCAAGGGACAGACCGGATTCTTCCACATGTTAGTCCAGAGACCTCCTAATAAGTTTATAGTCGCATCAGTCATGTGTTTTATCCAACTTTAGCCATCATCTTATGCACATAAAAGAACTATAGTAAACTGGGTGGTGGCGGCACACGCTTTTAATCTCAGAATGTGGGAGGCAGAGGCAGGCAGATCTCTGGGTTCGAGGCCAGCCTGGTCTGCAGTGTGAGTTCTAGGAGAGCCAGGCTACCCTTTTGCAAAAAACAACAACAACAAAGGCCTATAGTAATAATAAATGTGGTCATTATTCACAATGACCAAATGTTAAGTTTGAATAAGATGAGTGAGAAATTTGTCCAGAAAATGTAGATCCTAGTGATGGCTGAGGAACACTGGAATTCCTCTGTGTCAAGATCCTGCCATGTTGTGCTGCCACCCTGAGACAGGGTCTCTCTGTGTAGCCTTGGCTGTCCTGAACTCACTTTGTAGACCTGGCTGACCTCAAACTCACAGTGATCTGCCTGCCTCTGCCTCCTGAGTGCTGGGATTAAAGGAGTTTGCCACCACACCTGGCTCACTTTAGATTTTTCTTATAGGAAAACAAATTTCTAATAATGAATAGCTGACTTCAGGAAGATTTTTCTGTGCTAACTAATGGTATTACCACCTGACACTAAGAGTGGTTTGCCTCCTGTTGTGTCGAACACCCTTCTATGCTGCGGTATTCATCAGAGTGCCCTACCCACTAAGGAAGATGTTAGAACGAAAACTAAGTACCACTGTATTTATAACTGAGCAAGTAACTGACAGCGCTATGAGAAACAGAGCAGCGCCTACAATGTGGGTCCTGGGAGCCCATTGAGGAACATCTAACAACAAGAGCATGAGTAAGCAAGAAAGCAAAAGATATCCCAGAGAAGAAAAAGATCAGGAGGGGACAGAGTGTAACTCCAAGAACACATATCCTGCCTAGGTCTATTTATTTTGATAAGGAAATCACAAGAGACCACAGACCATACCCCATGCGGTTCCACATAGCAAATTCCCCTGAAGCTCATTAAAACCTAGGGTGTTCTAAAGAAGGCTTGTTAAGACTCAGGCAATGCTAAAAGAAGACTCATTAAGACTCAGGAAGAAAACAGCTCAAAAGCCTGAGAGACTTCCCAAACACACAGCCTGTTGTCATTACCCTTGGTTACCCATAGGAGTGGAAGATAAGTAAGTTCCTATTGCTGAAGAGACCATGTACTTTAGAAACAGGGCCCAGATTCCCCAGAGCTGGAACTAAGATAAACAGCCCCTCCTTGAGGACTAGCTTTTATGGCATCATTTCACCCAGCTCTGATGCTTATGAACCAGCATGGCAAGGTAACCATTGGTACAGTAGTGGCACTCATACCTTGGTCGTAACCAATTATTTTCTTCTTGCACTTAAGACCCACTCAACACAGGGATATCATGCCTGGCCCTGGACACCTAACTAACAACATATTGCTGGTGAAGCCGTAGTTATTTAAGGATAATCGAGGACCAATAATTTGCTAAACCAGTATATACTCTAATAACAACCTATAAACATGCATCCTTAGTCCAAGAAAAAAGTGTTGTCCTCACCAAGAGAACTTCCCTTGGCAATAGATGGAACCACTACAGAAAACCACAACCAATCAGTTGAAGGTGGTATTAAAAGAAGGAAGTAACAGCAGTAGAAGGTGATAGCTATTGTCTTAAGGAGTATTCCTTGGCAGCAGCACTGGAAACAGTTTGAGGTTGAGTAACTCTTTGTAGTGAGAGGCTGTACAGCCTCTACTTTCAACCTACCAAAAATCTAGTAGCGAGCAAAAAGTTGTACCCATTTCAGAAGACTTGCTTTAAAATAACCACCATTCCTTGTTTGTCATTCACAAGGCTTCTGGTTCCTGGAAGGAAGTCTACTAACCTGCATCCTTGACTCTGCTTCCAGCTGAAGAGCCTGTTGGACTGCCCCATCCATCTTTTGCAAGTTGGGTTTAAAAGATCAATGCCCAGAGTGCTCATTCCTCTGCCTAGACAGAAAGGACAAGAGGTAAAAAGTGGGGCTTGTCACAGGAAGAAGAAGGAAAACACAAGCAGGCAAATGCATTGCAGGCCTTTGCCTGTCTAAGGCTGCTACCTATTAGCCAAAGCAAAGCATAAAAGCCAGCTCTAAGCTACAGGTGGGACAGTATACTCAGCCAACAGCTTAAAACTTCTATTTGCATAAGAAAGAACACGGATTCAAGAAGAGGTAAAAAAATAAAACATTAATTTATTCTACAATAGGGGAACTTGCTGAGAAGAGAGAAAAATTCTTTTCCCACAGTGGCTGTGCTATACAATTTTTCCATTCTTTATGACACCAGGCATCTTAGCAGCTACAAGCTGTTAAAAATGTCTAAATAAACAGATATGTTTGTCTGTTTTCATTCCATGTCTAGGTCTCCAAGGCTCATGTCTCACCAGATGGGAAATTATTCAAAAGGAAAATGATGATCCATTTTAGCCAGAAAGAATATTGAACTATGTTACAGAACAGCTGGCATGGCCCTTCAGCTCAAAGTAAGCTTTGCCTTGGCTCAGACCCCATTCATGAAATTCTGTGCTCAGAAACAATAGAATACAACCACTCTAATAGCCATATTAAGGTTAGTTTAGGAGTCATCCTGAAAAACTCAGAGGATGAGGAAACTAAGTAAGTAAGTAGATACAAGACCACAAGCCATCATAAAAATTCTAGCCAAGGACATTTGTACTAATTTCTCAGTGGGGCCAAATCTCTTTGTGTCTCAGATGACCAAAGACCTGTGTCTAGCAAAGTAAGTATTATAACGCAAAGAGAATTATCTCAGGTCATCACGGGGCTTAGAAAAAAAATTGAACTAACAAAATAAAGGATAGCTCTATTATGTCTCAGTGAGAGCATGGTACCAGGGCTATGTACCAAGTCATTCAACATCATTTGTAGTTTTCTGGATATTTCAGTTAAGTGTAATTTTAGGGCATCTCTACTTGTTTCTCTTCTCACATCACAGGATTCAGTTGCTCTACATCCATTCTTCTTTGGGCCTCAAGATGCCTACACTACTAATTGCAGCATTCAGGAAAATGAAGACCTGAGGTTCCTCAGTTCAACCATAGTGAGTTTAGATGGAGACAGTCCAAGCTATATAGTGATACTCTACTCAATAATTTTAAAGCAGCCTACTACCAATCAACGTCCTGTATTCCTTTTCCAGAAAAATAATTCTCCTCAACTTTCTCCTTCACCTTCTCCTTTCTCCTATAAAAGCACAAGCCCTTCTGATGTTATTTAGTTGGGTTCCCAAGACAGATAAGGGAGGCTAGAGCATTGCCCATACCCCAGACATCTCTCAAAGAGCAAGGCAGGAGTGGGGCTGCTCCCTAACCAAGTCAGGCTTGTGCCTATTCAACTCCATAGAGACAAAGGCCACATCATGATAAAGTCTGTTAAGCTTCATTTCTACATCAGAGAACTGGCTGTCAGCAGTCATGAGTCAGGCAGTCTGCTAATCTGACTGATACACTTGCAAAACCCCACCCCCCCAAACCCTCCCCCACCTGGATACTACACTTCCTCCCTTGACCTTTTTCCTCTCACTAAAGCTATATAAGCTGGCCTCCCATTTCAATAAAGGAGCTGTCCTCTGACACAGTCTTCCTGATTGCTCATAGTACCCATGGCTGCCCAAGATCCTGCTCCCCAACAGTTCTGCATCCTGAGGCTTCAGGTTCATAACTACCAATGGGGGGTTGTTGGGGAGGGAACCCAAAATTTAAGGGAGGGCTCATCTAGGTGACTGGAATTGATTGCCCCTTGGGTTATCATCCTAATAATATCTCAAACACTGGGCTTTTTTTCTTATAGTTGGGGTATTTCAACTTGACCTTTAGGTTAACAGGATGCAGTTCTGCATTTCTCTTGAGAGGAGGTTAACTAGGGAATTTGCCCCCTTCAACTCCTCAGATTGCCAATTTTTTGTTTTGTTTTTGGTTTGGGGATGGGTTAGCAGCACTGAATGTCTTGATAGATATGGGTGCCTCTAGACCAAACCATATGTCAAAAAGCATCAAGAAACTACCCAGTCTTGGGCACTTCATTGTGAACAAGGAAATCAAACTATGCATCCAGAAGCTTCTGTGCTTTTTGGAATCAATAAAGAAAAGTTTCACACAAAATAGAAAAGCCCAGTCTTATATAAAATGCATTTCTCCTATAGAAACCTGAAGAACCCAAGTGACTGTTTCTCTTTGTAATTAAACATGGCTTTTGAGTTTTCCAATTAATGAAGAATATATTAAGGTGAGTGTTTAATTGATTTTGGATGGCAAATAACCTTCAAAAAACATTCCTAAAAGACCAGCCATGTCAGTAATATCATGCGAGGGATACAGAGACAGGAAGATACTTGGAACTGATTAGCCAGGCGACTGGCCTATCTAAATCAGCAAGCTCAGTAGGCATGATTAAGGAAGATATCATATGTCAAACACTGGCTTTCATATGCTTGTGCACACATGGGCACAAGTACATACATACACATATGCAGAGACATGAACAAGTACACATACATATAACACACACACACACACACACACACACACACACACATATACACACATGCATGAACTCACCCCTCCCTATATACTTAGCCCAAATCGTGATATATAAAAACCTATAACTTTTACCAGATTTTTCTAGTCTTTTTTTATAAGATATAGACTCTGGAAAAGTATTACTTGTGACTCAACAAAATTCCATATTACTGACCTTTTTAGCTGCTTGATTCATTTACTAGGGTGCTATAACTGCACTACAAAGAGGAGGCCGCAATATCAAGAATGAGGAGGAGCATTGCTCGGTGAATTTCCCTCTTACCCAGGCTCTCATCTGGTATTTCCGAGCCTCTCAACCTTTCTCTCAAGCTATTAATATTATCACTATGTTGACCTTTGATGCTGTTTGCCATTTTGAAATTTACAGATCAGCAAGCACCAGTAAATCTTGTCAGAATGAATGCAAATGCAAGGCACAGTCATTACCGACTCCTCGTGGTAAAGAATAGCTCGCTACAGTGTTATTAGGGAGACACGATTTATCCTGATTGCCAGGAAGATGAGACACCCTGAATGTAAGCAATAAACTCACTCAGAGAAATAAATCCGCCTGGCGTTGCCCACACAGAGGTTGGCGCTGGTGGATGAATGCTATCAGGACAGCCGTGGCGGGTGATGGATTCACACTCGCTCAGTTCCCCTCCCCTGCTGGAGTATGAATGTCAATTTGCTCTCGTTCATTCTGTTCATCACGAGTTGAACTCCGAAAAGGAAGCTGGGTAAATCACGACCCAGATGCACGATCCCACCTCTGCATCGGATGTGCCTTCATATTTCAACCCTGCACACTGTTTCCAGAGGCACCCCAGGATTCACACCCCAAGGGATCCCAGGCCAGAGAGCGTTCTTTGCTCTGTTGGATGTGCCATTTCCTAAACACAAGCAAGCGCTTCGCAAACAATTGGACTGTGGACTCACAGCAAAATTCCAGTTGGTGACCACTCTGTCATCTCCGTGTCTTCTAAGTCATTGTCTTCTCTATGAGAGGTTTTTGCAGCAGGTTTTATCAGACAAGGGATTTTTAATGTAGTAATCTTTTCATAGGAAGAGTGTGAAAGATCAAGTACACTCTAGAAAGTTCAGCTAAAAAGTGATGTCTTTTACATGTGCTAAAAAAAAAATATGGTTAGAGGGACAGTAGGTGTTTGTGAGTCTTTGGAGAAATGAGGGATGTTTGAAAAAGGTTGATTCTAAATACATGGAAAGGAGGCTATCTGAGTATGCAGAGGAGACCTGTTTGCAGTGGGTGAAGACTGGTTTGGGCCTCCCAGTTTTCAGCTAAAGTACTCACACTTTAAAAGCCCTGAGACATCGCAGCCAGCAGACACAGAACAATACTCTGAAATGTTCTCAAGATCCTCTAATCAAGAATTGGCCCATCCTAACATTTACCCCATCAATGTGCTGCTGGAGTGCATGAAGGGAGGAGCCTGCCCTGAAGAACCAAGGCTGCAGGATCTCCATGATAAAGAGCAACAACAGGGTATCTGAGAGGAGTCTCAGTGATGATCCAGTATGGACAGTGTAGCGTAAGCCAGAGGCCTGGCACCAGACCAATGACTCACTGTAATGAACATTTGCAAGTAAAGCTGTTTGGACAAAAGAGTATACTGTGTGACACACTGCAGCTTCTACAGCAAGATGTTTTTATTTTGTTTTGGTTTGTTTGTTTTGTGGAGGAGGTTGCAAGCGTGGATAGCAAATATGGAAAAACTGACAGATGAGTGAGATTGGTCTGCATGGTGTGAAATTCCCAAAGAATTTAAAAAAGTTGCGGTTTGGTTGGTTGGTTGGTTGTTTTTTTGTTTGTTGGTTGGTTGGTTGGTTGGTTTTCTTTTGTTTTTTGGTTTTTTGAGACAGGGTTTTTCTGTGTAGCCTTGACTGTCCTAGACTCACTTTGTAGACCAGGCCGATCCACCTGCCTCTGCCTCCTGAGTGCTGGGATTAAAGACAAGAGCCACCACACCCAGCTTAAACAAAGTATAATTGTCACAGAAGCCTTCAAAATCCAGAAGGAAGGAGCAGGTGTCAGATCTTAAGTACAGCATATCAAATCATCCATTTTATAATTCTTTAAAATAATCCATTTTATGATCCTTGAAAGGCATTATAAGTTAGAAATGGAAAATGGAATCTCTTTATAGTCTGAATCAAATTTAAAGAATAATATGAAACAGTATAAGGTTTAAAGTCTATACAGGTTTTATTATAAAACTAGACCCCTTAAATAATCTAAATTACATTGGCAGCATATTTATAAGCAGCAACACCTTAGAGAATGGGTTTTAAAACAAAGAACTGACATTTGATGTAGAAATTTTTAAACCAGTTTTTTACATACTTGCTAAGTGTGGGTCAAAGGACACTCTATCTACAGAGCTCAGTGGCAGATTGACAGTCCACTAAAAGTTTCACTGAAAATAAATTACTTCATGTAGAGAGTTTTTTTTAAATAAACAAAAGGAATCCATGAAAATAGAGGATAAAATAGTTTCCTGTTTCTGATGAAGTCTCTGATGAATAAAGTGTTTCTCCAAAGCTTTCAGCTGTCAGAAAAGCAAACAGTAATTACACTATTCTTCTAATAAGAATTGCTACTCTGCTAAAATGCCCTATTTACTCTGGACTAAACCTTTCCAAATTAATTTAAAATTTGTGTGTGCATGCACATTCATACCGGGAGTAAGGGATAGATTTCAACTGGTTTACCCAATCACTCTTCATCGTATTTTCTGAGGTGGAATCTCTCTCTGAGTCTGCACCTTGCCAAGTCAGCTGGACCAGCTCCCAGCAAGCTTCAGGGATCCCCCAGTCTCCTTGTCCCACCACTGGAAGAACAGGCGTGCCTCCACATCAATCTCAGGCCCTTCTCCAACACAGGGAGCTTTATCCACTGACCTATCGTCCCCTGCCCAACTTTAAAAAAATCTAAAGCACAATCTCACTATTCTTAATTAGTGAAGACTCTAAGATTTAAAAGCAAAATTGATAGAAACACATGTGTGCCTACTTGTAAAACTAAATAACACTGCAAAGTTATTTCATAAGCAAGAGAGCAATTTGCCCAACACAACTTTATGCTTTTTGAACCATAACAAGAAACAAAACTTCAAATCAGAGTCTAGAGTCAGACAGACAAAAGAGACAGCAAAATTATGTACTCAAGCATCAACAAGACTTTTTTACAAACTGAAGGCAAAGTTTTGTCATATGTATATTTCAGGAAATGAAGAATAAGCCAGGTATGATGGTGCAAGACTTTAAAACCCAGCACTTGGGAGGCAGAGGCAGGCAAATCTCTGTGAGTTCGAAGCTGGCCTGGTCTACAAAAGTGAGTCTAGAACAGCCAAGGCTACACAGAGAATCCCTGTCTCAAAAACAAACAAACAAACAAACAGAGAGAGAGACAGAGAGAGAGAGAGAGAGAGAGAGAGACAGAGACAGAGACAGAGAGAGAGAAAAGAAGAAGAAGAAGGAGAAGGAGGAGGAGGAAAAGAAGAAGAAGAAGAAGAAGAAGAAGAAGAAGAAGAAGAAGAAGAAGAA
>OU015742.1:159310292-159321573 GCA_907169655.1 Acomys percivali | reverse complement strand
AAGAAGAAGAAGAAGAAGAAGAAGAAGAAGAAGAAGAAGAAGAAGAAAAGAAAAAAGAAATGGAAAATAAAAGTAAAATGCTTCCAGGTTACCAAATTGTGAATTGTTCCTATGCCAACAAGGGTTGTAACAATCATGCCCGCCACACCTTCTCTGAAATTCAATCTGACTCCTCGATATCTATTCGCTAGTTTTGTGACAAAAATGACAAGAACTTATTAAAAGCAAATTACTGAGTTTCAGGTGAGCAGTTTGTTTATTGTTTTAAGCCACCTCAAAAACCAAGGAATAAAACAGGCATGAACAAAAATTAACTAAATATAAAGGAGAATGAATATCTTCAATACTGTGTTTAATTTCTTAATTTTTAAAAGAAAAATAAATCCTACTAACTACCCTCCCACTAGGAGCATTTTTTTCTTGTCTTATATTTTAAAGCAAATTATACTGACAATTTCATATATTCTTATAATATACTCCTCCATCCCTTCCTAACCCTGTGCTACCTTCCTTTTCCCAGAAGTCCTTTTCCCACTATCATGCCTTTTTGTTTCTATTTTGTCACCTTCCTAGTTTAACAAGGGCCACATAGGAGACCATGGGTGTGGAGTTATAAGGAGATCATGGCAACTCCAGATACAGTGGCTAAACACTGGAAAATCCTAGCATCCATCAGTAGAATAAGGGATAAAAATTTTGGTACTAAAATTCTGGCAAAAAGAAGGATACAAACTATTAATGAAATTTTAAAAACTATCAAAAATATGTGCAGCACAAAGCAACAAGTATTTACACAACTTGGTCAACTGACGGTTGGTGAATAATCTAAACTGGTCTACGCTAATAAAAGTCATAACAGTGGGGCTGGGGAAATGGCTCACTTAGGAAAGTGCTTGCCACACAAGCCTAAGAAGCTGAATGCAGATGCCTTGAACCCACATAAAAGCCAGGTGAACATATGATCCCAGCACTGTGGGACAGACCATCGAGTTCAGCCAAACTGATACGATCTTGTCCTAAGGAGTGGGGGTGGGGGGAGTGAAGAGCAACAATTCATTTGTAGCCCCCATATGTACACACACCAGCTCCAAAGAGGTGCACACACCCATATGAACAGGTACATGTACCATACGTATGCAACTGCAAACAATGGTCCACTAAAGGCAACTGTGTACAAAAACAAAAACAAAAACAAAAAACAAAAACAAAACACATTCTGCTTGGAAGTAGATGTAGTTTATATATACTTAAACAGTTGTCAAAATTCACTGCATCTTAACACTTAAGATTTGTATATCTCTGTGAAGGTAAATCTTATCTTAATAAAGTATAAAATGGAAACTATTTTAGCTCACTAGTCAAAAGTCACTACTGAAACTGGCACAAATAAACAGTGTATGAATTCTCAAGGCGGAATCTTGTAGAAGGATTTTGTGATTTTTGAACCCCCAAGGCTTGCTTTTTGGTGAGTGGATATAATGCAATAGCAGCTAACACTTTAAACTACACTTTTGTAGTCTTCCATATTTTATGACTGACATACTACAACACAGGCAATTTGCCCAGATTGCATCACGAGGCTGAAATCAGAGGCAAGATCAAGAATCCAAGCTATTGTTGGGCTTGCATAAGATACAGAGAAGAAACCATTCTATCAAGCACCGAAAACTTGTATTTTAAAATCACTTAGTAATTTTACAGACTGAACATACCAATTTGTTTGCCTCATGTAAAATGGTCAAACAATAGATAAAAAAAATCTGTCAATTTTAACTGTGAAACATTTCTTTTAATAAATAATAGCTCTGACAAATACAGAGGACAAAATAAAAAATTGAATTAAAATGTAAATAACATACTAGTATTGGTAATAATTCTCTGAAAGAATGAATAATATATCTAAAAGTTAAGGCAGATATTGCGGCACATGCCTTCGCACTCAGGAGGCTGAGGTAAGTGGGTCTCTGAGTTTGAGGTCAGCCTGGCTTACGAAGAGAGTCCCAGGATATCCAGAGCTACAGAGAGAAACACTGTCTCAAAAATAAAATAAAATAATATATATCTTAATAAAGTATAAAATACAAGATATCCTAGCTCACTAGTCAAAAGTCACTACTGAAACCACATAATATGGCAAAATTGAAGAGTATAGGAGTTCTCATACATATATGTATGTATGTATGTGTGTGTACATATACATGTGTATATATATGGATGTAAATATGTGAATACATACATATATACATACATACATACATACATACATACATACATACATAAAATACACACTTCCCATAACTTTAGGCAGTTATAAAAGTATAGAAAATTTATTTCAGAATTTACTACTCTACCCACAAAATATTGCAGATAAATATTATAGTCCTAGGATTCAGAAGGTAGAGGCAGAAGTATCCAAAGTTCAAGGTTATCCTTTCCCATAAAAAGAATTTTCTATGATATAAATACATGAGATCCTGTCTGATAATAAAATTATGATAGGAAGGAGAGACGAAGGGTGGAGGGAGGGAGGGATAGATGGATGGAGGGAGAGAGGGAGGGAGGGAGGGAGGGAGGGAGGGAGGGAGGAAGGAAGGAAGGAAGGAAGGAAGGAAGGAAGGAAGGAAGGAAGGAAGGAGGCAGCTGATTTTAAGGAAAGCCAGAGCGTCCCTCCCCACAGTCTAGTCCTCATTTTGTTATGGTCACAGACTTTTAGAATTGAAGGGACACCTGATGGACTTTCTCTTTAAATACGAATAGGTATGTGCTTATACACAAAAGAATTTGCACGTCATTTCTGGAAATCCGTAAACTGATGATTAATTAATTTCTTAAAAATAAATCATTTTAACAGCCCATAATGATTCAGTTAATGGCCATTAAATTCTAAATGCTGGAGAGAGAAATGATTCATAGTGCAGGCAGGAACTTCTCCATCTGATGGAAAAAAGCCTCTGATGCAAGTAACACTCTTGGAAGCTGTGGCACTAAGGCTTTCCATGATTTCAACCCAGGTCTGAATAAACCATAAGTTTTAAATCCCAGCTTTTACTATATGTGAAACTGATGATCAAGTAGGATATTAAACAAATTATCGGTTTCACCAACAAGGCTTGGTTTATATAGATGTGTTTTCAGACCTGTGAGAATAACTGCAAAGCCCCCCTCCTTCATTCCCACCACAGTCCAGTGACACCAACTGATTGGGAAAACTAAAGTAGATAAAGTCATCCTCCAAAATGGTACTTTAATTTAAATATAAAATACTCTCTAAAGGAAAGGAAAGAGAGGAAGAGAAAGGATAGACTATTTAGAAAAACCAAAATTCCCTGTAATTACTACACTGTTCCTTTAAAATACCCTTAGTCTGATTGATGTGTTATTTGCATTTGCTTTCAGACAGATTTCTTAACAGCAAATTGTTTCCATTTTCATTTGTAACCTGTGGTGACATGGAGTGAACTGAGTTTTATAAATTACCATGGAAATTGGTGAAGCCAACAATTTGGCAGAACAAAAGCCCCAAGGATATGACAAGCTCAGGGAGAATATGGGGTTTGCAATTGCAGACTCAAATTGGAGAAGAAAACATTTGAATTGCAAATCCCTTAATACTAAAAGTGGACACTGTTTTTAGCTCCTCTACCCAGTAGTTTTACAGGAAGATTAAAATCGGTCACTCTGTCAGCACTACTGATTACTCGGACTTTACTTATATACCCTCAAATTATAGCACGCTCTTCACCGGAAGTGTGCATTAGGATCATCTACTGTTAACTGCTTATGGCTAGTAAACGTGTCTCCGTCACTTTAAAGCCCTTCTTTGAGCAGCATCATGACCAGATGGCTCAGTGAAGTCACTTTGTGTGAGACCATGACTAAGTGCTGTCGTGGGTGCAGCCAGTTTCTCACAGAATCCAAGTTAACCTCTTTTTAAGTCTCTGCCACAGAAGAACTGTGACATGCTCTATTTGCAAACCGTCTGCATGAAACCAAGAGCACAGGAGTCCTGAAGCTGCTGGCTTGGATAAAATGAGGGTGCAGTTAAGAAGAAAAAGGTTAGGGGAAGAACAAGCTGAGAACTAAAAACGCAGATCTAAAATGATGTCCCTGTCTGTTTATAGGTTCTTCTTGCAGTGCAGAAAGCAATCTCCTAAGCTGTGTTTGGTCCAGACACTTAGTTCTTTTCTCTGCTGTAGCCTGCTTTTGTGAGTGAGTTTGTTTGTTTGTTTGTTTGTTTGTTTGTTTGTTTACAACTCGCTGAAATAGTAAGAACCTTGTGCATGGAAAGTCTGTGCTCTATTGCTCTGATGATCCTAATTATCTCGGGTTTGCTTGTTCACTTGTGTATTGTAGAAAGTCTTGGCTCTTAGGCCTTTATCATATCTTCCCTTTAGTTGTCAGTTTTTCTGCCACAACTTCTTTCTTACCACCATGTTGTTTCTACCATGCATTATTACTATCTCATCAGGAAAGCTCTGGACCAGTATGTTAATCTATAATGATTCTTGGGAGTATAAACACACTTAAAAAGGAAGGAGACTTTTTAGTTTGTTTCTGCATTTACACACAGTAGATGAACCATGGGAGCTTTTTTAAAATGCATTTCATAAAGATCACTGAATTGGAACTAAAGGAGACCATGGGGATTCTCTAGTCAACAGCGAAACATTATGATTTTGCACATAAAGCACCTTGGCCTGAGGAGGACTATGATTTACTGAAAGGAACTCAGTGTGTAGCAGAGCTAGTCCATATAAACTCTCAGGTCCATAAGCCCAAAGCCCCACTGATACTAAATGTCTGCACTAGAGACAAAGTCTTCCTGGCTGATAAGGAGTAAATTCATTCTTCCATTTCCACTGTGACCGCTCTTAAGCTTTGTTCTTTCATGGCTTTGGGTGGTGTCATACCCACATCCTTTTAAAGTAATCATATAAACACTCGATTCCACACTAACCTGCTTCCAAGTACATTTTCATTTGCTTTGCTAAAACCAGCCCTGCCTGTCTCTATGCCTCGTTAGAAATTGACAGTAATACAATCACATCCAATCTGAGACCTGAGATCTGAGATCAACAACATTTTCCCAGTTAAGAAGCCCCAAGAGGGAAAGCAAGTCTCACATGGGGAGAAAAAGCAATTCTGAGTTCTGACACATTGTGGCATTATAATTAAACTTTGAGAACGAGAAGAGACCTGAGCACTGGCCAGTCCAACATTCCCCCAAGGACTCCTTGTCCTCGAGAGGCACAAGACAGGTAAAGATTCCGTGGCCTGGTAGACTGAGAGACTGTACAGTAAAACCCGTTTAAATTCGTTTCTTTCTCTATAAAATCACCATAGCCTTTTGGCCAGCAAGCCTTGTGATACTCAAAATTTACAGACTATGTACCCAAATTTATTTGGACAAGAAATAAGCTTATAGAAGATCCAGAGTTAACATCTTGAGAAATACCATTAGGGAAAGGGTTATTCTAGAGCAGGTCTACAAATTGTAATCCTGTTAATGGTAGAATTAAAGCAAATAAGCCTTGCCAATCTGTTACCAACAATGGAAGCATGTCAGTTTATTTTTAGCCCTGTGGCTTTAGAAAACTCACCCTGGCCTCCTCAATGAGATGAAAATGGTGAGAGGGAAGAAGCAAGCAGGGAGCCTCCCTCAGGGTGTGCTGTATACAGGACTCAAGTAGGGCCTTGCAACGGCTGGTTTCCATCAGCAACTTGCCACGATACAGAGTCAGCTGAGAAGATGATTTCAACAGGGAACTGTCTAGATGAGGTTGTCCTGTGCATCTGTCTTGGGTGCTAACTGTTGTGGGAAGACCTAATCTAAAAGTGAGTGTCAACACTCCCTGAGGGGTGTTTTATTTTGCGTTTGTTTTGTTCTGTTTTGATTTTTGGCTTTTCAAAACAGGGTTTCTCTGTGTAGCCTTGGCTGTCCTAGACTTGCTTTATAAACCAGGCTGGCCTCGAACTCACAGAGATCCATCCTTCTTTGCCTCTCTGAGTGCTGGGATTACTGGCATACACCACCATTCCAACTCTGAGTTTCATTTTTAAGAGACATTGTTTTAATTTTTAATTTATTATAATTTATTCAGATTACATCCTGAATGTTATCCCCTCACTTGTATCTTCCCTTTCCTACCCTACCTCCCTCTGCCTCCCTATTCCCCTCCTCTAGACCTCTGACAGAAGGGGACCTCCTCACCCACCATATGATCACTGCCTATCAGGTCTCATTCAGATAGCCTGCTTCCCCTTCCTCTGTGTGCCGCCAGCCCTCCCCACTAAGGGGAAATGATCATTGTACCCAGGGGACACCAAAGTTCCTGTCAGAGGCAGTCCCCGTTCACCCCACAATCATGTAGAATGAGCTGTCCATATTAATATGAGTGTGCACTGGTGCTTACAAAGGCCAGAAGGCAGTATGAGATCCCCTAGAGCTGATGGTGGGAATTAACTGACGTGAGTGCAAGGGACAGAACTCTGGCCCTATTCAAGTGCAGCAACTGCTCCTAAGCACTGAGCGATCTCTTCAGTCCTGGTCCTGGACTTTCTGAAAAGACGTGAGCTGATCACAAGCAGGAATGCATCAATCTACTGTGTCAGTTGCTGATTGTGGATGCAGCTGTTCTGGGTTCCTGCTGCCTCGACTTCCCTTTAGTGATGGACTGTGGTCTGCAATTGCTGCCTGACTTGAACACTTTCTCCCATTGGGTGTTTTGTCACAGCAAAGAAGACAAATCTAGGGTGGACATGATCATTCACATCTCATTTTTTATTTAAAAAAAAAAACATGAGCACTTATTTTATTGTGCGAATAATGACAGCATATTAAAAACACTTAACCTTAAAGTCACACAAGAAACTCTGCTTATACAGCGAAGGAAATTTTCAAAATTATGTTTACAATGTTGTGGCTAACCTTTTAACAGACCAAAAAAAGGAACATTTTGAGCAACAATATGCATAGTAGTTGTAATACATTAGCACTGAAAATACATGTTCCTCAGTGAGTTCACAATGATACAGAAAAGAAAAAGAAAAAGTGTAAATCACTGTTGAGTGCTAGGTGAAAATCCTATTATGATTTTCTCATTCAGAGTATACCTGAGATAAGAAAATAGCTGATGAAAGGAAGTTTCTCTCTATACAAGTTTTCCAATTCATGAAAGAAGGGGGAGAAAAGTAATAACAATGTCACACTAATGAAGTGACAGCTCTAGACAGCAATCAATCCCCTAAATAACAGAAGATCCTCAGGTTCCTCTGGGGGTGGAGAGGCTCTATAAAACATCCCTGCCCTAAAACTGAACCTGAATTTGATCAACTTCTTTAATCTGAATGCCTTTTAGAATAAATACAGGTCTCAGAGGAGCATGTTAAATGATCCCACTATGGTAAAATCAGCAAGATCCGCAAAAATGAAAAATTCTGCAGCTGAACCTAGTTTCTTCAACAAATAAATTGCAAGGGGAACAGGAGACAGGCAGAGAACACAGCCATGAATCTCAAGTTCCTGTCTTCTATTGGTAGCCAGATGGTATTATTTTAGGAGTTTGATAAATTTACAGTTTTTAATTAGCTTCTTTATAGGGATGCATGCAGCACTACACTTTAAAGTGTAAGGTTGAAGGGTCTGGAGAGATGCTTCTGCAGTTAAGACTGTGTTTCGCCCTTTCAGAGGAGCCAAGTTTGGTTCCTAGCACATACCTGTCTGTAACTCCGGCTCCAGGGACCAAACGACATAGTCTGGCCTTCCCAGACAACTGTGCTCATGTACTTACACACATACTCATAATAAAAATTAGAAGACATCTTTAAATAAAAGGTTGGCAATATGGGTCAGTAGTACAGAAAGGCCATGAGAATCCACACAAGACAGTGCCAAAAAAGCAAGTTGTCAAAAATGTAAAAGCTAGATTAAAATCACATGGAAATAGACTGTGTTTTGTATTTAGCTTTGTCTTGGTTGCTTTTCTGCTGCAGGGGAAGCAGGGTGTGCACTAAAACCAATTTAATGAAGAAAGGGCTTATTTTGGCTTAGTACCCCAGAGGACACAGTCCGCCATGACAAGGAAGGCATGGCAACAGCCAGGAAAAACATGTCCATGAGAGCAGAAAGCAGAAACCAGAAACATTGCATTTTATCCAAATAGAGAGCAGAGAGAGAGACAGATAGACAGATAGAAAGACCAAGGGTGAAATAGAGAAAGACGGAGACAGAGACATGGACAAATAACAACAAGTAAGGTGATGCTTTGACACCTCAAAGCCTGTGCCCAGTGAGATACTTCCTCCAGGAAGACTCTACATTCTAAAGGTACCATAAGCTCCCCCAAACAACTCCATCAGCCAGAGACCAAGTGTTCAAATACCTAAGCCTACTGGGTACATTTCTCATTCAAGCCGCACAGGCGTATAATTGGCAGTACCTGCTTATCCCAAATTGATTTCTTGTTAATTGTGTTTTGTTTCTTCGAAGTCTCCAGAAGCAGCTGTTATTATTTACATGTTTGCTGCTTAGGGAAAAACATGTTACCCGGTTGTACAACCAGAAACAAATTAATGTGAAGGACCTCTGATATAATTCTGCTTCGACATTTTTCTAATATATTGCAAGTATTTATATGATCTGAAAACTGACCTATTAAAAATACTCTAACTGGATGTTGGTGGCACACACCTTTAATCCCGGCACTTGGGAGGTAGACACAAGCAGATCTTTGTGAATTCAACACCAGCCTGGTCTACAATCTGAGTTCCAGGACATCTAGAGATGTTATACAGAGAAAAGCAAAAATGAAAATCAAAACAATCAGAAAACCCTAGACAAAGCACAGTTATAAAGCAGCTACAAGGAACAAAAGTTAACTAAAGGATTTTAAATGACTTTATGCAATTACTATGTGGTCAACGGATGTGGCAGAACATCCTCATCAGTAACTTAGGCTCTATGAGTATATAAAGGTAGCCTTGCTTCCCAAAGAGAAAGAAGGGGGAAGCTGTCAGCCTGCTCTGTGGGTAGCAGTGAGAGCAGGATTAGTGTATATTTGGATTGAATCCTGAGATGGAAAACGCACCAAAAGAAATTCCCGTCCTTCCTTTTAGTACCTGCACAACTGCAGAGAAAACTAAACTGACACGAAATGCAGCTCTTCACTGATGAAAAGAGAACGAATGGAGGAAAGATGAGAAGATGGCAACGGAGGTAACGAATACTCAAAAAAATGCAATTTAATGCTGTCTCTGAAAATTTGCCTTCAGGTAATTTGAAGACATAAGCAAAATCATATCTTCCAGTTGCCTGAATCCTTAAGGATCTAAATCAAGAATTAAGCCATATGTGAACCTTGGATGAATTTAAGCACTGCGAAGAGAGTCAAGGTTATGCACCCAATATTTTTTTTTAATCAATGCCTAAAAGCATAAAATAGCAATTATCTATCACTTGTCTCCAAGTGACTGGCACTATCTCAGATGACACAGCCATTGTGCGACATTCCCATCTCAATGATAAAGATGGAGGGGATAAGCAGCTTTCTTAGGGTACCAACAAGAAAGAGGCGAGGCAGAAATGTGAACCCAATTTTAGTTTCAAACTCCAGCATTTTTTGTGTCTCGGGAAAAGCAATAGTTAGTTTGCTGCACCATCACTGCCCATTCAGGCTCCTAAATGAGCAGTATCGGCAAGGCATCCTAAACAGGCAGCAGCCACGATCACGCACACTCTGGAGACATCCTATACTCAGAGTCTAGCTCTCTACCTGCCCGCAGACGCCACCTGTGGTACCTGCCAGATAATATAGAAGGAGAGATCATGGAAACACAGCTAATCAGCTAGGTAAAGGGTGGGGGCTGCTGGCTGTGAGGTCCCTTACTTGGCAACCCATTTCCCTAGAGCTGAAAGCAAGTATAGAGGGTAGAGAATCAAAGTCTACATTTGAAATCTATACCTTCTGTTTGTAATTAGAAGAAGCTTTTGATTTTAGACTTTTCCTTCCCATCAGTGAAGACTGCATACTCTAATTCACAAGGGAGCTTGGAGTCTTGACATCCAGACATGACAAAGAAAGCTCCGCAGGAGAGCAAGCTACAAACAATACTCCAAGCACCTCTCAAGTTCCATTTAATTAACCGAGATGATTCTTTTTCTGTAAAAAGACAGAAACACTGTCATTTCTCTTGCCTGTTCCTCTAGACAACAGGATACCTTGGAGCTTCACCTCAGAACGTGGAAAATAGGCCAATGTTAACAACCGCCAAAGCCTAAGGGATTGATGAGCATTAAAAACACAGATACAGGCACACCTCTCAGGGGCTGACCATACGAGAAGAACTGTGCATGTTTAGAAAAGCCAGAATGGAAAAGTCTGAGCATTTCCATGATCAAGCCTCCAAGCACTGAAGACACATTTACTTGATGGAAAATGGCCTCCCTGTTAGCAGATGGATTGTGGGAAACAATCAGCCGCACTTTAGTAAGCACTCAGTAGTTCCTTTTCAGCATTTCTCCCATATCTCTGATGTCTTTCTTTGGCTTTAGTCCCACTTCTATATATTCTTCCTTATTCTCTTCCATCACTATGATAATATTCCATTTCAGAGGGAGGTCACTGAGATGGATCAGGTGGCAAAAGCCCTTGCCCAACCAGCATGACAGCCTGAGGTTGACCCCATGTTTTAATTTTTTAATCTTGTTCCCTTTGTTTTTGAGATTACAATGATATCATCTCTCCTTCACCCTTTCATTTCTCCAAACCTTCTTGCATACTCCACCTTGTTTTATTTCCAAGTTCAATTGTGAGGCTATGTCACCTAGTAATGACAGAAGATACTGCCCCACAAAGTCTTACACACATGACTGCCTAAACATCAGCTGAACAAGGACAGGAGACATACCAATTAGACAGAGGAAAGCCCAAGAAGTCTGAACTCATGTTTTTGGTTCTTGTTTTCTTTTGTGTTGTGTTGTTTGGTTTGGTTTTCAAATCTGGATGTGGTGGCTCACATAGTAGTCCTAGCACTTTGGTAGCAAATTGGGAAGTAGAGACAGAGGCATCACCAAGAAGCTCAGCCAGCCTGGAGTACACAGAAACAGCAAGAGAAACCCCTGGCCTTAAAAACAACAACGAGAGAACTGACTCCCCTACAAATGTCTTCTGAGTTCCACATGCCAGCCATGGCATGTTCGTACCTGCATTTGCATACACACATATACACACATATATACACACACACACACACACACACACACACACACACACACACACACACA
>OU015742.1:159289970-159302351 GCA_907169655.1 Acomys percivali | reverse complement strand
TCTTCTTCTTCTTCTTCTTCTTCTTCTTCTTCTTCTTCTTCTTCTTCTTCTTTCTCTCTCTCTCTCCCTCTCTCTCTCTCTCTCTCTCTCTCTATATATATATATATATATATATATATATATGAATTTCCTTATATATATTTGAATTTCCTTTTCTTATTGTTTCTCTTACCTTTTTCTGAATCAGTCAGAATTAAAATAATGTCTGAGAATTCAAGTCCTCCAGAGCAAGTAAAATAACACTAAAATGTTCTAACAACATTTTCAAAATTCAAGACACATGACATTTTAAAATAAATTTGGTCATAAATAAATATATTGAGCATCTTAACGGATGCTTTTTTCTAAAATCTCTTCATTCATAAGAAATTTAAATTAGAAAGAAAAAGATTATCAAGAATTTTTTATTATTTACCTAATTTATTCAGATTACAACTCAATTGTTTTCCCCTCACTTGTATCCTCCTGTTCCTCCCTCCCTTCCTCTTTCACCCTCTTCCCCTCCCCCAAGTCTGTGACTGAAGGGGACATCCTCCCCCATCACAGAGCAAAATTCTGATCTCTCTAAGTTATTCTACATTTTTTCAAAGGTTAACTATTTTTATAAAACATAGATAAATACACATCTCTTATGTCCGAATCAGGTTCATTTCTATGTCTGGAAGCAAAAAAAGAAACAGGAAAATTGTAAGGAGATCCAGATGCCAGAGATTAAATTAAACTTGAATACCATCTACAGTTTGTGTCATTAAATGGTTTAAGATTTTTGATGCACAAACTAAACATATTGGCTTTTAAATATTGATATCTAGCTGCAGGCTTTACTTTAGCCCTAGCTGTGTACAATAGTCATGGCAGCTAGTAAACCTATGTGCAAAAGCTGAGTCCCTTTGATACCATAATGCTTGTATTTTTCCATTTGAGGAACCAAATAATACTAACCTTGTTCTTCCCACTCTACAAAAGACAATCTCCCATTGGCCATGATCTATGAGATTTTCTTTACAATATTTTTGGGTTTGTGACTAACTTCAATGGCCCCAGCAGAAGTATCAAATGCCAATAAGTTCAAAGTAAACTTAAAATGTACTTTTCAGAACTAAAAATTATGTAACCAGTAACTATATTTATAGGGTTCATTTTATCAAGCAGAGACCTAGGCCTATCATTCTATATACTTTTTGATTTTCAAATTTCTGTTTTTATTTTGGGTTTTGTTTGTTTGTTTGCCATTGAGTTTAAAATTGAAAGTTTATGCAAATGGCTCCCTATAGGCTCATAGATTTGAATGTTTGGATTGGAAGATGTGGCCTTGTAGGAAGTGAAGCCTTAACAAAGGAGGGGTGTCCTTATTGGACAAGGTGTGTCACTGGGGGTGGGCTTTGAGTCTTCAAAAACCGAAGCCAGGACCAGTTTCACTCTATGGCTCCAACTTGCAATAAGATGTAAGTTCTCATCTACTGCTCCTACACCATGTCTGCGTTCATGCTTCCCACCATGATGATAATAGACTCTCCCTCTGAAACTGTAAGCAAGGCCCCTATTAAATGCTTTCTGTTATATGTTACCTTTGTCGTGGCGTCTCCTCTCAGCTATAGAATAAAAGCTAAGACACCCCACATCCTACTTAGTGAAATGATTTGTTTATTATTTTTGAAGCCATTTCCTAAGCTATTGAGCAACAAGCATACATACAAGAGTAAAAAAGACACATTTGGGGAGGCTGTCTTACAGTGATCTGAAAGATGCATCATATTTACAAAACCTTACCAGACAGGGAAAACAAAGATAGTACTTGCTGCAGCGAGCATAGGAAGTAACTAACCGCCAAGTCTTATCTTTGTTTGAAGCACTTTAGTTTGATCTTTATATTACATGTTATACCTAACATACCTACCCTATACAAGAGCCACTAAACAACACAATAATAGGGTCATTATCCTATGGCACACAAGTCATGTCAGCCTCAGTTTCCAATTCAATAAACACAAGTAAGATGGGCTTCTGCTTGTTGGATGTTGTTAAACTACTCTTACATCCTGCCATACACGCTAGTGTAACAGAACCACTAGAGTCTTTAGATGGGATGGAGTTTGTAAGAAGAGGCTGAAAAGCAGGCTTGAAAATTCTTGATGAGCCAAGATGAGCCCATTATACTCTTCAATTGATTCTATTAGCAGGCTATGAACAGGGGTTTTGGCTGAACAGGACTAATTCACCCTGGTATTTGTTCTACCTACAATTCTTTGTATCAGGCACTATGAGAAAACAAAATTCAATGTAATCATTAAAATCTAAATTAGGATGTCTGTTATAAGTTGAAAAACAATGAATTTGATTTAAAGTCTTTTCAACAAATAGTGTGCCAAGTTGAAGACATCATAATTTAATATTTAAAATATCTTGACCTTATCATATTTTCCATTTAGAAGTAGAAATGTATTGTTCAAATTATAAGTGGAGGGAAACAGCTGGTGTGAGTTTGTGCTAAATTTTATAAGTTCTCCAATGTACCATTATGCAAATGTGCAATGAAGATGCTTGAGATGTATATACCAATTAATAGACACTAGTCTACTTGATAAAGTTACACAAGTAGAAGCAAATTGTCTTTAGAATATTTGTCTTGAGACTCAGCAATGCATTTGAACTGTAGTAAACAAACAGTAGACATGCTTTTATCAAAATTTATCCCAGTTAGAGGCATCTATATCAAATAGGAATATTAAGTGTGACTTTACCCAATGAGCCATGGTAATTACTAAGACTAAAAAATTTTAACAAAAGCCAAAGGTTGAAAATTAGGGGCAAAGGTCTGCTCAGCTGTCTGTATGGTGATTTTCTGAGCTGAGTTGGGAGTATTAGACATGCTGGCCTCGTACACTTCCAAGAAACAGTCTCTGTATTCAACGGAATGCTGATACTCAGAAGGAAGGTTCAACTTCGCATTTAAACCAATCAGGAGAGAATGTTTCATTCTCAATGTTTATTGTTCTGCATTGTGTTCCATCAACTGCACTTAGTTATGTACAACTAGATATAGCTGTATTGTAATGGAAAATGCCAATAACTGAGGTATCCTAATATTTATAAAATATTTATCTAGGAGAGTCCAGTCATACAGACAGCACAGCACTTTCTGTGTGATTTCCCATCAGTCTCTTTAGGCTGTAAGGTTGAGATTCCTGGAATGCTGGTCTTTGCAGAGGCAAGCCATTAAAACATCCTCCAGAGAACTGAGTCACCAAGTACTGAAGGGAGAAGGAAACTCATGGAAAAATATTAGTTCCTATCTGTAAAAAGTGTCCCTACATAGGTCTTTATTCACTCCCTGAGTATTTAACTGTGAAACTTAAGAAATTCTTGCAAATTTTAAGTTCTTAAGTTTTAGCATACTAATAAAGAGGTTAAAGACAATTTAAATATGCAGCTCTGAACTAAAGTATGCCCCACCTTTAGAATTATACCTGAAGTCTGATAAGAAAAAAAAAATCATTGTGTGATATTGAAATCCGAAGAAGATAAATTGTTTCCATTCTTTTTTTTTTTTTTTTTTTTTTTTTTTTTTTTTGAGCAAGATAGTTAACTGTATAAGATGGAGTTGGTTCATTCTTTTATTATAAAGAAACTTTTATTTTATTTGTTTCAAGGGAAAGAAATAATTTCAGAAAGAAATTCAGAAAGAATTGTCTTCAGAAAGCACAAGCATTTGGGTGGTTTTCTCTTATTTTTAGACTTTTTTTTTTTAATCAAACAAGACATTTTTATCAACAAAGACAACATCAGCCTCTACTAAGATTGATATTGTAGACCTGAGGGTTATTTATTTGTATAGGAAGTAGATAGCTATTAAATATTTTTATATAAATTCATGTCATATCTACAAGGGATCCTATTTTATCCTTCCTTAGGAGACAGTCTAAGTACAAATTATGTTTCTATCACTAATGCTCATTTTGAATGCTGAACATTTTTCCAAAGGCATTCTTGTCTGAAAATATTATAAAGCCTAACAAATATAATTAGGAATTATGATAAATTTCTAATTCAACTTGATACTGAAGTGACATCTTAATATTGAAATAATATCTTCACCAAACCAAATAACTGAAAATGTGGGTTGCAAATCATAGTTTTTATTTCAGGCCTAAGCCCCAAATTGATCATAACTGGTAAACAGAGTGCAAAACAGAGACATTCTGTATTTGTTGGCTTTTATGTTCCTATGATAAAATGCCTTGACCAAAGTAAGTTAGAGAAAAAAAGTTTATTTTGGGTTATGGTTTCAGAGAGTACAAATCCATCATGGCAAGGAGGCGTGGCAGCAAGGCATGGTGGTATATATGTGTGGTGGACAGAGCACAAAGCTAAGAGCACACATCTTCAAAGGCAAGCACAGGGCCAAGTAGGAAGTAGGGTACGGCTTTAAGATCTCAAGAGCACTCTCCTTGCCATGCTTTTCCAGCAAGGCTACACTTCCTAAACCTCTCTACAGAGCAACATCAACTGGGGACCAAATGTTCAAAACCAGAGCCTGTGGGGACATATTTCATTTAAACTGCCAAACACTTTGAGCAGAGCATAGGAAGGAGTTTTTAAAAAACTAACTTAAAATGTAACAAACTTCTCTGTAAGAGCAAACTTGTATTTTTAGTAATTTAGCCACAAAATAAAATATGTAGATTAAAATCATACAGACAATTTCTTCTTTGGCTTTAAAGGGTCTTTAAATTTGAGTATACATTCTGGTTTTGTGTTTTTATAGGGTGAGTGCGTGCGTGTGTGTGTGTGTGTGTGTGTGTGTGTGTGTGTGTGTATGTGTGTGTGTGTGTGTATGTGTGTGTCTGTGTCTGTGTGTGTGCTGTGTGTGTGTCTGTATGTTTGTCTGTGTTGATGTGTCTATGTGTATGTGTCTGTGTGTGTGTTTGGTTTAGGGTGTTTTGTTTAGTTTTGTTTTTAAATTTCAGCTTTCTTTCTTTTTTGCTCGCCTGTTTGTTTCCTAAAGAGAATGGAAAAGAAGGCCTGGGATTGGGTGGGTAGGGACTAAAGAGAATCTGGGTAGAGGTAAGGAGTCAGAATATACTGTATGAAAGTAATTTGTTTTTAATAAAAGATGTGTATATTGGCATATGAACAGCAAATAACCTATTTTCAAGGCTATGTATACAGTAAATAAAACAATTTATATGATATTATTTCATGAGCATTAATATAAATGCATAGAACACAGTTGAGGTGGATGATTGATTTCACTGAAAATTAGAATCATACAATTTCATAATTGAAAAACAGTCTATGGTAAAGAAAATTAATATAATCTAGCATTAACCTAATTATGTTGAAATTAAGAAATCAAATTCACACATACATATATAAATGGGCAATTAGTCATAATCTAAGGCAACTCTAAAATCACGTGTACCTATTTATCATTTTACCTATCAAATTCTTGTCACAACCAGTTTCTGCAACAACAGTAATGATTATTTTAAATCTTACATTTAAAGTTAACAAAGGCGCTATTATTATCCTATTAAAGGTGATCAGAAATAAGCCCTTTTACCTGTGACTTTGTGAAAACAGGATGGTTTAGAATTACTTAATAAAAATTAAATTCGCTCAAAGGCACACTTAATCCAAACATGAAACATCTCAAAGCTGAAAAGCTGTAAGGTAAGCGAAGCATAAAGCAACTGGAGGTACAACAGCCTGCTTTCTAACTTAAAGGAGAGAGACTGGGAAATCTAATTACTGATCTGTTTCAGCTCTGAGGTTTTATCTTTAATCGACTAGAAGTTAAAAGGTAACACACCCATGGAGGGAAATGTTGTTACAGAAGAAAGCCTGGCTATTTAAAGCCTGACTTTTACTCTCCCTCCTCCTCTGCCTCTCTCCTCTGCCTGTCCCTTCTCCCCTCTCCCTTTCCATCTCCCACTCCCTCTCCTTCTCCCTCCCTGGCCCTCTCTCTCCTCTAAAACTGACTGCACTCATGACTTGTGAGTTCCAGTTGACAGTGATGATTTTTTTTAATCACATAGACAGTTGGACAAAACACATTAATGATTTTAAAGTTAAGTACAATGATTGTAATACAGATTGTTTTCTCTAATTTGAAGGATAAGAGAAGTTGGAGGGATTTTATAACAATAATAATAATAATAATAATAACAACAACAACAACAAAGGACATTAATATCTGTCTTTATAGCCGTAGCTATTCTCCTCAGAACATACTCTGAATTCCACAACATAGGATTTTCAGTCATTCCCTTAAAGTTTATTACCTCCACTGCCCCTGCCCATCTCTGCCAACTAAGTGACATTTATCTTTACATTCTGAAGAATTTCCTAAATCTCAGAAATATTCATAATCAAGAACACATGGCCAGAATTCTGCTCTCCTGTTTCCTGGATGCTTTTAACCCTTTGTACACACTCTGTCTCAGAAATATCCTATTATGAAGTATAGTACAGCTGCCAACATATATCATTTAACCACAGATAGATCCTGAGCAATGGATCCTCGGATGATATCCTTTTGTGAACATCACAGGGCATGCTTCCCCAAGCTAACCTACAATTTCACTAGGTAATATAATCTTATAGAACCTCTGTTCTACATGCAGTCAACATTGGCTGAAAGGACATTTTGCAGCAAATGATACATGTGTATGTGTGTGTGTGTGTGTGTGTGTGTGTGTGTGTGTGTGTGTCTGTGTGTACACATGTCATACCTACTCTTAATGATGGCAGCTTTCTGAGAAACAGAAATCTATAATTATGGTCATATTTTGTCTCTTATAGTATTCAGCACAATGTACATAAACAATTACTTGAGGCTTCAGGAATATTTTAGGTTTGTTTTTGCTCTTATTATTGTTGTCCTGTTTTGTTTTGTTTTTGAGATAATGTTTCATGTAGTTCAGGTTGACTTCCAAATTTCTATGTAGCCAAAGATGATCTGGAACTTCTGGTTTTCCAGCCTTTACCTCCAAAATTCTAGGACTACAAGCATGAAAACCACACCCAGATAATCACAGTAGTTACTTAACAAATGTTTATTACTAAGACTCTATGTGCTCCAGCCCAAAGTTTGGCTGTGAGTCTCAGCATCTCATTTGATCCACTACTGGCATGGAAGAGTTGGGGGATAGAAGGACCTGGAGGGGACAGGACCTACACAAGGAGACCAATGGACCCAACAAATCCAGGTGGAGGATGGGGCTGCTGCAGAGACTGATGCGCCAACCAAGGACAACGCATGGTGAGGACCTAGACCTTCTGCACTGATGTAGTAGATAGGCAACACAGTTCTTGTGGGTCTCATAATATAAGGAGTAGCGATTACCTCTGACGTGGACTCTGGTGGTACTAGGTGATCACTTTCCTCTGGTAGGGCAGACTTTCCAGTCACAAAGGAAGAGAATACAAACAGTCCAGAAAAGACTTAATAGGCTGAGAACAGGTGTTAGGGGAGGAGAGCTCCCCCTTTCTGAGGACTAAGAGAGGATGGAGGAAGACCAGGAGGCAATGAGGGAGGGGACTACAGTTGTAAAATGAGCAAAATTTTAAAATTTGCTAATCTCTAAGAATTCTTTATATTCAAATTATTTATTACTATTTTCACAATCAACAAAAATTATTTTGTGCTTTCTTATATATTTTATCAGGTAGATTCATTGTTTCAATAGGCTGGGGGGAAAATCTTTTTTTTTTCCCTTTTTTTAAATTAATTTATTCTTGTTACATCTCAATGGTTATCCCATCCCTTGTATCCTCCCATTGCTCCCTCCATCCCATTTTCCCTTTACTCCCCTCCCCTATGACTGTGCCTAAGGGGGACTTCCTCCCCCTTTATATGCTCATAGAGTATCAAGTCTCTTCTTGGTAACCTGATATCCTTCCTCTGAGTGCCACTAGGTCTCCCCCTCCAGGGGGCATGGTCTAATATGAGGCACCAGAGTATGTGTGAAAGTCATACCCCACTCTCCACTCAACTGTGAAGAATGTCCTGTCCATTGGCTAGATCTGGGTAGGGGTTTAAAGTTTACCCGCTGTATTGTCCTTGGCTGGTGCCTTAATTTGAGCGAGACCCCTGGGCCCAAATCTGCCTATCATCATGTTCTTCTTGTAGGTTTCTAGGACCCTCTGGATCCTTCTACTTTGCTATTCTCCCATGCTTCTTTCATCTAGAGTCCCAATAGGATGTTCTCCCCTCTGTCCCAGTTTCCTGGTAAATGAAGACTTTCATGGGACATGCCCCTTGGGCTAGTATGCAGATATAAGTGAGTATATACCATTTGAGTCTTTCTGCTTCTGGGTTAACTCACTCATTATGATCATTTCTAGCTCAATCCATTTGTCCACAAATTTCGGGAATTCTTTGTTTTTAATAGCTGAGTAGTATTCCATAGTGTATATGTACCACAGTTTCTTTATCCATTCTTCTACTGAGGGACACTTAGGCTGTTTCCATGATCTGGCTATTATGAATAAGGCTGCTATGAACATGGTTCAGCAAATTTTCTTGTTGTGTGCTGGAGCATCTTCTGGATATATTCCAAGGAGTGGAATAGCTGTCTGCCCTTTCTTTAAATAATTAAAATTCTACTTTCTTCTCAAACATCAGGGCTCATCATGTACAGTGTCAATAGTTGCCATTGCCCTAAAAGTGTGATTCAATCACTTCTGCAGATAACAACTCCTCAAACGTTGTTTTTCTCTTTTAAGAGTAAACTAAAAAATTTAACTGAGATTCAAACTCTACTGAGTTGTCTTTGGTAAAATGGCTAACACAGTACTATTGAGCAGATCGCTCATAACACAGAGAAGTCAGGAATGGTAACTCCCAGTTCCACATGGAAAATCTATTTTCCTACATAAATATCTTAAGAAAAATAATTGTTCATTTAAGCGACATGGTTCTTGAGGGAAAGGAATATGTTTTCAATCTGCTTGTCTTCTCAGAACCCAGCAAAAGGTAAAGTACTTCTAATCTCAGCCAATAGATAGAAAGAAAAAAAGATGATTGATAGATAGATAAACCAATGATAGATAAATAAATAGAGATAGATAGACCATAGATAAACAGATGGATAGATGATAGATACAGATAGATGAGATAGATAGATAGATAGATAGATAGATAGATAGATAGATAGATTTAGGTGATAGACTGAATAGTTAAATGAAGTAGAGTTACTTTACTAGGTTGTTTACATATTAGATTATTGCTAAGCCCTTAGGACTATGAACAATACCTGGGCTTAATTTTTTATTTGTCCAAGACTCACTAAAATACCAAACTTTATGAAGGTTATAGGGCTTCAACATATACCCAAAGGTAGGAGAATTTATATTCACTAATCCTCCTTGTACAAAATCATAACAATCCTGTGAGGAGAATATATTCAGTACAACAAAACTGCAGACAAGGTCCCAGACATGCTCCATCTCCCCAACTTGAAATTAGGACTTCAAAATGTATAGTCCAAAGCACTGTGTGAAGGATCACGCTGAAGCAGTCCTTCATTCACTCTACCCATTTTGATCCTAGTAGGCACCGCCAGGCATTACACCAGCTTTACGTTTTCCTTAGCAATGATGTACCATCTGGCAGTTTTGTCAGGCTGCCCATTTTTATTTGTCCCTCAAAATTCAACATCATTGTAATGGCAAGGTTTTTCAAAGAAAACATTCCTATGGATGAGCCTCAATCTAACTATGTGAATCTATCACTGGTAAGATCTAATTTAATAGCTTCCTTCTAAAGACAGTATAGAGGAGACTAATTGTTAGGCTCACTAGAGCTACAGGGCATCAACAAAGCTAAAATGTTACAAAAAATATCATGAGAAAATGCAGCAATCGTGACTTAAAGAATAGGTCCCACAATTTCTAACACTTATAGTTGGCAATTCCTTTCCATACAGCTTATTTTAAATGAGTTCTTCATTGACATTTACAGCTAAATTTTCCAAAGAAGTCTCAGTATTTGGAAATGCTAGGTTTAATTAATATTGTCTTTTTCTCACTTTTTTGAATTATTGGTATGACTATCTGGTTTACTAATAAATTTATTTGCCAAATACATTAGGATGGACCATTACTTAATATTGTCCTACCACAGAGAGATGAGATATTTAGGAATTAAAAATACTACTGGCAGGTGATATATAATTAGTGATTTTATTTTAGCAACCAAAATATTTTAAATGTCAGACTTGTTCTACTTTTTATTTTTAAGAGAATATATTTATATTACTATCATTAAAAATAAAACAATGAAATAAAACAAAATGTTTTATTCATTAGTTCTTTATGAAAATACATTAAAAGTAATATCTGCAATGGCCTTGGGACAATATTTGGCTTCAGCAGGACACTAGAAAGACATTTTAGTAAGCTGCAAATATTTTTCCCTTATACCCAACCCTTCTTAACTCCTCAAATTTAGTAAGTTGAAGGTGTGTGGTAATAAGAGTAATGGTATTGAATGAAGATATAGAAGATAGTATCAATGTGTTAGGAACAACTTGTGGTAGCAGCTAATAAGTAGTGATACTTCTTCAAGGGAATGAGTGAGGTTACTTCTCGACATTAAGAGTGTATGCAGCAGAAACTGTGACACTCAGAACCCAGGAAGTTTTAACGGTATGAGGTTCTTAGGAACTAACTAGACAGACATCTCACTAAGATGCTTCTTGGTAATTCAAACACTGATGTAGTCATGACTTCCTATCCAGTTGTCAGACTTGAGTCAGTACACACTCCTAGTATGACAACACTATTAACAATGATGATAGTGATGGTGATGGTGATGATAGATGTTCTAATTTTATCTCTGTTGTTGCAGTAAAACATCCCAACAAAACCCAGCTTAGAGAAGAAATGTGCATGTTTGCACTGACAACCCATCATTGTGGAGAAGTCAATGTAGGAACTTCAAATAGCTAGTAACATCCACTCAGTCCAGATAAAGGAGCACATAGACATCCATACTTGCTTCCTTATGCTCAGCTCAATTTTCCCACTATTTATTTATTTATTTATGTTTGTATGTTTATGGTGAATGAAAGTCAGAAGAGGGCATTGGATCACCTGTGGCTAGAGTTACAGGTGTTTGGGAGCTTCCCAATGTGAGTTCTGGGACCTTGTACTCAGATCTTTCTCTCCTTTCAGCTTTCAGACCACCATCCTCCCATCAACATGGTAGTAGTCATCCTTGCCTTGGTCCCAAAGTAATGGATCTTGCTGATTATGAACGTCATAGTATGTTCCTTAATGACACCTACTATGAAGTAATTTGGGAAACATAGCTTTGTGATCTATTGCATAGGTTGCAAATATCAATATAGAATTGTAGGAGCTAAAAATAGGCTGATGATCAGTGTGTCCAAATACAGACTTGGAACTTTTCAAGCCTACTTTATTTGGGGTTCCTTAACGCTTATACGTCTCTTCCAACCCATGTGCCCTACGTAGGAGAGAAAAAAGTTAATGGGAACAAGAGAAGTAGGCCTTTTTAGGCTCAGTTCCTTGGAGTGATTCATGGTTGGCAGGACTCCAATAGACCAGTTAAACAGCAAACCTGCAATTCAGTGAAGATGACAGCAACCACAGCAGCTGGAACCCAAAGCAGCAACCAGAGCCCAGTGCTTCGAAGGTTCACTGGAGTGGTTCTCTTTAGGTGTGCCCTGAAGTGGAGTAATGAACAGCCAACACCAAAAAACCCTGCCTCTTTTTGTTTGTCTGTTTGCTTTTGTTTTGTTGTTGTTATTGTTGTTGTTGTTGTTTTTCGAGACAGGGTCTCTCTGTGTTAGCCTTGGCTGTCTGGACTCACTTTGTAGACCGGGCTGGCCTCGAACTCACAGCAATCCACGTGCCTCTGCCAGGTGGGATTAAAGGCATGAGCCACCATGCCTGGCAAAGCCCTGCCTCTTGTTTTGGGAAGATGTATATCTCCTCTCAGAGTCTGTAAACCATGTTTACATCCACTACATCTAAAATTGCCTATGGTTACAATAACCAGTCAAACATTTGGTAATTTCTCACAGATAAAGCATTAAGGAAGAAGTAGGAAGTACCGTGAATGACATAATAAGATGGTTTTGGTGTATGAAAAAGTTATTTTATGTTACTTTTTTTATATCTTATGCCACATTTTTAGAAATAGAAATATGTCAGATTTCAGCTGGGTATAGTGGTGCATGCCTATAATCCTAGCACTTAGGAAAACAAAGGCAGGTTGATATCTGTGAGTTCCAGGCCTACAAAGCAAGTGAGTTCAGGCAGCCAAGGCTACATAGAGAAAGTTTGTCTCAAAAAAATATAAAAAGAAAGAAAGAAAGAAAGAAAGAAAGAAAGAAAGAAAGAAAGAAA
>OU015742.1:159240496-159270484 GCA_907169655.1 Acomys percivali | reverse complement strand
TGTGTGTGTGTGTGTGTGTGTGTGTGTGTGTGTGTGTGTGTGTGTGTTTAAAGAAAACCTTTGCCCTAGTTTTTAGCAGAATTATCCTGCTTACTGCTAGCATCTTTAAGTATAGGTTCAAAGCCTTTATCATGAGCGAGGCATTGTGATTTTACCATATACTGGGTATTGACGATTAGAACAATGCTGTTACCTCTTAAAAATCTAATATCATACTTAGAAAAGAAAAAAACAGTGTTTTCCTAACAGTCTTTTTGTGAACAGACATGTCTGTCCAGATACTTATTTTTTAATATCTTCTAATGAACAGCAGATGCTTAAGTAAAGTCAGAAACAACAGACTAACTTCATAATAAAGATTATTAACATGAATTGATGTCTCAATATTGAGATAAAGTCTAAGATTCAGATATCATAGTCTCTAATTTTTTAACAAAGATACTTCCTCACAGAACTGTATGTTTTGGCAGCAACCAACCATTAAAACCAAAGCAGCACAACCTTCTGTAGGTGGTGCAGAGGGAAGTCTCCCAGAACTCAGGATCTTCCCTGTGCCCCATGTGCTATCATAGCTAATCTTCTCACTGGTCCTTGAAGAGAGAGATTTTGCATTCTTATTTTACTATTGAGGAAACTGAGGCTCAAGGATGCTGAGGTAACTTGTTCAGATAAGTGAAAGAACCAAATTCAAATAAAAAGAAACAGCTTCAGTTAGTTTACCTAATGGAATTCAAAGGAAGGCATATTACAACATCATTATTATATTTTTCAAGTTACATCTTTCCAAAGTACATTACACATTGGGATTTCTTTCACAATAAACATCTTCTTTCCAGTGAAGGACAATATGGACAGTTTAATGTGCTAAGATTTCTGGCTTATTACTGGTTCCATGAAAGGAGGAAGAGGAGGAGGAGGAAGAGGAGGTGGAAGGGGGTGGAGGAAGAGAAGTGAGGGGAAGGGAAGGGAAGAGAAGGGAAATAAATGTAATCATTCGGTACATAACAGGCCACTGTGCTTTTAGTACCAATTCAATTTCCAAGCACGTAGTTCAAGGACAACACAATGCCTGATACAAGCCCTTTTTTTGATTTATACTCTATATTTCCTGTACAGCAGATTACAGAACGGCTTTTGTTTCAGATAAAAATGAAGACGCACAAGGTAGCGTGGTGCTGACCTCCACCTGATGCTAACACTTGCTCCAAATTTATACAGATTTTAAATTTACAACCAAGTCTGAAGAGCTTGTCTGAGATGATCCTCGTGTCACCTGAGGTACAGGACTGAATCCTGTGTTGATATGCATCCTAAACAACTGTGAAAGCAGCACCCTGCAGATGTTTGAGCTGCTCTCTGTATTCTTAGATCACGTGAATGTTGATGAGCAGAAAAGGTACCAAAAAGCATGCATTCAGCTGGCCTTGCCTTCTTGTCACTTCCAGGGCACTTCCTTGAATTCAATTACAGTTTAGTTTAATTCAGAGTAGATGAGGATTCCCCTCACCACAGAACAATTTAATTATATTTTCTTTCTGACTGACCTTCACTTGATGTACGCTTTTGGTAATAATAATGACCCTGTGTGACTAATATTAGAAAAAGAAATTTAAAAAGTACTTTCCTTTTGTATGACTTAGAATAGTCTTTGAATTAATGCACATAAAATTTGAATTCCCACTGCATGCAAGCTTCTTCATATGCTTATCCCATCATCAATTCCTCCACGTATAATAACATAGGCTTTAAAACCTATTAGACTTAAATTCAACTACTGCTTCTGCCAATTTCTGCTTATGTAAATTTGGGGAAATTCTGGGGGTTTTTTTTTGTACCTTTTATGCAAAAGTAATGGCATTAGATTAAAAATTTGTGTGAGGAGTAAATGTGAAAAAAAAACATTGTCAAATGTTGGAGATAATGCAAGCCTATTTCTGGCAGCACAATATCCCACCAGCCCTTCCCATCCACCCTCTCTGCATTTTATTCCACTCTATAGCCATCCAATCAATTTACTTTTCCCTAGCTAGCATATGCTTCCCACCTTTGCTCCTTGACACATGGCATAGACACTGCCCATTACTCCTCTTGTGTCACCATGCTCACTGGGATCTGAGTATTCCCTCCCTGACTGCGTCTTCATTTACCTCTGCCCCTTTGAGTTCACTCATAAAAACTTCACAAATTCTATAAATATATCTACTATACTTTTGACATTTGCATTTGCATTACAACAACATCTTTATTATAAGCCCTCTCTCATACTTTGGGAACCTCGAAGGGACAGTTGGCCAGTAAAGAATCTGAACCGAACCCAGGGCCTTGTGTATGCCAGGCAAGTGCCTTACCATTGAACCTCACTATGAGCCTTCCTAGCTCTCTTGAGCACACAGTTCTAGCCAGAGATGGAGCAAGACTGCAATCATACTCTCAATGCTGCATTGAGTAAGAACTGGACTCAATGTCTGCTTGATAAATATAGTCTAAGCAACCAAAATTGTATACAGAGGGATTAGGCAACTGGAGATGGAGGGGAGGAGGAAAACAAGTGAACCTGAGAAAGGAACATAGAAGCCTTACACACTACACTCACTTATCATCCACTTTAATTTCACTTCCAGTAAGTAGGTAGAAATAAATATATACTGTATCCTGAAGAAGATACATTTCCCCCTTTTAACTTTTCATAATCATGTCCTAGGTGAAAAAAAAACATGAAAAATGTTTTTGCATTAAAATCGTGAGTCGAACAGTCTTTAAAAAGCCTTGGTGATGAAAAACAGCTTGAGAAAAGGTAGGCATCAACATGCCTCCCTCAAAAACATAGGGGAGCTGTATCAGGAACTCTGTTCCCACATCAAGAGTTCCTGCAGTATTCTGACCTGGGCAGACGCTCCAATTGATTAACTTCATCTGAGTCACCTGTGGTGGTAACTGATGACTTCACCAATATCCATCTTTTCTATTTAAAGAAGTTAGAAATACACATGGAGATGGATGCTAAAGTAGAGATCATCTATCCTTTGGGCCTGCTCTAAGGTTTGTGGTTTCTTTAGAATCTGAAGTCAAGGTACTTGAAAGGCAGAGTAAGCTTAAATTTTTTGCTGATTTTTGAAAATGTTTGATTCTTGAAATTCCCTTAATGATATGCAAGAGCTAGCAGAAACCAAGGAAGAGAAATTAGTTTCCCTCCCCTCCCTCCATACTATATATTTCATGTAACTATGCTAACATGAAAGCTTAGCAATTCCTGCTTCTAGCCAAAGGTCAATAGTATATATATTTGTAAGTTGTCTTTATGTTGTCTAATATGATAACACCTTTTAATCCTAATATCATCATACAAAGAAATCTAAACATCTCCATTATCCCCAATCCATCCTATACAACAGATATAAGTTCAAAAATTTTTATATCTTGTCTTTAAATGTTCATCCACAGAACTTAGTCCAGTTCTTAGTCCAAACCATCAGTGCTTCCGGGCGGCTTTCCAACTCTTTTTTTCTCCATTCTACAACAGATGACCTGCATTTCTGTTAAGTCTGACAGGGTATTATATTTTCATGTATTGGAGAATTTCATCCTTAATATTCTCAGCTATAAGCACATTCTTAGCTGCAAGCATATTTATTGATTAATGTCCTGCAATTGTTTTTTATTTGAACAACTTTAATTCTACAATATTGCTTGAATTTATTCTTGCCCAGAATTTTAAAGAATTTAGGTCCTGGCCACCAAGATAGCAAAGCAGACAATGGTTTTCACACTGCGAGCCTAATGACCTGAGTTTGATCCCCAAAACTTGCTTAGATACGGAAGGAGAGAACCAACTCCCAAATGTCCTCTGACCTCCATGTGTGCCATGACATGGACACGTCCTCTCATACACACATCATGAGTGCACACACACACACACACACACACACATGCTCACACACACAATTTTAAAATAAAGAAGAATTTAGGTTACAGTAAAGCTTCCATAAACTTCATTCTGCCTTCTCCTTCCAGAGGGGCAATGGTTATCCCTAGCATACCTGTTTATATGCATAGAAAATATTCATATGAAGAATATAAACCAAAGTGCATATATACATATATATGTATATCCTATTTTGTATTTATGTTTGTTTTACATAAATATCATACTCTAATATTGTTTTAACACTTTTCTTCACCTACTTTCTTATAGAACTTTCTGCACAAGTAAAAGACACTTGCCACAATATTCCAAGTATAGAAATTCAATGATCCACCACCAATCAATGAATATTTGTATTACTTTTGTTTGCTGCTGAAAAAAAACATTGCCAAAACACCAGCCAAGGACAATACATGCAGTAAACTCCGAACCCTTACCCAGATCTAGCCAATGGTCAGAACAGTCTCCATACTTGAGTGGAGAGTGGGGTCTGACTTTCACACGAACTCTGGTGCCTCATATTTGACCATGTACCCTGGATGGGGAGACCTGGTGTCACTCAGAGGAAGGACAGTAGGTTACCAAGAAGAGACTTGCTACCCTATGAGCATATACAGGGGGAGGAGGTCCCCTTCAGTCACAGTCATAGGGGAGGGGAATAGGGACAAAGTGGGAGGGAAGGAGGTACGGGAGGATACAAGGGATGGGCTAACAATTGAGAGGTAATATGAATAAATTAATAAAATATTTTTAAAAAAGAAAAAAACATTGCCAAAAATAAACATGATCCTGCAGTATTTTTTTCTGGGGTTATTCCTGTAAGTGTGGAAATTCATTCCTCATTCTGTCCACATTCCAAAGTGGGGTCCAAGAAGAGACAATACAAAATGAACTAGGACAGAGTCATTCTCCTGGGCTGCCATAACAAGTAGCACAGTTGGAACACCAAGAATACCGGCATAAGTGTGTTGCTGGTTGGGTTCTCTTCCTAGCCTCCACATACCTGCCCTCCTGGGTACTCAAGTAGCCATTCCTCAATCTGCACGTGTGAAGTCTCTCTTGTCCACTTGAGGACACTAACCCCATAATGAAGTTTCTGCACTCAGGACCTAACTCAAAGTTAATTAACTCCCAAAGATACCATGTCCAAACAGCAGCCTATTGAGGGTTAAGGTTTGACTACATGGATTTTGAAGGTACATAGTGTAGCAGACATAAATCTAAGATGGGAGGTGCAGGCATCTGCCGATGCCACCTGGAAGGACTGTACTAAGTTCCATTCTCATCTCAGAGTTCCAAGACACCACGGTCCTGTACCTCACTGTGCTTATCAATCTCTTCTTTTCGTTCTGTATTTTTAACATTAAAATTAGTAAAATGTATTCTCCCATTCTTAGCTTGCATCTTCCAGTTACAGTTGAAGTTCTGACTGATGCATAATGTTTAATGACCACTTACACTGTTTCTGGGAATATCTTTTCTCATTTTCCTATCAGACTTTTTGAAGTTTTGGAGGAGTTCATATATAGTTAATACTACTCTACTATACCTCGATTAAGGTGAAAGTTTTAAGGTTTTGCTCACTAGATTCCCAGGACCTAACAGAGCATGTAGCACATACCATGTGCTCAGTAAACATTTACTGAATTTAAAAGAATAAATACATAAACATGAATCAAAAAATCTGTGAACATTTTTCAGATTATTAGATTGTGTCTAAACAAAAGGTGATAACCTTGATATGTTTACACTTATTAGTATTTCCAATAAATATTCTGTATTCTGTGTCTTACCTTAAAACCATTCTCACTATGAATAATAAACAAGTTCTAATTTATTCCATTCTAGCTATAAGATTCTTTTTTCTACATTATTCATTTTATACTACTTAGTTTGTCTTGCTTATAATATGAACAAAATAGTAATTTAATTAACTTTAACATTAAGGAGTGGGCTAATATTAGCATCATAGATAAATTGACTTTTATAGAATAGAACATGCCAAGAACACTGAACAGTTTGTGTGTGTGTGTGTGTGTTTGTGTGTGTGTGTGTGTGTGTGTGTGTGTGTGTATGTGTGTGTACATGAGTGGAGCTGCCTACAGTGGCCAGTGGTAGCAGGTTGCCTCACAAAAGTTGGTGCTACAGACAGCTGTGAGGTACCTGACATAGGTGGTAGGAATCAAACTGTAAAGACACATTCAATCATAGAATAGTCACAAGGTTACATTTCAGTAAGTGTCCTCAGAGACTCCTCAAGGAGAGGATTCTAGGAAGCATATTTTAGAAGGCAACATATGATTTCCACTTATATAGAATTTATTTTTTATGTCAAATTTATTAAGTGAGGTTAAATCACACACTATTGGGCATCCTCTATAAAATAAATAAGATGGAAAATGTCAACATTACTATTTATTTGTATGTATGCTTAGCAAAGTTTACAGGAACAACACCCTGGCTATGAGGCTAAGCAAAGACTTCAGAAACTTAGCAACGGTGTTGAGAAGCTGAAAAAGAAAAGTACCAAAGTAACGTTGGTAGCTAAAACACAAAAGACCCCTGTGAATGTCCCTGATTGCAGCAGTGTTCCCTAGAGATTACAGATAACCATATCTGTCTTTTTTAAAACTACATTCCTACTCCTGAGTAGAGGCATTGTCAACATATAATATGAAATCCATCAATACATGCCAACAGTGTTTGCACTACAGGTGGCGAGAAACCCTATGTCTAAGGCAGAACAGACAGCCAATGAAGTCTTGTGCTGAGATGAGCAGCGGAGCAAACCATCAAAGACGTGACCTGAGTAAAACAGATGAGAAAACTGATAGTTTACACATCACAACCAATAGGTTTGTTTTTTAAGGAAAAGGAAAAGGGTCTTTCATTTATCATTGTTCTTTGCATGCAAAAATACTTTATGTGCATTGTATTACCAATGTATCCTTTCAAAATGCCAGCCTTAGAACTTGCCCATGGTGAGTAATTATGTACATGTTATTTTCTTCTAATCTTCTTAATCAAATATAGTCAGCTTGATGCTAAAGTGAAATTGTGGCAAAATTATCAGGTAAAGTCACTTCCCAGAGAATTAACTAAAGACATCCAGATGTAAAGGACATTTTCCAAGAAGACATTCTACTCAACTCTTCTTAGGTCTGCTTATTTAATAAAGTTTATTAGCTGTTTATTAAGCATCTTCTCAGCATGGCTTTGGAAAGTCTATGTTGTAGGTTCGGAAACTAAAATTGTCTTTGAGAGATTTAACACTCATTACTGTGCCATTCCATACACAGGCACAGAGACATACACACAGTCAAACAAGATGAAGAGTGGGCATTTAAGAGGAGTGTTCAAATCAAGTCTGTCTCTGGTTCTGTTTTATTAGTGGAGAGAATGGATTGAAGTAATTCTCAATTCCTATGAAAATTTAAGACACCAAATCTTCCTTTGTTAAATGAACAAATTGCGTTCAGCAAATACTTAGTTAACAACTACTGTGTGCGGGGAGCTAGGGATGTAACAAGTAAGTACTTCCCTCCTGGAAAGTGCTCTCAAGCTAAGGAAGTCATCTATTGGGAGAGGTTTGTAGAGCTCAAGACACAGCAGACTAGTGAAGAGAACCATTATGTTTTGGTTGAATGGAGAAGTACCTGAAGGAAGAGCTTTTGGACAGAAAAAGCTTCATATACAAAACACGAAACATCAATAGCATTTGAGGAACAGTTCTGAAATGATGGTGTAACATGTAAGAGAAACAGGAATTTATATGCAGTGTGTGAGAATTCAGAACATGCTTAGTAACCTGGACATTTTGTTTGCTCTATAAATCAAAAGAAACTTGCTCCTACATTTGGTCCCACACACAAACACTTCCTTATAGCCTGGGTCTTCTCCCCGCCCTAACTATACTATATTACACAGTTAATCTGCTCTTTACTTTCCACCATTTGGCTCTTCCTTTAACTCACCTCTATTGTTATTTTCTTCAATATCAATAGATACATTTTCATACTGAACAAACACACAAATATAATGGCACCACCTCTCAGGATTTTTATTCTCCTCCACCTCTCTCTCTTTCCCTCTCCTCTCCTCTCCTCTCCTCTCCTCTCCTCTCCTCTCTTCTCCTCTCCTCTTCATAACCAAGCACCTTAAGCTCTTTAGACTATTGATCCAAATTCTTCCTTCCTTCCTGCACAACACACCTAACAGTCTCTCTTCACCTTTATTCTTCGTGTTTTAAGGATAAATGTCAAGGTTACATTTGTCATTGTCTCTCTTTTGTTAGTTATGTGCATTATATAAAGTAATGGCTTTCATTAAGATGTTTCGTACACATATAATGTACCTTATTGAGTGATTCTTGCAATTATCTGCTCTTTACATGATAAGATTCAAAAAGGCAATTATTGTGTGTCATCTCTCAAACGAATAATTGAGACTTTTTTAAAGATAAGATACAAAAGTCGGAGAGGACTATTTAAGAAAATCAATGTTAAGGGGAGGAGAATAAGAACAGACAATTGCACATCTGTGAACTAATTTAATCCTCTTAGTTACCTTTTGTGAGAAGGACTCCTACTACCCCCATTGTACAGATGGGGAAACAAAAGCACAAAGCAATTCGATACTGCCTGGAGGGCACAGAGTTAGAGAGGGGTAAGCAATAAGCTTTTAGGGTCCTTAATGGAGAGTTGGGAATACCATAATCCTGGATAAATCACTAAATCTTAGCGTGACATGATTCTCCACCTACTGCTATGCTCATTTGGTTCACTTACTAAGAAGTTTATTTTTCTCTTTTCTCCTTCTATTAAACTGGATATGGTATCCTCCCTTACTCTAATACCACCTTACTGGTATTTTTGTTTGTTTGTACATGGAATTTAATTGACAAGAGTGACAGCATTGATGACAATGAACACATAGAAGTTTTATGTCTGACCAAGAATATTACAAATTAATTTTCTGAAAACATAAAAATTAAAATTATTTCAATTTTTACCAAATATCCCTTTCCCTAAAACATATGGAAACTACATTAAAGTTTGAATCCCAAACATAATAATAAATAATTGATTAAAAAACAAAAGACTATTACAGCTTTAAGCTAGGTAGAATATTGATTTGCTATGAGATATTTTATATCCCTTATATACAACATCTTTTATAAACAAAATTAACAAAGTATAATTACTCGGAAATCTAGGAACATGTTTGCAGCTCAGGATGTGGTACATACGTATTGCACTGCATACAGTGTATATCAACCACGCTCCAGGGAGGTTCCATGCCCAGGAAGAGTTGGGTAACACAAAAATGAACTCCAGGTTTTTGTTTGTTAGTTTTTTTGTTGTATGTTTAATTGTTTTGTAGTCTTTTTTTATTGTTTTTGTCGATTTTGTTTTGATTTTCTCTTTTTCTTTCTTCCTTTCTTTCTTTCTTTTTTTTTTTATAAGAAAGAGAAAGAACATGAAACTGAGTGGGTTGAGATATTGGGAGGATCTAGGAATAGCTGCAAGAGGAGAACCATGAACCATGATGAGAACATATTGTAAGAAAATATCTCAATAAAATCTTAAAATGTGAGAGCAAAGACCTGCACAGGCTGCACCCCACATTAGCTGCCATTCCATTAGCAGTTTTAGGCTCTAATCTCTCTCCACCGGCCAGCAGCTTATTGGTATTTTTATGTCACTTACCAGGCTAATTTTCTCTCATACATGTACTCTTTTTCTGAGAGATCTCAGATGGGCTTCATGTTTGCTGGGGGGGAGGGGCAGGTCAGGAGGAGGGAGGAAGATGGGGAGGTTGTGGTCCTTATGTTTAAGCTTTGACTCCTACATAGCACTCTGGCACAATGCCTTTTCCTGACATGCCTTTACCTGACATAAGTCATACAATACGGTTTTACTGAACAAATTTTTAAGACTGCCAGAATACACAATTCAGGACTCAGTTACAAGGAACCATTTTTACTCTAAAAAATCCCAAAGCCTGCCCCCAAATTTTTGTCCTAGTCATGCATTCTGAGATGAGGCAACTGGAAGAGTCAGCCAAAAGATTTTCTTTTCACCGGATTTTGGGAACAGACCTCTTTCCTACTCAGAAGAGTGCTGGATCAGAATTTATTGTCCATGTGAATGCATTAATTGAAAAGCAGACCTCCAGCAGACCTGACTGAATCACGCTGGGGCTCAATCATGCGCAGATAAGTGAGTACTTATTGCAAGACATCTACTTACTTTCTTCGTACAGATGAGCCTTTCCAGGGTGCACAGTGAACTGAGCCCTGCTCAGCACGGAAACATTCTCTATCTAAGAAGCGCCAGTGCCACCTGCAGGAAAATCCTAGATAGTAGTTGTTTTCACCCACTGCTCTGGAGGAATTCCATCAAAAGGCCTTGTCAGGAACATACTCCAGGTAAAGCATTACAGAGCTCATCTCCAATGCGAGGTTTCTATCCACACTCTCTGTGAACGAAGCAGGAATGGTGAACATAAAACAAAGCAGGGACTGAAAGAGATTAAGGTCAAAGTCCTTGCTGCACAAGGCTGAGGGCTGGAGGTATCCCCAGCATCTGTGGAAGTGCAGGCTTAGCATGGTAGCTACCTGTACTTCTAACACTATGGACACAGGGAATCCCTGTGGAGAGCAATAGAAGATACCAAGCATAGTATCATCTGGTATGAGTGCACATGCCGTTAATCCACCTGAATTTGGAAGGCAGAGGCAAGTGGATCTCTGTACCTTTAAAGCCAAACCTGACTCAAGAGTTCTAGGCCAACCAAGGGTACATAGGGAGACCTGTCTTTAAAAAAATAATCAGAAACATGGAGATAAGGAGAGTAAATACCCTATCCTACTGAGCTATAGCCGTAGAATTGCCTCAAAGAGTTGAAAGCAGATTCACAGAAAAGAAAAGGAGCTGTTGAGATGACAACTGCTTCTAAAATTATTCTTTAAAAACTATGAGTTATGATAGTAAATGAATATTAATCACAGTTATAAAATGGTTTCATTTGCTTAAGTTGCATTTAATATACCTTAAAATTAAATAGTCACTAATAGCCACCTGCAACTACAGAAGAAATAATAAAATCCCATCTAGTGTAAGGTGGGAAATTGTGTATTACCATACAGAAATAATCCCATAATACCACATTGCATTTATTTTTCAGTTCTTTTAACACAAATTCATGATTGTTATCAGTTATGTTTTACTACTGTGCCTTGGTCTCTAAATATTCCCATCTGAGATCTACAAAGGACAATGAAAAAGCTTTTTCTGGGTGAAGCTCTCCATATTCTCAAATGGGTATAAGATTAGCCAACTTTACCACATTTTCTTCTTCACATTTTCTGCTATTTTCTCATTGAGACCAAGAAGGTCATATGACCTCTTCACAGGAGAAAGGAAAGGTGGCTGTTGGGGACCTGGAGGAGATAAGTTGATTTCTAACAAACATGAATGACCCAAAATGAATAGGTGACATCCTGTGACAAACACTATCTAGGCATGATGTTGATATTCATTGTCTTCCCTACAGTGTGTCAGTCTTCCTTGTTTAATATTTCTGAGTGGAGTCAAGACAATTGGTCTTTGGTGGCTTATTTGGTCAGATAAGGAAGTTCAGCAAAAGCTTTTACACTTGCTTTTCCCCACCAGCCTTCAATTTTAAGTAGACAGTATTTCCAGAGAGTGTTAGAGTAATAGAATCCCTGAGCTCCTCCAATGGAGGAGACAAGAACTGGTATGATGATGTGATGACATTTCAGAGCTTGTTTTAGCCCATGCTAGGAACAGTGCAAACAGGCACACGCTGATAAGGATCTCAGCTCTGCCTTGTCTCTTACTCAGACCCCACAAAGAGTGTCAGGAGTTCCTCTGTCTCCCTCACCAAGAAAGCATCTAGGGACTTTAGCTCAATGAAGAATTTAGCTAATCAAGAGAAGCAGAGAGAATCCAAAGAGTTTCTGTGTAGTCACATCTGATCTATGTTTAGCTGACTTTGTTCACCAAGGAGATTTATTTGCTTTGTTGTGCATATGGGACTGTGTAATTGTCACCAGTAAAATGGACAGCAAACAGTGCCTCTCTTAAATATGCCAAAGTTTGAACCAACACCAGCTATTGAGCCCATGCTGAACTAAATTCAAACTGCCTTCTTGCATCCCACAGATCTCCTCTCTGTAGGCCTGTGAAAGTTGCAGAGACATGCCTTCTGCACACACATGCACACACCCATATATACACATGCACACATGTGAACACACACATGCATCTGCACACACAAGTGTTCAAACATATATATGCACATATACATAAACACATATGCACACAAATGCAGCATGCACACATATGCACACTTACACATACACATATGCACACAAATGCATGCATGCACACATATGCACACTCACACATACACATATGCACACACACCTCACCACCCATACTTCTGTGCTGAGTGAGTACTAAGCAAGCTTTACTTAGGCCTAAAATATTTTTCTTTCCTTGAAGAATTTATCCTAAAATTCTGATGTTTGTCTATAGCAAAGCACTTTTATACCACCTCAGTCCTTCTCCTTGTTCGTTTCTGATCAATTAATTATGCTCTGCTAGGAGAAAGTGAATGCCATGAAACAACACAGGAGTAGGATCCAATTTATACTCAATATGTGGTCACCTCCTCACATTTAAAAAAAATCCATTTTGTAGCTTCCAATTCAAAATGTTTCTGACTTGATCAGTGAAGGAAATGGTTATAAAGTGATGTGGCAGGAATACCTGACTGTGTAATACTTAATTCATTTTGAAGTTTTCCATCAGCTTACAATTTCTAGTTTCAAGACTGAACAAAGCATTTCATCTGCACAACTGAGCCCAGATAGAGTGTTGCTTTCAGAGGTCCAAGCTTACTGTCCTCGCTACCAGGCACCGATAATTACCCCCAATAAATGCAAAGCCATTGGGAAAGTAGAGGCTCTCATGGCAACAGAGATACCCATGATGGACAAACTTTTGAGTTATGAAGAAGGCAGTGAGAAATGCTTCTTCAGAAGAGTTCCAAGTTATAGTACTAATTTTTCAATTTGCTCTAAATTTCCAGCAGCTACAGATAGGATGGTCCTGTTTCCTGCTTAGCCCGCCAACGTTTTCTAGGCACTTTTCCTACTGTTCCTCCTTTTAATTTCTCTTACCTTGCATGACGTGTAACAGTTTGGAAATTTAACCTCTGAAAGACCCATGCGAGTAAGTTTTATTTGTGGTCATATAATTCAAAGGGTCTCTGGAAGACCCATTGTCAGGTATTGATCCTGAAGATTATTTTTTTCGTACAATACATTTGGTCCCAAAGAGTATTAACTCGAGCTCATGTTAAGTCCATGAAAAGGTCATGAGAAGTGGGTGAGATCTTTGAGACTTTAGAGTGTTACCCTTTGTAAGCATTCTGCAATCTCTTGTTTCCTTTTTTCCTTTAAATTCTTTTTGTTGTTCAAGAATTTCATACATGCATATAATATGTTTTGATCAAGTCCACCCTTAACTCTCCCTCTCCTTGACCCTTTTCCCTCCCAACTTCATGTGCTTTGATTTTTGGGTGGTGGTGGTGGTTTGTGGGTTTTTGGGGGGGTTGCTTTTGGTTTTTTTAATTTAAATTAATTAAAATTTAATTTAAACTTTATACAATATTTTATCATGTTTTTTCTCTTCTCCAATTCCTCCCTGATATTCTTTACCTCCCTGCCCAGCCATTTTTAAACCCAGCAAGTGCTATGTGTACGGGCAGGGACATAGGAGCATCTACCAGTGTTCTGCAAATTTTATAGAACATTTAAACCTTACAGTTCTTTTCATTATGTAGCCATTATAGAATTTTGCTGGTAGTTATTGAAACAAAGTCAGTCTGCAGGATGCTGACCTAACAGTCCTCATGTTGTCCAGACTGCTGAGCTCACCGTGCATTGACAATGAAGAAAACTATACCAATTGGTGAAGGAAATGAGCTAGAAGAATGTTCTTTATTTCATGTTTAGTTATAAATTGATGGGAAATAACAAATTGTCCTCCCAATATTGAAATCACTTTGAGTTATTCTTGAACTCATAATTTCTGGTTGCATGACCACACAAAGCATTTTATCCACACACTAAGCCCTGTTGGAGTTTTACTTTCAGAGAGCCAGAAAAAAACCTTTGAAGGGAAGCCAAAAAGAATTATCTGTTGGGGTAGGTGATCACATATTGAGAATAAATTCTAATCTTATTCCTTCTTAGAAAACTATGTCAATACTGTTTTTCAGACAATAGCAATAGGTAGGTGGCAATTAAACTACATGAAAGTCAAGGAAGACAATGGGAGTTTTCTAAAATATGAGAAATAGGACTAGGCCTCCTTCAGATACCATGTGTGATACCCCAGGAAGGAATGAGACCTCAGAGAACCCTCTCTGGTCATTCCACTGTGGAATGCTGAGGGGCTCAGTTTTGAGAGCACAGCTGCTGTGAGCTCATGAGTGAAGCAGCATCCATGACACATCAAGAACACAGATTGCAGCAGTTCTCCTCCTCTGTCTCTTATGTTCTTTCTGCCCCCACTTCCTAATGAAAAGATTGTTTTTTAACTATGAAATCAGTGTGAGAAGCACTATGCTTTGCCTTATTTCTCCATTACTGACTACTTAATATTTTCCTTTTGAAAATTGAGTTTTTAATCTTCTCATGCAAAGTAAAGAAAAATTATATTTCAAGATAGAAGCAGCATCAGGAAAAACTTTTGGTCCTCAGAGCATTGTCCACTTTTCACTTGGTAAACTTCATCATGACTCTGTCCATAACTTGCACATATTATAGAATCATGATTTTTGTATGTGGTCAATTAAAACAGAAACTGTGATTAACATTAATGAAACTATACAGATGTGTTTTATAAAGTTGCTGAATAAATTATATAAGACAGTGTTAATAAAAATAGACACGGTAACCAAAATGTGAATTAGAACTAGACAAAATAAATAAATAAAAGGTTCCAGAGGAGATCCAAGATGGCGCTGAGCAGTATGGACCGTGTTTGGAAGCTCCAATGAACAATTCAGGGATTGCACAGATTTCTGAGCCAGGAACACCATGGTCCCCACACCACAGCAGCAGGAGTGCTCCACAGTTAGGAGGGACCAGGGTGTGGAGGACCTGCGTGCCCCTGCACCTAGGAGGAGCACGGATTTTCTCGGATCGGAGCAGCAGTGGCAGAGACAGCAGCAGTAGCGGCACCAGAGGCACCAGCGGCGGTGGCTGAGGTTTGCAGCTAAGAGGCTTCCGGTGGAGGCGATTGGTGTGGTGGCTGGTGGGAGTTGCTGTGGGAGAGGGGATTCTGGATAGGATTTGGGTAGCGTGGTGCCTTGTGACACAAACTGGACTCGGTGGAGAGTTCAGCCCCAGAGTCCCGGGTTCAGCTCAGTGCTCAGTGCCTTGGAGACGCTGGCTCAGCTCAGCAAGCAATTCTGCCCGAGGCACTAGCTCAGCTCAGCCACAGCTCCCTTGCTGTGATGCACACTGGGCAGAGTGCTCAGTTCCACCCAAGGCGCTAGCTCAGTTCAGCTGCAGTTCTGCTGCTGTGATGCAGGCTGGGCGGAGCACTCAGTTCCACCCGAGGCACTAGCTCAGCAGAGCGAGCAGGTCTGCCCAAGACACTAGTTCAGTTCAGCCTACAGTTCTGGGGTGCTGACGCAGGCTGAGATCAACACGTAGATTCAGCCCAGAGGCCCTAGCTGGACTTGCCAGGCAGATTGGGCCCAGAGACTCTAGTTGAGATTTGCACATAGGCTCAGCAGCCCTAAGACTCTGGCTGGACTCTCCACGCAGTTTAAGCCCGGAGTCCCAGGCTAAATTCAACATGCAGTGTGGGTCCAGTGTCCCTGGCTGAGCTCAGTGCACAATTCTGCCCCAGACACACCGGTGGAGCTCGGCGTGCAGTTTGGGGCCAGAGTCCCTAACTGTACTTGGCAGACAAAGTGGGCCCAGAGATTATAACTAAGCTTTTCCCACAGTCCCTGCTCTTGATCAATTGCACTTGCCAAAGTTGAGTGAAGAACAGATAAACAAGCTAAATAGTCCCATTTCCCCTACAGAAATAGAAGCAATCATTGATAGTCTCCCAAACAATAAAAGCCCAGGGCCAGATGGTTTCAGTACAGAATTCTACCAAATCTTCAAGGTCGAGCTAATACCGATATTCTTCAAGCTACTCCAAAAGATAGAAATGGATGGAACATTACCAAATTCATTCTATGAGGCCATAGTCACGTTGATACCTAAACCTCACAAAGACTCAACAAAGAAAGAGAATTTCAGACCAATTTATCTCATGAACATTGATGCACAAATACTAAATAAAATACTTGCAAAACGAATACAAGGACACATCAAAGATATCATTCATCATGACCAAGTAGGCTTCATTCCAGGCATGCAGGGATGGTTTAATATATGGAAATCCATCAATGTAATCCACCATATAAACAAACTGAAAATAAAAAACCACATGCTCATCTCTTTTGATGCAGAGAAAGCATTTGATAAAAATCTAACACCCATTCATGTTTAAAGTTTTAGAGAGATCGGGGATACAAGGCACTTTCCTCAACATAATAAAGGCTATATACAGCAAGCCAATAGCCAAAATCAAAGTAAATGGTGAGATACTCAAGGAAACTCCTCTAAAATCGGGAACAAGGCAAGGCTGCCCACTCTCTCCTTATCTCTTCAATATAGTACTCGAAGTGCTAGCCAGAGCAATAAGACAACAAAAGGAGATCAAGGGTATCCAAATGGGAAAGGAGGAAGTCAAACTATCCCTATTTGCAGATGATATGATAGTGTACATAAGTGACCCTCAAAATTCCACCAGAGAACGCCTACAGCTGATAAACACTTTCACCAAATTGGCTGGATACAAAATTAACTCAAAAAAGTCTGTAGCCTTCCTATACACAAATGACAAGCTTACAGAGGAAGAAATTAGGAAAGCCACACCCTTCACATTAGCCACAAGCAATATAAAATATAAGAAAATGAAGGACTTGTTTGAAAAAAATTTCAAAACTCTGAAGAAAGAGATTGAAGATGACATGAGAAGATGGAAGGATCTTCCTTGCTCATGGATCAGGAGAATTAACATAGTAAAAATGGCCATCCTACCAAAAGCAATCTACAGATTCAATGCAATCCCTATCAAAATACCTACACAATTTTTTAAGGACATTGAAAGTTCAATTCTGAACTTCATATGGAAAAAAAATCCAGAATAGCTAAAACAATCTTGTACAATAAAAGGTGCTCCGGACGCATCTCCATATCTGATCTCAAACTGTACTATAAAGCAATAGTAATTAAAACAGCATGGTACTGGCACAGTAACAGGCTGGTTGATCAGTGGAATCGAATTGAAGACCCAGATATGAATCCACACACATGTGGTCACTTGATTTTTGACAAAGAAGCCAAATCCATCCAATGGAAAAAGGATAGCATCTTCAACAAATGGTGCTGGTCTAACTGGAGTGTAAAAAAATGCAACTGGACTCATATTTGTCACCTTGCACAAAACTCAAATCCAAGTGGATTAAAGACCTCAACATAAAACCAGAGACACTAAGTCACTTAGAAGAAAAAGTGGGGAAGAGCCTGGAACATATTGGCACAGGAGACAACTTCCTGAACAGAACACCAACAGCCCAGGCCTTAATGGGACCCCATGAGGCTGAGAAGCTTCTGTAAGGCTGGAGACACTGTCAAGAGAACAAAGCGACAGCCTACAGACTGGGAAAAGATCTTCACCAACCCTACATCTAACAAAGGTCTAATATCCAAAATATATAAAGAAATTAAGAAATTAAACACCACCAAACCAAATAGCCCAATTGAGAAATGGGGCTTCGAACTAAACAGAGAATTCTCAACAGAAGAATATCAAATGGCTGAGAGAAACTCTTAAAGAAATGCTCAACCTCCTTAGTCATCAGGGAAATACAAATCAAAACAACTCTGAGATTCCATCTTACACCCATCAGAATGGCTAAGATCAAAAACTCAAGTGACACCACATGCTGGAGAGGATGTGGGGAGAGAGGAACACTCCTTCATTGCTGGTGGGAATGCAAACTAGTACAGCCACTTTGGAAATCTATCTGGTGCTATCTCAAAAAACTGGGAATAGGGCTTCCTCAAGACCCAGCTATTCCACTCCTTGGAATATACCCAGAAGATGCACCAGCACACAGCAAGAAAATTTGCTCAACCATGTTCATAGCAGCCTTATTCATAATAGCCAGATCATGGAAACAACCTAAGTGTCCCTCAGTAGAAGAATGGATAAAGAAACTGTGGTACATATACACTATGGAATACTACTCAGCTATTAAAACAAGGAATTCCCGAAATTTGTGGACAAATTAATTGAGCTAGAAATGATCATAAAGAGTGAGTTAACTCAGAAGCAGAAAGACTCAAATGGTATATACTCACTTATATCTGCATACTAGCCCAATGGGCATGTCCCATGAAAGTCTTCACTTACCAGGAAACTGGGACCGAGGGGAGGACATCCTATTGTGACTCTAGATGAGAGAAGCATGGGAGAATAGCAAAGTAGAAGGATCCAGAGGGTCCTAGAAACCTACAAAGAAGAACATTATGAAAGGCAGATTTGGGCTCAGGGATCCCACTCAAAATAAGGCACCAGCCAAGGACAATACAGGCGGTAAACTTTAAACCCCTACCCAAATCTAGCCAATGGTCAGAACAGTCTCCACACTTGAGTGGAGAGTGGGGTATGACTTGCACAGGAACTCTGGTGCCTCATATTTGACCATGTCCCCTGGAGGGGGAGACCTGGTGGCACTCAGAGGAAGGATAACAGGTTATCAAGAAGAGACTTGAAACCCTATGATCATATACTGTGGGAGGAAACCCCCTCAGGAACAGTCATAGGAGAGGGGAATAAGGGGAAAATGGGTGGAGGGAAGAATGTGGGGATACAAGGGATGGGATAACTATTGAGATGTAACAAGAATAAATTAATAAAAAATTTTTTAAAAAAAGATTCCACATTTCTTTTTCACATTCTAAGTAGATAATTAGAAGCCATGGGTCTTTCCCCTTTGTGCTTCACTATTTTACAGCAACAACAGACATAAAAGGCATAGTCAAAAAAAAAAGCAAGTCATCCAGGTCTGGTAAGATGGTTTCATGTGTCAAAAGCACTTGCCATGCACACATGATGACCTGCGTTCAATTCCTGGTATCCATGTAAAGCTATAACAAAAGTACCAACTCTACAATGTTCTCCTCACACATACAAAAATAATAATATTAATAATAAGTAAAACACCTGATGGAAAAGATTGGCTAAGCAGTTAAGAGCACTTCCTCCTGCTCTTTCAGAGAATTTGAGTTCAGTTTTTAACCCTCATGTTGGACAGCTCACAATCACCTACAACTGCAGCTCAAGGGATCCACTATATCTTATGGCCTTCTTGGGTAACACACACACACACACACACCTGCATATATTCACATACAAACACACACCTGCACTCAAGCACATAGAAACACACAAACCTGAACACATGCACATGCAAGCACACACACAAATAAAAAATAAAATAAATATTAAACTATTTTTTAAAGTAAATAAAACTGAAAGCTGTTCCCTGTTGCAGAAATGCTTTTGATGGATTGATCTTGCCAATGTCCCACAATTCTTCACTGGCTAATATAAACATCTTAATACTCTGGCTTCAAGAATCCCTCATTCAGCCTTACATAAAATCCAAAAGAAGTGATGGATTTCAAAACACTGTCCCTGAACCAGTGATTGCTTTATCACCTCCCCCGCCAATTGAGTGTGAAAACTCAAGTATCAGCCTATACCTACTGACTCAGAAACTAGTGGTTGGTGTGGGATCCAAAAGGATCTGTATTTCCCTTCGAGAGATCCTGACCATGCTAGGGTTTGAAAAGCACTATGGTAAGATAAATGTACGGACACACACACACACACACACACACACACACACACACACACACAAACATAGTCCTCTTCCACAAGACTTTAGTCTTTTATGTTAACTCTACCTGGTCAAGACTGGCTCAATGTCATTTCCTTCATAATCATAATTTCCCAACTATTAGAGTTGAGAGAGGAAGGACCTCAAGGTCTCATGGATTCAAGGCTTGGTTTCCAGAGTGGTGTTATTGGGATTTGGTGGAAACTTTAAAAGATAGAAGAACCTAGTGGGAAGTCTTCAGCTCACTGAGAACATGCCCTCTAAGGGGATCATGGGCTCTTGGTCTCTGTTCTGTCTGTTTCACTTCCAGGCCATAAGAGTAAGGGATTTTACTCTGTCTTATAGCCCCATGTCTTGTGGCCACCACGGGTCCCAAATCAACAGGATCAATTGCTTGCAACAAAACTCCAAAATAGGCTTTTGCTCTTCATGGTGGTGGGAGAGTTGTCTCAGAAACTGCTACAGTGGAGGAATGCTGACCCTCTCACCATCTTTTCCTTACACTTGGACATAGTCTTCCTTATGACCGCCAGGTCCAAACCCTGGAAAACAGCAATGATGACACTATTTACACAACTGAACCTCCATTTCTCTCTTCTTCTACCTAGGCTTTTAGAAAACAACAGCTGCAAAATCTCCTACCCCCAAATTTGTTGCAACCAATTCTAGCATAGAAGCTACAAATGCCCTCTATATTTGTGAAACTAAGAAAGTAAGCAAACAACCCTCCATACAACTAAGAAAGTTTAAGCAAAGTTATACTTTTCAACAAAATTTCTTCATACCATGAAAGAAAGTGCTTCAACCTTATTACCTCAATTCTGGAAGCAATACTATGCAAGGCAAAAAAAAAAAAAAAAAAAAAAAAAGGGCAAACCCAGGAGCTCAACTCTATAGGTAAAATCTTCTTTTCCAATATATTTAACCTGAGGTTCTATCACCCCAAATAGTAATAATAAGGTTATTTAATTCTATCAAACACTTTGTGAATACTTATTTTATATTTTCCAGATAAATGTTTGACATTGAACAACCAATTAATTTTATAATTCCCCAACAGACAGCAATAGCTTATATTCAATATACAACCCACAAAGAAAAAGGAAAATGTTAAAAGAAAAAAAAAAAAAGGAAACCCCCATGCTTTGGCTAAGTGTGTACTGCTCAAGTGATTATGTACTTGAAGGTTTGGCATGTGAGAGGTAACTAGGATCAGGTAAAGTCATAAAGATGGGGTTCCCATGATCATTTTAAGGGCTTTATAAGAAGAGAAAGAAAGACCTGACCCTACACATTTGCTCTATTCTGTCACATGATACCTTTCACCATGTTAGAGAACAGAGAGAAGATTCAATTTTAAAAAAAGACAGACAAAAGAGTCTAAGCACCAAGACAGTATGTCTTCTTCATGTAAGATTTAACAAGTGCAAAAATATTTAAGTAGAAACTTTAGAGTATATCACACAGTGATATCGCTGATAATATGTATGGTTACTGCTAAGAAATTCACTCATTAACCCCAGGTCCTACATCAAGGGTACCAAGCTGGTCTTTGCTCAGGAGCCTTTCATACTAAACCAAGAGTACTGTTGTGTAGCTGTTGGCTTCCTTCACAGTAACAAATAGAATTTTTTACTTTAAGGATTTAGTTTATTTTTTGTGTGACAATGAAGATACTTATAAACCACAATAAGCAAAAATACAATCTGTTTTTGTGTAAAGCAATCCTGTATTCACTTGATGAATGACAGAAACTTATAGGGATTGAAAAAAACAACAGCTAAAGTCAATTCAAGAAACCATGCAAATGAAGAATGATAATGTTTAATTAAATGAAATAGAAAAATAATAAAAGTTCATTACAATCACTGATTTCTATTTCCTCTGCACCAAAACTCTTGCCACTATTTAATGATGAGTAAAATTAAAATGAACGAATGAATAAAATTTAATAGCACTAAGTGCATCCTTATTCAAGTATACAGGAAATGGCCAAAGAGTAGCAGTGGGAAAACAATTGGTGGAGTATCTGCCCCACAAATGAGGCCATTATTAACAAGCCTCACTATGTGGTTTTCAACAATACTAAAACTCCTGAAGTATAGAGCAGTCTTCTGCTTAAAATACTGTAAAACTGATGGGATGCTTTCTGCTGAAGAGTACAAAGCCTGAGAACAGGCACTTGAGAAAGTCACTGTGTGATTTCTGGCAATTCACCCATTGTCATTTTCGTATTTACAAATTCTGCTGTATCTCAAGGGGCCTGGAGCATGGACTGCATTCAAGAGGTGCTAGAGAAATGGCTCAGTGGGTAAAGTGCTGCTTGTACAATCAAAAGGTCTTGAGTTCAAATCCCCAGACATGGGTAAAAGCCAGACTGGATCCTATTCTACTACAATCCTGGTGCTCTTACAAAGACATGGGAAATAGAAAGAAGAGAGCTGAACTGCTCCCCAGCTTCAGGGAGCTGCTGACACAAAGACAGAATCTGTGGTCATTCACCTCTGGGATCTGCGTTAATTGTAGAATAAAAACTACATAAGGCCACACAGGCAGTTTCGGCCTTTGGAGGGACATTGACTCTATTTTCCTCAAAAATGTTGATAATGGGATCTTAATGACTATTAGAATTTTTTTTTTAATGGGGAATTTTAAAATGAAGCTGTTCCAAATGAAACAGGTCTAGCTGTCTAGAATAATTCATTATTCATGGCAGTGTAATGGCAGCAGGAAGACTTGCCAAGTGTCTTGAAAGCTAGCCAAAAGTTAGCAGGTAAGTGTTCCTTTTAGTCAGCCATGGATACAGGTGTTAGGGTTTCTGGAAGCTTTGTTCTCTGAGGAAAAACATTTCATGGAATCTGAGAGAGCATCAGGCAACCATAATGAGCCTGAGACCAGATGCCAGCCAGAATCTCAGGCCAGCTGCTGCCTTCTTCTGAGTCCAAACAAAACCATTCCCTCAGAGAGCCCTGCTCCCCGATGGAGGGGCTGTGGTCTTGAAGAACTGTGGAGAGCCACTTCTGGCTCTACTTAAATGTCCTGCTGGGTTGTAGAAAAGCTTAGTGACAGGGTCTTGGGAGAGCTTGGGATTTGTCAAAAGTTTGGGAGTAGACTGGCCTGAGAAGTACGCCTGGTAGACGACAAAGAGTTTAGGAAAATACCATTGTTCTATAAGGTTTCCCAGAAACCTCAGATATGTTTTCTCTCTCCCAAGAGTGCCCTAGAGTAAAGAAATCCTACACCTAAAAAAGCAAACAAGCAAGCTGGAAGCTAGCTCATTTCTGCTACGTTCCAGTCATGTGATCTTAGACTATTTATGTGACCCATCTCTATTGTTGATAGAAATCGAACCTACGTCGCCGGGTTGCTGTGATGATAAATTGAGCAAATACTATACACTTCTTAGTGTGATGTCCAAAGCATAACAGTGTGCAATAAATGGTGATTGTATTGGTTTAGAACAACCTGTTTGTTTTGAAAAAGAGGTAAATTTGTTTTTCCAATACATAAAAGAAGTGTTGGGATAAGAACCTCAAACTATACTTTTTGTTAAAGTCCTTAAAGTCCATACCCAGTGATATTTTAAAAGCTAAATAACTACAGAGCCTCCAGCCATTGTGGTATATGCAACTTATGGGAAACAAAAAGAGAGTGGGGGAAGGAGTGGGAAAGAACGTCCGCCCTGCTCGATGACTTTTGAAGATCCTTCCCACTCTGCCAAACCTTCTTACAACACCTGCCAGCAGACTGATTCAAGTCTCAGTGTTAAGAAAAAAATAGAGGTCACACCATCTTAGCTGCCTGAGAAAAATTAAATCTCTATAAATATAAAGTAGAAAATTGGATTTGGTGGGAAACTAAGACAACCTCACATGTGCTATTTTGTTCTCACCTATCACATAACTGATGTGTAGCAGAAAAGAGCTTTCAGCTTGTTTGTTTAAAGATGATCAGTCAATCTGCATTGTTGTCTGTCTCTCTGGTTGCACACACACACATGCACACTCACATACACACACACACACACACACACACACACACACACACACACACACAAGTAAAACGGGTTAAATAAATATATGAGGCAGAAACAGAAGCCTAACGACAATTTCAAAGATAACAGTGGACATCTCCCTTCTTTTTTTTTCCCCCATTTATTAGTTTAATTTTATTTTTCTTTTTTTATTTATTAATTTATTCATATTACATCTCAATTGTTAGCCCATCCCTTGTATCCTCCCTTTCTTTCCTCCCTCCCGCTTCCCCCTCTACTCCCTTCCCCTATGTCTGTGACTGAGGGGGACCTCCTCCTCCTGTATATGCTCATAGGGTATCAAGTCTCTTCTTGGTGACCTATTATCTTTCCTCTGAGTGCCACCAGGCCTCCCCATCCAAGGGACATGGTCCAATATGGGGCACCAGAGTTTGTGTGAAAATCAGATCTCCTTCTCCACTTAACGGTGGAGAATGTCCTGTCCATCGACTAGACTGGGTAGGGGTTCGAAGTTTACTGCCTATATTTTCCTTGGCTGGTGCCATAGTTTGAGGAGGACCCCAGGGCCCAGACCCTCCTGTAGATGCACTACCACACAACAGGGACATATACTCAACCATGTTCATAGCTGCCTTATTCATAATAGCCAGAACATGGAAACAGCCTACGTGTCCCTCAGTAGAAGAATGGATAAAGAAACTGTGGTATATTTACACTATGGAATACTATTCAGCTATTAAAAACAAGGAATTTCCGAAATTTGTGGACAAATGGATTGAACTAGAAATTATCATAATGAGTGAGTTCACCCAGAAGCAAAAAGAGTCAAATGGTATATACTCACTTATATCGAGACACTAGTCCAAGGGGTATGCCCCCATAAAAAACTCTACCTACCAGGAAAGTGGGTCAGAGGGGAGAAAATCCTATTGAGACTTTAGGGGTGAGAAGCCTGGGAGAATGAGGAAATAGAAGGATCCAGAGGGTCCTGGACATCTCCCTTCTTAGCACAGCCATCACCCCACCCACACCTAGAACTCACTGGCCACATCCACATCACAGGCTCTTATGCTATTTTATCCTGCCCCTACCTCATATCTCTGTCTCCTTCATCTCAGGAGAAAAGTTAATTCCTCTCATTTTCCCTCGATTGTTGTGACGGCCTCCATCTTTTGCCACACAAGACATGTCTGTTTGTCTCACTTCTTCCCTTAGACCCTTGCAGCAGTTTCTCATGATACTCTGAGGAAAGCCCTTGCCATTTGTCCTGCATGGCCTCATGCTTTCAGTATCCCGTAAGTCTTTCATGAACCCCACACACAAAGGCCTCCGTGGTGGTAGGTAACATTCCTCCCTCTGCCAGCATTTCTTCTCTAGTTACCAAAGTGGCTAGTCTTCCACCTTCTCCAGGTTTCTGTTCCATTTCTAGGTCAACAATACTCCCCCAGACACCATTTCATAGCACAGCACTTTTCCTCTGACCTGCCCATCCATCCTCCTGCTACCTTCCCACCTCAGCACTTACCAACACAGTCAGTGTCCCAAGCCTTGCTCACTTGTTGTCTGTTTTTTCCCACTAGAAGGGGAAAGATTGAAGTCTGTTTTGATTAAGCTGTGCCGTCACAGCATGCTGCACACTGTACTTGCTCACTGAGTATTTGATAAGTAAATCGTAGGAGAGCTTTTTCTCATGCAAAGCACCTTATCTAGTATTTGTAAATCCTTAGAAGTCCTGTGGTGGTTTGAATAGGAGTGACCCCCATAGGGTTATATATTTGAATGCTTGGTCATTAGAGAGTGGAGGCACTACTCCACAGGGATTAGGATATATGGTCTTGTTGGAGTAGGTGTGGCCTAGTTGGAGGAAGTGTGTCACTAGGAGATGGGTTTTGCTCAAGGCAGCCCTAGGCTTTCTTCCTGCTGCCTGTAGATCCAAGTGTAGAACTCTTCAGTTACCCCTCCAGCAACACGCCTGCCTGGACGCTGCCATGCTTCCCGTCATGATGATAATGAACTAAAGCTCTGAACTGTAAGCTAGCCCCAATGAAATGCTTTCCTTTATAAGAGTTGCTAACGCCATGTCTCCTCACAGAACACTGACTAAGGCAAATCTCATCTACATCAAGTGGCTTCTTAAACTATTTTTCAAAGTCAAAAAATGTTTCTTCTTTAAAAGGAATGTGTTGCCACCTCTTAAGTTTTTTAAGCCTGAAGTGATGGCTTAACAGATCAGAGGACTGGCTGTGAGGAACCCCAGCCATTGTGACTCTATCTTGTGGCTAGACTTCATCTTAGGCCTGTCCTCAAGCTCACCCCAGTTACTGTAAAAAAAAAAAACATAAACTGTTCCAAGAAAAGAACCACTCTAGGCCTGAGCCAATCAGGGCACAGCAGGAAAGTACCTACCATCCCTAGACGTCAAGCATTGCAAGGCCAGGCTTGACCAGTCCCCTAGCACCAACCCAACCTTGCTAAATATCAACCAATCCTGTAACTGCCAAGCTGGAAACTCCTGTTATTTGCCATAACCATGATTAAAAACACTGCCTAATGGTGGTTCAAGGCTCTCCTACTGATCTGCTGCTTAGGTGAGGTTGGTGAGCCCTTGGGCTTGAGTTTAAATGAAGACCTCTTACTTTTGCATATGGCTTGGAACTCCTGGTGGTCTTTGGGGATCTAGCGATCTGGACATAACAACTTCTCTTATAGAGGACATGGCTTCAAGTCCCAGCATCCAAATGACTGCTCAAAATCATCTGTAATTCCAATCTCAGGAGATCTGATGCCCCCTTCTGGTTTCTAAGGCACCAAGTATACACGTCATGCACAAACATACATTAAGGCTGAAATTAAAACTAAAAAGAGAAAAAGTCAGCTTTTTCACATATTTAAACCTCATCTGTATGCTGCTGTGCAGGCCATGGAAGAATACTGCTCAGATTCCTCCTGAAGAGAATGCATGGGACACGGGGCATAATTAGCTGACGACCTTCATTTTAGGATCTGCCTCAGCATTTGAGCAGAGCGATGTCTCCTGCCTTTCCGTGGCCTGTAATATGGTATAGATACTGTGCAACCCTGTGCAACACCCAACACTTGTCTTGGGGGAATGACAGTTGCTGTGGCACTCCCTTTGTCCTGGCTGAAATTTGCTCAGAACTGCACTGTGCTTCAAAGCTCTTCCTAGCCTGTCTTCCCTGTGCTCTTTGCAGATGGTGCATTTGCAGGGCTCCCTGTGGGCTTCTGTGCCCTCCCTTTATCAGCCTCAGACATTTACATAACAAATCTCTTGTGCTTCACGTTCTGAGTAACTTCTGTTCAGAGGATCCAGTCTGATAATCTTTCAGACATTTCACTTGGATACATGACAGTGAGCTTGCATTCAATATGTGCAAAATAAACTCAAGAGGACCTCACAAAGCATGGGCTACAATAATGTGGGTTACCATATTGGAGCCGACTAAGATTTTAAGGAGGGAAAATGACACAAGGGCTTATTCAAAGCACTATAAACTTTCCTTTTCTCTACTCACTAAGAAGAGCAGCATTCCAAGGCTAGCTCCGCCCCCCCCCCCCCCCCAAGACTGAATTCCTTGACTTTGTGCAAAAGCCCTAGGCTTGGTTTATTGTTGTTTGTTTTGAAGTAGTCATTTGCATATGGACAGGTTATCCAGGTAGGGATGTGCACTGCTGTGGGCAAGTGTCTGTACACATATGTGAGGACTGAGTGGAGAGAGCAGGGCATGATCTTGATGCCTCCTTCAACCACACTCTACCTCCTTTCTTTGAGAAAGGGTCTCTCCCTGTGAGCTCCAGGGATCTGCCAGGACTGAGTCCCAGCACTGCAACCAACTCCTATGTGGGTACTGGGGAATCTACCCTTTACAACCCGCCCTCAGGCTACCCCCACCTGCTTGTGTTGTTTTTAACCAACTGAAGCATCTCTCCATGCCAGGAAGTGAACATTTTAGAAAACAATGTCTTAGAGTCATTTTTCACCCTGGGGTTTACTAAAAACAGCAGTGGGAAATTAAGATTTTTAAAAAACAAATTGGAGTGGACCGGGGCTACAATCGAGCAGTGAGAAGACTTGTCCAGCAGGCACGAGGCCCCTGGTTTGATCTCCAGCATAGCAAAAATAAAACAATATGAAAGGAAAACAAAACTAAAGCAATTTGGGAGCTTGGGCAGAAGTAGCTCAGCTGTAGAGCTCTTCTTTAGTATGCTGGAGGCCCTGGGTTCAATCCCCAGTCCTGAAGAGGGAAAGCAGAGACCCCCATCTAAGTTAATTTTTACCTAGATGTTTATTAAAGTAAAATAAAATAATGGTAAATTTTTAACTTTTTTTTTCTGACTTGAGCATTTCTTCGATATTTTAATCTAATACTGAGCCCATACACAGTAAATGGTGTAAGTTGTTGGAGACTTAACCCTGTTTGCTGTTTCTGCAGAGTGAGCTGTGTGCTGTGTTTGATCAAGTTACTGTGTAAACTCGACTGACATTTCCTGCTTGATGTCTTACCTTTGTTTAGCGGTTTACAGAGAATTCTTGATGCTGGCTCATGGCATGCCACAGTGAAGCACCTTTTCTAAGTGAAGGCCTTGAACACGTGCATCTGTCTAGGATGTTTCACGGGGATGCTGTGTATGTTTCCTTGATGAAGTAAAGCAGTTTTCCTTCAGATGTGAACTTTTCCCAAGTTTTGCACTTTGAGGATCATGAAAACTCTATCAAGAGAAGCTATGTCAACTCTGCAGGTCCACAGAAAAATACACAAAGCAGGCTTCAGCAGACACTCAAATCTTCTATATAAGGAACTCAGGTATTTTTAGAAATACCCACCAGGTTGTTGTTTGTTGCTTGTTTGTTTGTTTGTTTGTTTAACAAGTATGGGTATAGATAGAAATATTTCATAGGGCTACAAATTTATTTAAGTCTGGGTGGCTTTTTTAAATAAGCAAATTATTTCTTAAAAACTGGAAAAGACAGAACTACACAGAAAAGAAGCCAAACCTTTTATTGGGGTCTGAGTCTTGGCATGAGGAACTGAAATGCATTGTCATTGGCATGGAGAGACAATTTCCAAAGCAACAAAGCATGGCTCTGCTGCAACCTGGATTTTTGTTCTGGTTTGCTTTTTGTACTATCAAAAAATTATTATTATTGGATTTCAAAAAGTGGTACAGAAAATTTTCATGGCATAAAATTATTATCATATAATCACATATAATGAATTTTTTTCAGGTGGCTTTCACTCACTATCAGGCTTATCTGAAAGATAAGAAAATAAATGTAGGTGCTATGTATAGGAGATAATAAATGATTAGAAATGTAAATTACCAAAGGAATGGAAGAGTGGCATTTCTCATTCTTACAGCTATATTGGAAAAGACAAAGATTCCATAGAATAATATTGGTGACAAGAAAATAGGACAAAGGGTAAGGATGGACTGGGAGCCAGAAGGCTAGGCATGAGCATTGAGAAGGCATCCGACATGAGGAAGATGTCCCGTCTTTAATTCTGTGTGTGTGTGTGTTTGTGTGTGTGTGTAGGTAACTGACAATGATACTATAAAATATATTCAGTTTGCTATGGCCAGAACTTTTTATCAGTTAAAAAATGGCTCAGGTTGCCAGGTGCTGATGGTACATGCCTTTAATCACAGCACTCGGGAGGCAGAGGCAGATGGATTTCTGAGTTCGAGGGCCAGCCTGGGCCAGGACAGCCAAAGCTACACAGAGAAACCCTATCCAGAAAAAACAAACACACAAACAAAAGCAAAAACAAAAAACTACAACAACAAAAAAGTCAGGAATTACCATGGAGAAGCCAAACTTAATAAACATAGGAATGCCTGTGGTACTGCAAGGATGTTCTTCATTTTTTTTCTTTTTAATTAGCATGCAAAATACCGGGCTTTGTTATAACATTTTCATATGTGCTCTGTGTGTGTGTGTGTGTGTGTGTGTGTGTGTGTGTGTGTGTGTGTGTGT
>OU015742.1:159171182-159240486 GCA_907169655.1 Acomys percivali | reverse complement strand
TGTGTGTGTGTGTGTGTGTGTGTGTGTGTGTGTGTGTGTGTGTGTGTTGTACACAAACATGTGCAGATGTGCTCATTTGAGCACATGTAGAAACCAGAGGTAGACTGGTGGTAAGTTCCTCTGTCAATCTCCACATCCCTTTTTGAGGCAGGGTCTTTAACTGAAGGTAAGCTTGCTATTTTAGCTAGACTGGCTGAGCAGCAAGCCCTTGGACCTACTTGTCCCTAACAGCCCCCACTGATGCAATTACAGCCACATACTGCCTTGCCTGGCTTTTACATGTGTGTCAAAAACCCAAACTCAGATTCTCATGCTCACACCACAAACACTATGCTCCTTAAGTGATCTCCCCACACAGCCCCAAACATTTTGCTCTTGTTGCTGCTCCCTTCTCTCACAACCCCCAAGTACCCCCACTCTCTACTAGTCTCTATCCTCCCCAGGAAAACACACACACACACACACACACACACACACACACACACACACACACACCACCAGCAGCAGCAGCAACACTACTACCACCACCTCCCACCTCTCCACTCAACACCCTGTCCCATTAAAAGGGACAGAGTAGGAAAATAATGTGAAGGCTGACATGAAGAGGTTGATTCTAACTTGTGTAATAGCAGTAGCATTCTCCAGAAAGGGATAACAACCAAAACATATATATGTATATGTATATATACATGTGTACACACACACACATATATATAAGCCTCAAAAAAATTATGATAGTTTCCTAACAAATAATTTCATTATGTAAATTCCCACAAGCTGAAGTGAATACATACAGCACACAGGACCCATATCTAGTGTGTGAGAACCCTTCAATAATGTTAACCATCAAAGCATAGCTTGTATCAGTTCTATTCATTTTTTTGTTTGTTTGTTTGTTTTTATTTTTTGTTTTTCAAGACAAAGTCTCTCTGTGTTAGCCTTGGCTGTCCTGGGCTAGCTTTGTAGACCAGGCTGGCCTCGAACTCACAGCAATCTACCTGCCTCTGCCTCCTGAGTGCTGGGATTAAAGGCATGTGCTACCACGCCCGGCTTCAGTTCTACTCTTATGGTGTGTGTAGACTGAGCTTTGTATCATCCTGCTGATGATGTGAGATGATACATTTCACACACACATAATGGCAAGTTCCAGAACCTGAAACATGTGACCCAGAAAGAATATAAGAGCAGAGCATATGAAATTATGACAGGCATACCAAATAATAAAAAATTAAATTGCAGGATACAAAGCAATTGCTTTGCAGGAAAGGAACTCTAAGAAGCATTGTTTTCAGGATTTCTTGGAAAATATGAATATGAATTCAGAAGATAAAATTTGTTGTGAAAGGTGAGCTGTGGCATTAAGTCTAACAATTTGCAAACTGAAACAGGGACTGGCCTTGTTTCTCAACTGGACACTGGGAGACATGAGTTCTTCTGTAAAATCCAGAGTCAGTTTCAAAACCAAACAATTGTTTCATCTTTCTATTTGAGTTTCTATCATAGACTTAATGTGAATTAGTTTGGAGCTTTACAAGACAGTAGACTTTTCTGAGAACAGTACAGGAAGGCTTACTTGGGCAAATCACTGGCAAATTTTCACACCTGTAGGAAAGGAGTCTTTTTGGTGTCTCACAAAGAAGCACACGTCAACATGGCATCACCCTCCATTCTCTGCAGTAGTCTGTCCTCAGCAGGAATAATTTACAAAACAGAATCTGTTTTTAGCAAAATGTCTGGCATCTCACCTTGGTCTTTCTCCGATGTCTGTAATTTGTCAAGTGCACCCCTGAGCGCTTGGAGTTCCAGGAGAAGGTGATGAGAGAAGACTTCCCAGGGTTTCAGGAGAACTCAGCTCAGGCTAGTCCCCAGGCAGGAAAGTAGGAGGATGGTACAGCATGCGTGCCAGAAGAGCAGCAAAACAGACGGCTGGGCTCCTGGGGATGGGGGTGGGGGCAGTTAGGGAAGACCAAGCAAAAACAGACTGAGTTTCTCTATTTCACTTGCCAAGATGGGGGTCTCATTAGGAAGATTTTGCTAATTGAAACCCACTCTGATTAGGAAACTAAGCCTGGTGCTAGGGAAGTATGCAACTTTATCAACAGTAAGAAAGGTGTTGAATACATGCAATTTTTCTTTTAAAAGAGCAAGTGGCACATGTACGAAACTGGTGCAAGAAAGGAGGAGATATGGAAGGAAAAGCCATGGCCCTGGAATGAGATTTGGTCAGCAATCTTGTTTTCCTCCCTTCTAGACAAGCAATTTCAGGCTCTGTTCATCCATGTATGAAAAGTGTCACTTCAGTATAACCTACTGAAGGCCTCTAACAAAAAAGAAAGTTGTCCCAAATGATATTAAACAAAAATAGAAACTTCAAATGTGACTTGTGCTCATCCTGAATGTACCGTAGCCTCTTAGTCCAGTGACTTCCTTATATGTAACAAAAAGGAAGGTACAGAAATACCATATTAGCCTGTGCTATTGCTATAGTGAAATACCTGAATCTGGAAAGTTTATAAAGAAAAGAGGTACAGAATGGGGTACAGAATGATTATGAAGAAAGGCAAGAAGTCAAGGTCCAGACTTGATCTTCCATAAGAACTCAAGACTGGCAATGACTAAGATCACACAAGAACTTCATTAGTGCTACTAGTGCACATGTTCAGTGACCAAATCACCTTCCAAGCATATCCTATCTTTAAGAGCTCTGCCACCTAACACTGGTACCCTGAGAATCAAGATTCCAGAATATAAGACTCTTGAGAGACACAATTAAACCATACCCACACCACAGCAGACAGACAAAAAGAAGGTTATACAAAAGCGGAAGCAGAATACACACCTAATAGCCAAAGGACACAAATAATTGACTCTACCCACCATAAGCATGGAGAAGAGCCTAGAACAAACTCTCCTCACATCCTTCAGAGTGCGCTAACCCTAGCAGCTGCCTGACTTGGGAGCCTGACCTCCAGAAGGTGAGACAATGAACTTCTATTGTGCTCTGCTACTTAACTTGGCTTGTGCTCACATGTAAACATCCACACAAAGAAAGCAGTGCAGCCAACAGCAGCCAGCCAACTTTAATTACATTTTATTTTCATCTCTTCTGAAAAGGTTACAATTTCTTTTAGAGCATGATGATGAAATGCGTGTTTGCTGAGGTGAGGAGAAGGAGTTTATAAACAGTGCTACAACAAAGCTAGCTCAGGCTAGTACAAGCAACAAAGTAAAAACATACGGCAGAAGTGAGTGGGAGCTTTAAGGGCACATAGTCAGGCTCTCAGAGCAGTTAACCACAAAACCAAAAACTGCTGCTGAAGTTTAGACATGCTGGCTTATGTCCAGCTGTCATATATTGGCAATCCATCTAGAACATACGGGTTGGCACCCCTTTGAGGGCCAAACAGACCCTTTCTCAGGGGATCGCCTAAAACTATAGGAAAACACAGATGTTTACATTATGGTTTATAACAGTAGCAAACTTACAGTTATTAAGTAGCAACAAAAATAATTGTATGGTTGGGAGTCACCACAACATAAAGAACTATATTAAAGGTTCATAGCATTAGGAAGGTTGAGAAGAACTGCTCCAGAAAGACTCAGGCCCGGGGATCAGTCTTCAAGAAGAATCTCAACTGTCAGCCTTAGATTCTTATTTATTCACTCATTTATCTTTTTGTGGTGCTGGTGACCCAACTTCACTGGGCTGCAAAGCAAAACAAAAACTTCTGACTGTGGAAGAGAGTCTTGTAAAGAAGAGAGGGAATTCATGGCAGAGGAGGGGGGGGGAAGGGGCAGGGGGGAGCACAAGGGAAGCCGAGAGGACAACAGCAGTCAGAGTCCATTGTAAATATGTATGAAAAATGTCCAGAAACAAATTTATTTTTAAAAAATACCTCAAAAAAATTAATCCATGTCTTAAAAGCTTCTTTTTCTTCTGCCAAAATTTATTGTCATCGATCTGAAAAAGAGAAAATGTTGAACTTTAAAAGAATTTCAAACCATTTTCTGAAAAAAACGACTTGACATTGAGCTAGGCTTGTTAGTGGTTAGCAGGTTCTGTATCAGATCAAGCAGCTGCTCCCCCACCCTCCTTAAGCCCTTTAAAATGAGCACATTGTTTTATTTTCCTTCTCCTCTCCTTTGGGAAGAAAAGCTCTGTTTAAAGGTTTAGGCTCATTTGAATAAAAAGACAACCATGACTTTTGAATCCTAAGACCCTGCATATATTAGCTGGCTTAGAAATCAGTTCTCCAGGATAAACTACTTAACTTTAAACTCCTCTTTAAGGAAATTATCAGTTTGAAATATTTTGAGATACAGCCTGAAACCAGACATTTTCCACCAGCATATTTCATTTGCCTTTGGCAGTATGCTCTCTGCTGCAGCCAAAATTCCCACCAAGTACAGGGAGTGTAACTGGTAGGTCTCCTGATCTGGAGGCTTAAGTGAAAAAAAAACCACATGAAATTAGTTTGAAAGCTTCTTCTAAACTAAAGCTAAACCCAGAAATTTGTTTTTGTTTTTGTTTTTGTTTTTTAGGAAAAGAGTGAGCAACTGTGGAGAAAAAAGAGAAAGCTTACAAATATTATTCAGCTCACTCCCCCCAGCACAGGAAAGTCAGGGGCAGGAAAAACTGTAGCTTGAGCCCACTCAGGGATGCACAATAGATCCCACCACAACAGTAACAACAACAACAACAACAGCAACAGCAACAGCAACAAAAGGTCTACAAGGCTTTGCAGAAACTTTACACAGAGCTTAAATTAAATATAGAAACTGCAATGAAGATAAACTGAATGTCTCACACTGAATTCAAAACCATCCTTAGCTAAAAATTCAGGATGTTCCAAGACATTGTGAGCTTCATGAGAGCCTGTTGGGCTTGGGGCTTACAAGTATCAGATTCAACTAACTTGAGTTGTCCCTTCTCTTGGGGGCTTCTGCGTAATGTCTGGATTTTTTTAAGTAAACATTTTTTATTTTTTACATCTATATTTATATTATTACACATATATATAATAAACTATCTATGGTAAGAAGACCCAGAACACAATCAGAAATTATATAGATGTTACATTCTTAGTGTTTTGGCTATTTGTATTTGACAGCCTTGAAGAAAACATTTTTCCTATCTTGGTGCATCTAAAATTCTGAAGGTAAATCAATCTTTTTTTTTTATCAATTTATTCTTGTTACATCTCTATGGTTATCCCATCCCTTGTATCCTCCCATTCTCCCACCCCTCCCATTTTCCCCTTATTCCCCTCCCCTAAGACTGTTCCTGAGAGGGATTACCTCCAGGTAAATCAATCTTTATCACATCTTGTCATTATCAACTTAAAACACCTACCTAGACGTAATAATATCTTAACTCCTAAAAAACTAAGCTTCATTGTAAAACTAAACTACCTAGTCTTCAACCCCATCAGACACTTGAGAAGGAATAAATTTGATTACCTGAGTATTCCAGGACTGCAGGTTAGTACCTTTCCAAATGAGAAAATGACAGAGACAGTCTACCTGAACAGTCACCCAAAACTCTTAGTAATGTTGGGGCATCATCGTCAACATTCTGGCCCAATATATCTGACAAATGTATATGTGAGGCAGGAACTATTGAGGACCTGCTTATGCTGTGTTGGCAGAGTTTGGCCTTTGACTCTGCCTACATCAAAGCTTGTCCTTTTTAAAGGCAGAATTCTGTCTGTGGTAGAAATGAGGACATTTTTCCTAGTGGCTTGTTGCCACATTTGAATCCATCTCCATAAGAGGTAATTTGATGCTCATCATCCTCTTTGAGGTAGGCTGGGTGTTGCCAAGAGGTAACCTGTCTCATTGTCAGTGAATCTTTAAAATAATAAAAACATTTTTAAATGCCATAGTCTGTATGTCTCTGAGGTTTTTGAAGACTTTATCTAACCATTTTACCTTATATTTCTATAGAATCATAACTATCTGTTGCACCTAAGATGAATATTCTTGTGATAAAAGTAGACTAGTAGTTGATATGACCAGGAGTTGACCAACCAACAATTAACTTATGTAACTTATTGATTATAAACAGCCTACAATAACACTTTCAAAGTACTGGAAGTAAACTTTGTATTATATTCGAGTAATATGGGTACAACACTTCATATTAGAGTAGAAATATATATGTGTGTGAAGAATAATCTTACATTTGAATTCTATACCACTGTATCTAAAGTTAAACTTATCTTGTATCTATATACAAAATTCTATAGCAGTGAATTAAAAGTAACCTTGTGAGTGACAATTGAGGCATTAAGTTGAGGAGTAGATTCACCGATCTACTTTTTGTTGTATCGTCCCTATATATTGCGATATTCCCCCTTCCTTCTTTTCAACCCTTATCTCCAAACCTAAAAATGTAAGATAAAGGAAAAGAGAGGCATCTCTGAGTCTAACCTTGTTTTCTCTCTAAATAAGAGCAAAAATAACTTGTAACCAACTCCCATTGATAATAATTCTCTATAGCTCAAGAAAGCAAGCAAAAACCTATGCAGCCCACCCTTAAAGGAAATGGGGCATAATTCTCATAAGGTTTCTTCCCACTGGTTTGGGACAAATAATACCTTTGTAGGGGCCCAAATAAAATTGGAGAAATGGTTAAACAAGCTAGGAATAGCATGTGTGGTCCAGTTTCTAAATGTTGAGAAATTCCAGGCTTAATTAGAGTCCTGTGTGGGACAGTCTGAAATGCTCCACCAATTGGGAATGGAAGCTTTCTTTGAAAGTGTCCTGGGAGCAGTCTTGTTCTGATAAGAAATAGAAATTGAAGCATTTGGTGTTGGAACATGAAGGATACAGGATGTCAGTGTCCAGCATGCTGAAAGAAATGAATCCTGTCAGGTCTGATCCAATGTCAGTGTCCAGTTCTTTTGTTCTGAAAGCATATAATTTCTCACGAGCATTATACAAGTCCTAAATTTAATTGTGTAAGGTGTGCATGATGCACAGAACAATTAAGGCTGGTTTTCTGCTCTTTGTATGAGCAGAAAAAAAGACATCTGTAAATCTTCATTCATGCCATATGAAGAATGGCATCTAATAATAGTTCATAGGGGTTCTGTAACCAACAAGAAGCATTATCTGTGCCTGGACATTCATGTCTCAGCCAGTCTCAGAGCCATTCCTATATGGTGGGATTAACAATTTAAGTTACCTGCTTCTTCTGCAGTTTAAATTCTTCACATCCCAATTGTATCTCCTCCCTCATTCCCTCCCGATCCCCCCTCCCTCCCTCATTCCTTCTCCTTCCCTCCCTTAGTCCTTAGAAAGGGGAGCCCTCCTCCCCTAATTCTGACCTCAGCCTATCAAGTCTCATTTGTACTGCCTGTAACCTCTTCCTCTGTACTCTAGCAAGGCCGTCCTGCCAGGAGGAAGTTCAGTGGCCAGAGTGCGTGTCTGAAGTAATCCCTACTCCCCACATGTGGAACCTACAAGGAGATTGTGCTAGTATATCTGAGGGTCTAGGTCCACATCATACATGGTCTTTGGTTGATGTTTCAGTCTCTGTATTGTAGTGTAGTTATCCTGTATTATGTGACTAATATCTGCTTATGAGTGAGTATATACCATGTGTGTCTTTTGGGGTCTGGGTTACCTCACTCAGGATGATCTTTTCTAGTTCCATCCATTTGCCCGCAAATTTCAAGATTTCCTTGTTTTTAATAGCTAAGTACTATTCCATTGTATGAATATAGCACAGTTTCTTTATCCACTCTTAGGATGAGGAACATCTAGGTTGTTTCCAGATTCTGGCTATTATGAATAAAGCTGCTATGAACATAGTTGAGCAAATGTCCTTGTTGTATACTGGAGCATCTTTCAGGATATTCCCAGGAGTGTTATGGCTGGGTCCTGACATAAAATTATTCCTAATTTCCTGAGAAAGCACCAGATTGATTTCCAAAGTGGTTGCACAAGTTTGCACTCCCACCAACAATGAAGAAGTATTCCCCTTTCTTCACATCCTCACCAGCATGGGTTATCACCTGAGTTTTTGAACTTAGCTATTCAGAGAGATTTAAGATGGAATCTCAAAGTTATTTTGTGTTGCATTTCCCTAATAACTAAGGATGTTGCACATTTCTTTAAATGTTCCTCAGTCTTTCAATATTCCTCTTCTGAGATTTCTGTTTAATTCTGTACCCCATTTTTAATTGGATAATATTTTGTTTGGTGGTATTTCATTTCTTGAGTTTTGTATATATTTTGGATATTAGCCATTTGTTTGATGTAGCATTGGTGAAGATCTTTTCTCAGTCTGTAGGCTGCTGTTTTGTTCTGTTGACAGTGTCTTTCACTTTACAGAAGCTTTTCAGTTTCATAAGGTCCCATTTATTAATGGTTGATCTTAGGGCCTGAGCTGTGGGTGTTCTGTTCAGGAAGTAGTCTCCTGTGCCAATGAGCTCAAGGATCTTCTCTAATTTTCTTCTAACATATTTAGTGTGTCTGGTTTTATGTTGAAGTCTTTAATTCATTTGGAATTCAGTTTTGTACAGGGTGATAGATAAAGATCTATTTTCATTTTTCTACATGTAGCCATCCAGTTAGACCAGAACCATTTGTTGAAGATGCTATCTTGTATCCGTTTTGTAGATTTAGCTTCCTTGCCAAAAATAAAGTGTCCATAGGTATGTGGGTATATTTCTGGGTCTTAGATTCAATTCCATTGATCAACCAGCCTGTTTCTATGCCGGTACCATGCTGTTTTTATTACTGTTGCTTTCTAGTACAGTTTGAGATCTAGGATGGAGATTCCTCCAGAAGATCTTTTATTGTACAAGATTGTTTTGGCTAGTCTGGGTTTTTTTGTTTTTCCATATGAAGTTGAGAATTGATCTTTTAAGGTCAATAAAAAATTGTGTAGGTATTTTGATGGGAATTACATTGAATCTGTAGATTCCTTTTGGTAAGATGGCCATTTTTACTATGTTGACTCTTCCAATCCATGAACATGGAAGATATTTCCATCTTCTGAAGTCTTTTTCAAATTCTTTCTTCAGAGTTTTGAATTTTTTCATATAAATTTTTCACTTTTTTGCTTACACCAAGATATTTTATATTGTTTGTGGTTATTGTGAAGGGTGTAGTTTCCCTAACTTCTTTCTCAGCCTGTTTCTCTCTTGTATACAGGAGGGCTACTGATTTTTTTTCAGTTGATTTTGTATCCAGCCACTTTGAGGAAAGCATTTATCAGCTGTAGGAGTTCCTTGAAAAAAATTATGGAGTCATTTATGTATACTATCATATAATCAGGGAATAGTGATAGTTTCACTTCTTTTCTGATTTGTATACTCTTGCTCTCCTTTAGTCTTATTGCTCCAGGTAGGACTTCAAATACTATATTGAAGAGATAAGGAGAGAATGGACAGCCTTGTCTTGTCCATGATTTCAGTGGAATTGATTTAAGTTTCTCACCATTTAGTTTGATGTTGGCTATAGGCTTGCTGTATATTGCCTTTATTATGTTTAGGTATGTCCCTTGTATCCCTGTTCTTTCCAGTATTTTTAACATGAATGGGTGTTGAATTTTGTCAAATGCTTTTTTGGCATCTAAGGAGATGATCATATTTTTTCTTTCAGTTTGTTTATATGATGAATTGCACTGATGGATTTCCATATATTGAACCACCCTTTCATGCCTGGGATGAAGCCTACTTGGTCATGGTGAATGATAGTTTTGATGTGTTCTTGAATTCAGTTTACAAGTATTTTATTTAGTATTTTTTCATCAATGTTCATAAGAGAAATTGGTCTGAAATTCTCTTTCTTTGTTGGGTCTTTGTGTAGTTTAGGTATCAAAGTGTCTATGGCCTCATAGAATGAGTTTGGTAGTGTTCCTTTTGTTTCTATTTTATGGAATAGTTTGAAGAGAATTGGTATTAGCTCTTCTCTGTAGGTCTGGTAGATTTCTGTATTGAATCCATCTGGTCCTGGGCTTGTTGTTGTTGTTGTTGTTGTTGTTGTTGTTGTTGTTGTTGTAAGACTTTTGATGACTGCCTCTATTTCCTTAGGTATAATAGGATTACTCAATTTGTTTACCTGATTTTGATTCAGTTTTGGTAGTTGGTAGCTATCAAGAAAATTGTCCATTTCATTTAGGTTTTCAAATTTTGTGGCATATAGACTTTCGAAGTAAAACCTGATGATTCTTTGGATGTCTTCGATATTTGTTGTTATGTGTCCCTTTTAATTTCTGATTTTGTTGATTTGAATACTCTACCTCTGCCTTTTAGTTAGTTTGGCTAAAGGTTTGTCAGTCTTGTTGATTTTCTCAAAGAAGCAACTTGTGGTTTCTTGATTATTTGTATTGTTTTCTTTGTTTCCAGTTTATTGATTTCAGCCTTGAGTTTGATGTTTTCTAGCCATCTACTCCTCTTGGTTGTGTCTGCTTCTTCTTGTTCTAGAACTTTCTGGTGTGCTGTTAAGTTGCTAGTATGGGACTTCTCTAGTTTCTTTATAAAAAGCACTTAGTGCTATGAATTTTCCTCTTAGCACTGCTTTCATTGTGTCCCACAAGCTTGGGTATGTTGTGCCTTCAGTTTCATTGAATTCTAGGAAGTTTTTAACTTCTCTTTTTATTTGTTCCTTACCCAGATGTAATTGAGTAGAGAGTTGTTCAGTTTCCATGAGTTTGTAGGCATTCAGTTGTTTCTTTTGTTGTTGAGTTCCAGCTTTAATACAAGGTGGTCTGATAAGATGCAAGGGATTATTTAAATTTCCTTTTATCTGTTGAGGTTTGCTTTGTGATCATGTATATGGTCAGTTTAGGAAAAGGTTCCTTGAGGTGCTGAAAAGAAAGTGTATTCTTTTGTATTTAAGTGAAATGTTCTGTTGATAGATGTTCAGTTAGGTCCATTTGTTTCATGATGTCTATTAATTTCCTAGTTTCTCCATTTAGTTTCTGTCTTGATCATCTGTCTATTGATAAGAGAGGGGTGTTGAAGTCTCCCACTATTAATGTGTAGGGTTCGATGTGTGATTTAAGCTTTAGTAATGTTTCTTTTATGAATGTGGGTGCCCCTGTTTCAGATGGGCTAGGCCAGTAAGTAGCTGGGGGGCTGCAAGAGATTCAAGCTTGAAGCTGCTCAGGTGCCCCACAGGACTTTTTTGAGATGGCAGCAAATGTGAGGCTTGGTCTTTTCCAGACTCAGTTCTGCCTGTCTGCTCTGTATCCCAGATGGGTCAGGCTGATAAGCAGCTGTGGGGATGATGGGAACCAGAACCCAAAGCTGCTACTGTGTTTTACAGGCCTTCTTGATATGACAGATATGATTTGATCTGCTCTGTGCCCCAGTTGGGCTAGGCCAGAAAGTCACTGGCCAGCAGAGAGAGATTCAAGCTCAAAGCTGCTCACAGAACAGCAGCTAATGTGGGGTGTGGCCCACACAGGTCTCTGCCCTGCATGTCTGCTTTGTGAACTAGATGGATCAGGCCAATAGGCTATAGGTGGGTGAGGTGAGATCAGAGGCAGAAGCTGCTAACGGGATAGCAGCTAATGAGGATTATACCCTGATCAGGTCTCTACTCAGCCTGTTTGCTTTGTGTCTTAGCTGTATCAAAGAAGTATGCGGTACCAGCCAAGGACAATACAGGCCATAAACTTCAAACCCCTACCCAGATCTAGCCAATAGACAGGACATTCTCTACAGTTGAGTGGAGAGTGGGGTCTGACTTTCACACGTACTCTGGTGCCTCATATTTGACCACATCCCCTGAATGGGGAAACCTAGTGGCACTCAGAGGAAGGATAGCAGGCTACCAAGAAGAGACTTGATACCCTATGAGCATATACAGGGGGAGGTGGTCCCCCTCAGTCACAGTCATAGGGGAGGGGAGTAAGGGGAAAATGGGAGGGAGGGAGGAATGGGAGGATACAAGGGAGAGGATAACCATTGAGATGTAATATGAATAAATTAATAAAATTTAAAAAAAACAAAAATATTTACAGAAAGATGCCAAAAAAAAAAAAAAAAAAAAAAAAGTATGCTTCAGGCAAGTGGGCAGAGACAGACCAAGGCCCAAAGTTGCTCATAGGATGGTGGCTAATGTGGATTGTGGCTGGCCTGGTTTCAGCTCTGCTGGTATGTGCCTTCTTATAGATGGGCCTGGCTGGTAAGCAGCTGGGGTGCTATGAGAAATCAGAACTCCAAGCTGCTCAGAAGCTCCACAGGCCCTCTTGAGATGACAAGGCTCCACCTATCTGCTCTGTGACCTAGATGGAATAGGCTGGCAAGCAGCTGCGGGGCTGAGAGATATCAGAGCTCAAAGGTGCTTGGGTGCCCCTCACTCTTTCTTGGGAGTTAATGTGAATTGTGTCTGGTGCTGGAACTCAGCTCTGCCTGTCTGCTCTCCATCCCAGATCTAGCAAGCAGTAGATGGGCGGTGAGAGTCTGGAGCTGCATGGATATCCAACAGTCCTTCCCAAAGTGGTGGCTAATGTGGGATGTCCTCTGGGATTTTTCTGTGGGTTAGCTGGGTGGCCAGGAGTTGGACCTATCTGTACTCCACACAATGTGGATCCCAGTCACCTGGGGATCATCAGCAGTGGTGTTTTGAAGCTCTGTTTGGTCTTTAGGTTGCTGTGCAGTCCTAGTTTTCCTGCTAATCAGAGCAGTGTGTGATTGGTGCAGCCATGTTCATAATGTCTGGATTCTGATGAACTTTCTCCACATGAAGGTAAAGACACCTGTCAACGCTCCATGCTTCCTGCAGGTTCAGGAGCAAAGGCTGTCTCCTTCTCACTAACACTAACAAAAATAACAGATAGGAGAATAGATTCTGATCTTGAGTATAAGTCAGACTAGGAGTCTTGAAAATCTAACCTGAGTCACATACTAACTCCAGAGCAATATCTTGGATCAGAATGAGGGATTTCCGTGTAAGAAAAGATGCAGAATTATCAGGTTTATTGCTTAAAGTCCTAAAAATAAAGGGGAATTTAAGCCTGAATTGATCCCAGGGAAAAATGTTAAAGGGATTAAATTCAAAGATAAGTAACATATAATGAAACCTCCAAAACTAGGAGAGTAACTAAGAGGAGGTTCCCAGGTGGATAAGGGAAGAGCGACCTGTTAAATCTATTAAGAAGTTCCACAGAGGACACACCTTCGTTCCTGAAACCAGCAAGGAGAAGACCAAGTTCTACAGCGAGAAATTCAACTTTCAACTAAACCTTAGTGACCACACAAGGAAAGAGCTAGAAATTACTACAACAGGCATGTAGGTAAGTTTGCGGAGAGGAGATGACACAAAATTACCTGTCATGATGAACTCCATTGGGAGAAATTCACAACCGTGGAAACCATAATTGGACTTTGAAATGACGCATCTAGGACAGATATGTACCATCACATAAGAGACAGCATCATGGAGTATTGAAAGGAGAGAGAGTCTTCCCTTCAAAGTAGGAGAGGAGTAGAAGGAAAAATAGAGGGAGTTTGAGGGGTCAAAGACTCCACAAGAAGACCTACAGAGTCAATTAACCTGAGTGCATTGGGGATCACAGAGACTGAACCACAATCCAAAGAGCATGCGTAGAATGGACCTAGTCCCCCCATACTTACGTAGCAGATATGTAGCATGGTCAATAGGTGGGTTCCCTAGCAATGGGATTAGGGGCTGTGTCTCCACTGCCTGCCACTGGATCCCTTCCCTCTAGCTGGCCTGCCTTGTCAGGACCCAGTAGAGGATGATGCCCTTAGTCCTGTTGTCACTTGAGGTGCCTGGGTGGGTTGATGCCCCTTGGGGGTGTCTCTTTCTCTGAAAAAAAGGAGAGAGGGAAGTGGGAGGAGAGAAGCATGAGGGCACAGCTGGGAGGAGAGGAGGGAGGGGGCTGGGATCATCAGGCTGCAAAGAGATTGAATTAATAAATAAATGAAAAATTAGGAGAGGCGTAGAATTGAGAGAGATCACCACCATGTATAGCATAATGGGGACAGGGCGGTAAAGAAAAGCTTTCAAATCTCCCCAAATAAAAAGAATTCCTGACTTTTGTAGCTTCCATAAGCCCATGAGCCTTCCTCAAAATAAGCAACTCACTCATTCTATCTGGTCATAGCCCTTTCAAAAGCTGTTGATAACAAGCTTGCAACCCTACCTTTGTTTCAAATGGTTATATGAATTCTTATTGTTATAACTAGCTTATTTTGCCCACCTTGCAACCATGTCTTTGTTTCAGGAGGGGCTAACTTGTTACGCTTGTGTTCTGCTACTGCAACCTTGCCTATTTCACCAGCCACACCCCCCCATTTGGAAACGCTCTACCCTTGAGATTTATGAAAACCTTGTCTTCCTCACCTCCAGTGCTGACCTCTTGAAACACACCTTGGAGGAGGCAGAACTTGTAAACGATTTTAAAAGCTTGCTGTAATTAATTGTTTGTTTTAATTAATTTGACCATGATGATTGGAGCCAGTGGTCATTCTCCACCTATCTTTGGGATTAACATGTGCCTCAAAAGTATAGCCTCTATAATGAGGTAAAAATCCATTGCCTAATGAACAAGAGAGTTCTTTCAGAAATTTCCTGCCAGATAAACAGGGTAAAGAAATATCTAGAGAATAATTAGACTTCTCATATAGTACTACCAGAAATATCAGTTACCACAAGAAAATAATTTAGTGGGAACGAGGTTCTTCTCTCCCAGCCTCCACACAAGCTTCTTAAGAATGATCTTATTATTTAAAAATGATTTATAAAAAATTGAGTTCCATATCTAATAATATTATGTGGGTTCAGATCCTATTTCAAATTTAAGTCAACTAGCACAGCTTGCCAAATAGAAAATACATTAAAACCACCCACTTCAATGTGTGAGAGAACTAATAGAGCACTCTCTACCCAAGACTATGAGAGCCATCAGTATATACTGAGCCTGTCATGTAGTCTTGTGACCCCTGAGGGCAGCTGTCAAATCCAGAATATACAAATGAGAATTTAAGCTCTGTATTTCAAACCTTGACATTGGAAGCCTGAAGCCATGATCCCTGGAGCCCTAAAGCAATTATTCGAGAGCTCAAAGGGATTAGAGTGAATCGGAGGTAACATACTCCTTACACACACCATAGTACAGTTGTGTGACCCAAGAACTGAAAGCCACTCATGATCCAAGTACTTAGGAAAGAGTAAGTAGAATTTATCTAATGGAAAATAATTGTAATCATAAGGTTTACATACCTTACAAGATTTTTTAAAATATAATTTCTGGTAAACAATTTAAAAACAGCTAACCTGGCAAATGAGGAGATCAAGATAATATGAATAAAAGTAGGTGCTGTCACAGGTCATAAAAACAGGTTCCCTAGTGCTACAAATATGTACTTGTCGTACATGGACTTTAAATCCTTTTCCTTCACCAAAGAAATTGTAGGCAAGGAATTCGAGATTATAAAAGTGACTTACTGTCCAAAAAGGAAGCTTGATATTGAAAACTGTAATTATAGAGTTCTTCTGATTGCCATGCTGCAGGTTTTGCCTGAGCAGCACAGTACAGCTACCCCTGGTGATAGGGGCACAGGCAAGAAAGCCTGAGGGTGTGAGAGTGTGAGAGTTGGCCTCACCCACCCCTGCAGGCAAGAGAGCTGGCCCCAATGTCATCAGGCAAGAGAGCCATCCCTGCCCCTTATCTGCTACAGCACTCAGGAGAGCAGGCCCTGCACGTCACCTGTACAGCACAGTAGAGTTGGCCCTCGATGTAGGGGTTGGTTGCAAGTAAGCCAGCCCCAAGAGTGTGAGTATAGTAAAGTTAGCCCTGCTTCCTGTCTGCTGGGTAGTGCTGTAAAGGAGAGGCCCCCTCCTCCCCTCCATCATCACTCGACATCTATGACAAGCACGAGAGCTGGCCCTGGGATCATGAGAGTGGAAGAAGTGGCCATGTCCCTCACCAGCTGCAAACACGCAGGGCAGCAGGCCCTGCATCTAACCTGGGCAGCGAGGTAGAGCTGGCCCTGGTTGCAAGGGTTGCTGGTGAGCTGGCCCCGAAGACATGAAAGCAGGAAAGACAGCTCAGTTCAGATAACTCTCAAGCCCAAATCCAGGCCTTTTAATAGGCCCAACCCAACATCTATCCTATGGATGAACTGCTGGAGTGCAAGAAGTGACCTGTCCTACAGATCCAAAACTACAGAATCTCCATGACACAGGGTAACAACAGGATATTTGAGAGAGGTCCCAGTGAGGTTCCAGTATTGATCGAGTAGCCTCATACCAGACCAACATGTCATTGCAATGAACATTTGCAAGCAACGATGTGTGGAGTAAAAGGTATACTGTGGGATACACAGTGACACAGTGCAGCTTTCACATGAGATTTTTTTTTCTTTGTTAAGAAGGAGGTTACAAGGATGAAGGGTGGGTAGGAGGAGAGATAAGTGGGATTGGAGTACATGATGTGAAATTCACAAAGAACCAATAAAGAGTTTTTTAAAATCACTAATTATAAAGCCACCATTAGTGATTAACCACCAGCCGGAAATGGGCAGTCTTAAAATTCATGTTCATTTCAAAGTGCTACTAAAACAAGACTACATTAAGAAAATTTGGATTTAAGGACCACCATAGAGAGCATGGTTCATCAGAAACTGTTAGCAAAGTGAATCGGAGTCACTTGGTCAAGGCCAAAAATTCTTCTGATATAGTTTTAGGTAAAAGAAAAAAAATCAAAATCATCTTTGATTCTTGTTTTTAATAGAACATCTCTGAAGCTCAAAAACAAAGCAAAAAACAAAAAACAAAAACAAAAAACAAAAAAACCCGCTATTATAGGACTTAGAGGGTGTTAAAAGAGGTTAACAACTGAAGCTAAAATTTAGAAAAAACCCAGGACACTTGTACGTGTTAAAAGAGAGGTTAACAATTGAAGTTAAAAGTTAGAAAAAAACAGAAGAGCTTCTAAGATTTACACAGATAGCACCTGGCAGGAAAACAAGGCCAGAAAACTGAACAAAACTAGAATCGACCCGTAATGTGACATATGGGACATGAAGCACTCAAAATCCCAGAAAAAAAAAATGGAGAGTAGGTAGAGAGGCTCAATTGAAAACTATGTGAGCTGTTTTGACAAGTATCATAAAGGTGAGTGGATATTATACACTGTTGACTATTGATATAACCCTTGATTGCCTTCCAGTGGCTGAAGGTAAGCACCTGTTGGTGAAGATACAACATACTGAGGAGGCAGTACTCAGATTATTTGAACTAAGTATAACTGGAAAGCATCCACCCTGCAATCTAACTTCTTTGATACCATGAAATACTCTGCAAGACGTCAAAGGAAGGAAACAGTTAATCCTACCCAGCTACAACATGTGTGGGCCGCAACTACAACCAGCATGGAAAGACAGGTATAAAAGTGAATAGCGCTAAATAGTACTCATGCCCATGTTGGTGGTAACCCACAGTTCTCTAATTGGACCTAAGACCCACTCAACAGGAGAGAAATCATGCCTGGTATTAGAAACCTAGCCAACTTCCTGGGGCAAGGGAAGTCATGAACCATGGAACCTATTTCTGCCACTTTGCTAGACCAATATCATTCCTTGCTACATTCTAAATCTTCTCCTTATACCCACAGAGTACCAAAAAAAGCTTCTGTTTACAGTAAGTGAAGACATTACAAAACATCACAACTCAAAGACTCAACAAAGAAAGAGAATTTTAGACCAATTTCTCTTATGAATATTGATGCAAAAATAATCAATAAAATACTCACAAGCCAAATCCAAGAACATATCAAAAATATTATTCACCAAGACCAAGTAGGCTTCATCCCAGGCAGGCATGCAGGGGTGGTTCAATATACAGAAATCCATCAATGTAATCAACCACATAAACAAACTGAAAGAAAAAAAAAACACATGGTCATCTCATTAGACACTGAAAAGGCATTTGAAAAAATTCAACACTCATTCATGTTTAAAATCTGAGAGAGTTCAGGGATACAAGGTACATACCTAAACATAACAAAGGCTGTATACAAAAAACCTAATAGCCAACATCAAATTAAATGAAGAAAAACTCAAGGCAATTCCCCTAAAATCAGGGACTAGACAAGGCTGCCCACTCACTCCATATCTCTTCAATATTGGAAAGGAAGAAGTCAAAGTACCGCTATTCATATGATAGTAATACATAAGTGACCCCCAAGATTCCACCAGAGAACTACTACAGCTGATGAACACCTTCAGCAAAGTGGTAGGATACAAGATTAATTCCCAAAAAGAAAAAAAATATCAATAGCTCTCCTGAATACAAATGACAAATGGGCTGAAAAAGAAATTAGGGGAACTACACCCTTCACAATAGCCACAAATAATATAAAGTATCTTGGTGTAATTCTAACCAAACAAGTAAAAAACTTGTATGAAAAAAACTTCAAGTCTCTGAAGAAAGAAATTGAGGATTTCAGAAGATGGAAAGATATTCCATGGATCAGGAGGATCAACATCATAAAAATGGCCATCATACCAACAGCAATCTACAAATTCAGTGCAATCTCTATCAAAATACCTACAAAATTCTTTACAGACCTTGAAAGATCAATTCTCAACTTAATATGGAAAAACAAACAAACAAAAACAGAGTAGCTAAAACAATCCTGTACAATAAAAGATCTTCCAGTGGAATCTCCTTCCCAGATCTCAGGCTGTACTATAGAGCAACAGTAATAAAAATGACATGTTACTGGCATAGACATAGGCTGATTGAACAATGCAATCAAATCAAAGACTAAGAAATACACCTACACATCTACAGACACTTGATTTTTAACAAAGAAGCCAAGACCATATAATTTAAAAAAAAAAAAAAAAAAAGATAGCATCTTCAACAAATGGTGCTGGTCTAACTGGATGTCTATATGTAGAAAAATTCAAATAGATCCATATTTATCACCCTGTACAAAACTCAAGTCCAAGTGTATCAAAGACCTCAACATAAAACCAGACTCATTAAATCTGTTAGGAAAAAAGTGAGGAAGAGCCTTGAACAGAACACCAATAGCTCAGGCTCTAAGGGACCTCATGAAACTGAAAAGTTTCTGTAAGGCAAAGGACACTATCAACAGAACAAAATGGCAGCCTGCATAGTGGGAAAAGATCTTCATCAACCCTACATCTCACAGAGTGCTAATATCCAAAATATATAAAGAACTCAAGAAATTACACACCACCAAAATATCCCAATTAAAAAAATGGGGTATAGAACTAAACAGAGTTCTCAACAGACAAATATAGATTGGCCAAAAAGCACCTAAAGAAATGTTTAGCATCCTTAGTCATAAAGGAAATACAAATCAAAATGGCCCTGAAATTCTATGTTACACCTACTAGAATGGCTAAGATGAAAAACTCAAGTGACAGCAAATGCTGGAAAGGATGCCGAGAAAGAGGAACACTCCTCCATTGCTGGTGGAAATGCAAACTTGTACAACCACTTTGGAAATCAATCTGGTGCTTTCTCAGAAAACTAGGAATAGCTTTACCACAAGACCCAGCTATACCACTCCAGGTTATATACCTGAAAGATGTTCCACCACACAACAAGGACATTTGCTCAACAATGTTCATAGAAGCTTCATTCACAATGGCCAGAATCTGGAAACAACCTAGATGTCCCTCCCTCAACCAAATAATGGATAAAGAAACTGTGGTACATTTATACAATGGAACACTACTCAGCTATCAAAAACAAGAAAATCATGAAATGTGCAGGCAAATGAATGGAACTAGAAAAAATCATTTTGAGTGAAGTTGCTCAGACTCAGAAAGGCAGGCATACATGATATATACTCACTTATAAATGGATATTAGCTCAGCATAGATGTCCCCTAAGAAATTTCACTGAGCAGGGGATTGGGACAGAAGCTGGGACTCTCAGCCTGACCCTGTGCAGAGTGCTGAAAATGGTGTGGAAAAGTGGGGGGGATGGAAGGACCTGGAGGGGTCAAGAGACAGTCAAGGCCTACACAAACTGATGTACCAACTAAGAACAATGCATTCAGAGAACCTAGATCCCTATTCAAATGTAGTCAGTGGACAGCTCATTCTCCGTGGGTTGTTGGAGAAGGGAGTGTGGACTGCCTCTGACATGAACTCTCATGCCTGCAATTTGATCACTTCCCTTGGCAGGGGCAGCCTTGCAGACCCACAGAGGAAGGGGATGCAGGCTATCCTGATGAGACCTGATAGGCTGTGATCAGATGGTGGGAGAGGAGCCCCCACCTCTCCTGTCAGAAGACTAGAGGAGAAGAATAGGGCAGAAGAGGGAGGGAGAATACGAGTGAGAGGGTAATAATCAGGATGTAATATGAATAAATTATAAATAAAAAACAAAACAAAACACTACAACTGGATATAATGCCAAGACCAACAGATTGTGGAGGGCCCAAATCTAACATCCATCTGCTTCACAATAACTGCATCTGTTGCTCAGAGAACATCAAGGAAGAGGGGGGAAGAAAGATTTTAAGAGCTTAAATACCAGAAACTCTGTTGTGAATCACTGTCTCCTAGAAATGGCTACATATGCAAGACCACAACAATAGCAATATCAGTAGACATGCTAAAGTAGAAGAGAGAAAAATCAACTGAGCTCTTCCCCTAGACAAAGAACTACAGGAAATTAATAGCTGCATAAAGAAGAATTACTCTCTCCCAGGAATGAATCCACTTGTTGGTTACTCAATACAAATTGGTCGACCCAAAAACCACATACACAAAAACAGCAGAAAAGAACTCATCAAGTTGTATTTATAAATTTGTGCATATGTATTTATGTGTGCATGCATGTAGCAATAATAAAGAAAATGAGGCTATCGGTTTGAGAACAGAGGTGTGAAACAGGACACAGAAGGAGACTTCCTAGGAGGAGCTAGAGAGAAAAAAATGGGGAAGGCAATGTAATTCTATTTCTTTTATAAAGTTTTATATGCAATAGGTATTTATGCAATCAATGTCATGATAAGTTCACATATTGAATCCTAAGATGGCCCTATGATTAACTTGCTTGTCAATTTTATTGTGTGAGAAATACCTTGTAATTCTATTTTAACTTAAACTGTATAAAATTTTTAAATAAATGGAAAGAAAATTATCATAATCATGTTCATTTAAAAAACTGAACTAGCTTGGCATGGTGGCACATGCCTTTAATCCCAGTACTTGGAAGACAGAGGCAGGTAGATCTGGGCCCTGGTCTAAGCAAATTCCAAAACAACTAGGACTACATAGAGAGACTCTGTCTCAAAAAAAAGTCATAAAAATAAATAAAGAGAAATGCTGAAATATAAAGAATATACATGTATGTATTCTTTTATTCATCAAAAAAAAAAACTACAAAAAAATCCTAAGTAAAGAAAACAAAACAAGGTTTACAATACAATTTATTTGAATAAATGGAGAAAAAGATGAGGGAAAGTAGAGCCGAAAAACTTATAAAGGAAATTACATATGTTGCTTGAAAGGTGTTTTAAACATTTTGCCTGGGGAAATGGCCCAGTGGTTAAGAGCACTTACTGCCCTTGCAGAGGACAGAAGCTCAATTTCTAACATCCACACGGTGCCTCACAACCAGTTCTTAACCCTATTCCAGGGGATCTGACGGCCTCCTCTGCCCGCAAAGGGCACCAGGAACACACACGTAACATATGCATCCAGGAAAAAACCCCAGACACACAAAATAAAAATTCATCTGTTTTAAAGGATGTTTAAAATATGAAAATGTCATCTTTTTATAATTTGTATAAGCAGTGAGAGTTTCTTTCCTGCTGGTAGTGGCCTGCACAGTGGCTGCTGTGTGCGCATCTCATCGGTGGCACTCACACTTCAACATCTATCAGAGCTGCCTGGAAGCATGCATTAAAATCTGGAGATTTCAGACAAACAAACAAATGAAAATCCAGAGACTTACACCATGTTTTTTATATCCTTGTCCTTCTATCCCATCTTGGGACTCCAAATAATTGGGTTAGTTCTTCAGATGATTTTAAATCACATCGAAGTTTGAAAAGCCTGGCTATGTATTACTGATGCTGTCATTACCCACAGAATATCATAAAAAGTGCCATAGTCTTTGCCAAGCCTTTGTCACTCACAAGATAAAACTGACACTCAGGGGACATGGGACCTCTCCCTGTAACTCCAGCAACTGTTCCCTCATGTACTAATCAGAGGTAAATAAAAAAGCACAATCAGCAACAGGACATATGAGACACTGAAGGGGCTATAAAATCACATGCGAGCATGAAGCCTGATAATTTCTATAACGCACCATCTGCAAACCAGAATCCAGGTACCGTATGGAGTTAAAGCACTAAGTTAATATAACTTAAGGGAAACTGAGTTTAATTTTACTTTCTCACATTTTTCTGTAAAGTTGCTTATTTTCACAGAAAAAAAGGGAAAAGGCAGGGCAGAAAGTGGAGGAATATAAGATTATACCACTCTGTATATTTACAATCTTAAGGAAAACTTGAAGAATCAGGGATACAAGGCACTTTCCTCAACATTATAAAGGCTATCTACAGCAAGCCAATAGCCAAAATTAAAGTAAATGGTGAGCTACTCAAGGAAATTCCTCTAAAATCGGGAACAAGGCAAGGCTGCCCACTCTCTCCATATCTCTTCAATATAGTACTCGAAGTTCTAGCCAGAGCAATAAGACAACAAAAGGAGATCAAGGGTATCCAAATGGGAAAGGAGGAAGTCAAACTATCCCTATTTGCAGATGATATGATAGTGTACATAAGTGACCCTCAAAATTCCACCAGAGAACTCCTACAGCTGATAAACACTTTCAGCAATTTGGCTGGATACAAAATTAACTCAAAAAAGTCTGTAGCCTTCCTATACACAAATGACAAGCTTGCAGAGGAAGAAATTAGGAAAGCCATACCCTTCACATTAGCCACAAGCAATATAAAATATCTAGGAGTTACTCTAACTAAGCAAGTGAAGGACTTGTTTGAAAAAAATTTCAAAACTCTGAAGAAGGAGATTGAAGATGACATGAGAAGATGGAAGGATCTTCCTTGCTCATGGATCGGGAGAATTAACATAGTAAAAATGGCTTGATACCCTATGAGCATATACAGGGGGAGGTAATCCCTCTGAAGAACAGTCATAGGGGAGGGGAATAAGGGGAAAATGGGAGGGAGGGGAGAATGGGAGGATACAAGGGATGGGATAACCATAGAGAAGTAACAAGAATAAATTAATAAAAATGAAATAAAATAAAATAAAATAAAAAGAAATATATCATTTTTTAAAACGCACATACAATCCAAATATAAAAAGTTACTCCAGTTCAGGCAAATATAAAAAATTTGACCTTTAAAATTTAAATTTAACTCATTACAAGTTTATCTTAACAACATGTCCTATCATGATGGGACTTGAACCCACCATCTCCACATGGCAAGAAAATATTCTTCCACTGAGCTTCATCCCCAGTCTGCTTTTAAATTTAATTTTTACAATTTATTAAAAGTAATAGTTTAATTGACTAAGTCTCACTATTTAATCACCCTTCTAAAATTCATAAAAGATGAAGTCTACATTGTTAGAAGCTCAGTAATGGGTCTATTACATCGGGGGGGGGGTGCGGATGAGGGGAGGGGAGGGGGAGATGTAGATAGAGACAGAGAGACAGACAGATTGACAGACAGACAAACAGGTTAAGTGAAATTACGGCACTTGGGGTCAGGGTCAATCCATAGATTACCTAATAAAAACACCACTGTCAGCCTCGAGAGACCTCCTTTCAACTTGTTGTCCGGGGAGTACAAAAGGCTCCCAAAACAATATAGAGTACTCCTTTGGCTTTTGATTGCCTCCTAGAAAGCGAAGGTAAGACCCCATTGCAGCACACACCATGTACTGTGAACACAGGACCCAGAGGACTGGAGTTGGAGATGACTAGAAAGTCTCCTTCCTGAGGACTAGCTGTCATAGCATCAGAAGGTGATCTTCAAACTGCTAAACAGGGCAAATGCTCAACAGTCCTACCCAACTGTGATGCCCATCAAGCACAATGACCATCACAGCAAGATGTCCTTAAAGGTATAATTGTATCACTTATATCTCTCCAGTAACCAATGTCTCTCTAATTGAACTCAAGACTTAGCAGGAGAAAAACCATGCCTGGTATGGTAAACCTGGCCAACCACATGTGGCTAGCAAGACCTTGCATCTTAGAGGAGGGCCTACTACCACCACCACTTTCCTAAACCAGTATCCTTCCTAACTGAATTCTAAGTGCTTTATATCCACAGATAAGTGGAAATCACCACCTCTCATCAAGTAAGCTTCTTTTTGCACCAGGAGACCAGAAAGCCACATACAGTCAAAAATTCAGAGAACAACTGACTAGGATACCTAGCCCCAATTGATTCAACTACAATGCAACCATGAAACCAAGACTCATGGAATGGAAGGCAAAAAGGCTAGAGGACCAGAAAATAAGCTAAGAGGCTGAGCTTTCTAACTCGGACAGGGAGTTAGAAATCTGAAATCTGAAAAGCATGGCTGCTTAGACAAGACCTGAACAAGTCCCATAGCAGTTGACGTCCCAACAGAGATAGGTAAAATCTCAAGGGATCCCAGGCCTAAGTGAAGAGCTACAGACTACACTGCTGAGAGAAGGACAGTTAGTCTTCCCCAAGGATCAATCTCATGATTGGTTATCCAATACTGAGTGGCCAGTCCTAGAACCGTATGTATGCAGGCAATACTGAAGGGACAGAGCAGCTTGTATTTATATGTTAACTCATTTATAGGAATAAGTAACAGCAATGGTTAAAGAAGTGACCGTGAATTTGGAGGAGGGAATCAAGCATGGGGGTGTGGTTTAAATAAGAATGGCCCCCCATAGGTTCACAGATTTGAATGTTTAAGGAGCTATATTATTTGAAAGGAGGTATGACCTTGTTAGAGGAAGTGTGTCACCGGGGGTGGGCTTTGAGGCTTCAGAAACCCCAAGCTAGGCCCAGTGGTGTTCTTTCTCTTCCTGCTGCCTGTGGATCCAGCTATAGAACTCTCAAGCTGTTTCTCCTGCACCAATGCCTGCCTGCATGTCAGTGTCCTACGTTGTAGGCACAGTACTTGAGCAAAGAATCAACTAATATACCCATGGTCGCACACAGGAAAACTGGAGAGGTCCAAGTAAAATGCCAGAAATTTACCTCCCAAAGTTGCTCTTGTCCTCTAAGCACTATTGCTTATGACTGTGTCAGCCTAACAGAAGCAGTGTGTAATTGGACATACAGCAAGAACCATACTGGAAATTAAATCTAACCAGAATTCACCTCAGTATAAATTGAAGTGAGGCAGCATGAAATTTTGTCTCAAATTGTTTTTAAAAGAGGATATAATCTACTTTCTGAGATATATTAAAACTGTCCTTCCAAAAAAAAGACTAAATTATGTGATTATAATGTGTCACACATGACCTAAGGTCAATGCTGCTTAGCCTGCCTGTTTTTCCTATTAAATTTAAGTCTGTGAGTGAGTTGGAGTATATGAAAGAGTAAGCTTAGAATTAGTTCTAGTGTGCTATACATGGTGGAATACTACAGCACACAACAGTCTATAGATACACCAAAATATCTAGGGAGTCTGATAATTGTCAACATATAGAAATCATAAATATTTGAAGACATACAAATATTAAATAGTCTTATTTCATCATTTTACATTGTATGCCTGCATCAAATTGCCACACAGAACCTAATGAATGTGTGCAAAACTGTGTTAAAATTTAAAAAATATTTTTAATTTCTGATAAATGTATTATGACATCTTTACTGGCTTTGAATTAAAAGTACATAAATAATAATAACAATTAATGCCTATTCTCACTTGTGTTTTCTTTCTTCAATTTTCAGCTCTTCTCAGAAAGGTTATACATTTTATTTCTGTGCAAAACCAAATTAAGTTCCAAGTTCAAGGCTAAAGAGGTGGCTTGTAGATAAAGCAATTGCCAGGCAAACATGAGGACAAAAATTTAGATCTCCAGAATGCACATAAAAGCCAGGTGCATGTGGTGGCCTGCTCATACTCCCAGCACTCAGGAGATGAAGACTTGGGATCCCCAAAGAGAGCTAGTAAGCTCTGAGTTTAGCAAAAGACACTGCTTTAGTAAGTAAAACAGAGAGCAATGGTGGAAAGTACCCGATACTCTGGCAGCCCCATGCATGCACTTGTATATACAAGTACTCATACACATGCACACACACACACACACACACACACATACACACAAACACACACATGCACACACACAAGATAAATTGCAGCTTTGCATAAGTCTTTGGAAGTAAGCACATTCACGTGATCTTAAATGTCTGGGGAAAGAAGGTAGCAAAAACAGTAAGTAGGTTAGGGTACTTTTATATCTGTCTATAAATAAGGCCAATAAAACATTTATTCAGCATAAAGAATCTCTTCAGATAGAATGGTGAACAGAAATACTTCACTTTTGCTGTGTCTCTCTTGTTTGCCCTTGTCTCCATCTCCACGTCTTTCCCGAAGGACTCAGCTTTAATTAACAATCATCTCCAGATTTCTACTTCGGGGTCATTTATTCAATACCACCTTCCTCACTCTTTGCATTTACACACTTGTCATGACTCTCTGTTAAATAACTCGTTTAAATTATATGTCTCCCCAGCTAAACCAAACATCCCATAAGCTTAAATACTATGCCTGTCATGGTAACCTCCTGACTATTGACACTGATTCCATCACCTGACTGTGCTCCATGTTCACTACAAAGTCCACATGTATATATGCACCTGCTTGGGATGTGATACCATCATGAAAACATACATGTGATACCATCATGAAAACATACACACACCAAAATAATGACTGGTGTGTGGACATCCTACCACATTACTATCAAAATTGGGGAAAGAAATCTAATCAAACAAATTTAAAGTAACTTCACTCACTAAGGATGGAAGACAGATATTTTAACTGATAACATTACTTGTATATAAAACACATTGGTAGTCATATGGTACTTTAAGTACAGGCAAATGAGATGACGTTCCACTCTGGAAATGGCCTTAAAGTCTCTGTCACAAGCTGGTTGCCTGATCAGGGCCTTTCTTCATACAGCACTAATGGCAAACTTGCCTGAACAACAAATAATAATCTAACCATTTAAGAGGTGAATAAATTTTTAATTACTTTCATATTCAAATGATGAATGAAAAACAAAGCTAATTCAATCATAATGAATGACTGAAAAGAAAACAAGCCTCCTCAGTCGGAAGAAATGCTGGTGAAACGTACAATCAATCTGAATTATCTAACATACTTCTACTCCATTATAAATTGGATATGTGGTATATTTGCTCCTAAAGAGAATTATTGATCTGCCTTGAATTTGAAATACATGCAGAGAAAAACAACTAATTATTTTTGAACCCACTAATAACCTCACATATTAATATATTTTCTTTAAAGTCTAAAGAGGTAGTGAAATTTTCTCCGGTGAATGAATCCAAAGTGTAAAATACTTAGTGAAAAATGTCATTTGGTCTATTTTTTCAAGTTAAATTAGCATACACTAAATACAATTCACTGAGCATCAGGCCACCAGGCGGCATCTGATCATCCTCTCAAGTCGCTTTCTTTGGCCAGTCTCACTCACGTTTCTTGTGTTCAGTTGTAACAACTTTTCCTCTTTCAAGTTTGCATGTATGTGCACGCATGCATGCATGTGTATGGGCATGCACATGCACAACTGTGTTTCCACATCAATGCGGGGGTGGGCAGGGAGCAGAGTTTGACTTAGTGTGCCTTTCTCAGTCTTTCTTCATCTTACTTTGTTTGAGACAGTATCATGAACTCAGCTCATGAACTGAACCTGCTGGGCAGACTAGCCAAAGTGCTCCAGTGACATGCCTGTCTCTGCCTCCCCAGCCCTGGGATCCCAACCTTGTTGTATAAATACTGAGGATGAAATGCAGGTCTGTGTGCTTGCATGGTAATCCCTTTACCCACTGAGCCGGTTTCCCATACTCTAGCTCCTTTTTCTTAAATATTTTGTATTCCTTTCACCTTTGGGATCTTTCTCCCCTTGCTAGAAAGGTTTTTTTTTTTTCCTGCACTCTATCTTCTTTATTTCCTCCCATTTCTTCGGTACAAGAACCATGTATCACTATATTTAAAAAAGACAGTTGCATTCCACAACTACATCATTGTCCCTTATTTTACTCTCTCACAACCCTCAGCTTCCTCCTCCAACTAACATGTTATAGTTTCCCATGTAAATGCTCATGGTTGTTTGACATCTGTCTATAATGAAACACTAATTAAAATCACTAAGCTAAACTGTCTCCTCACCTGAATTCGCTTAGACAGAATTTTCTGTACAAGGGGTATGAGCAATGGGGCTCATATCAGAATCTGGGTTTTTCCTTATGAAAATGTTTCACTTAAATGTGTAAAGCCCTGCAAAATAACATGGCATGTTTCAAATTCTCTAGTCCTTTCAATGAAAAGTTGATCTAGAACGATTAAACAGGCAACTTCCAAATCCCTGCAATTACCTGACCTCACCAGCTCATTGATCCAAGCTTTTATGGTCTCTATCTATCCTGCAATAGAATCCTGAAATTGATATCATACAGTCACCTGGCTACCCCCTGGACCACTGATGTTCTATCTTCCTTCAGGGAGCATCTCCTTAGCCCTTCCCCAGATATTATTTCATCCACAGTAGTGTTTGATTGTATTTTACCACTGAAAACACAAACTAACATTCCAGCTAAAGACTAGTTATTCATAGCACTCAAAATTTCACAATAAACCAGTGAGTAGTACTACCCTCCCCAAATGGAGAAACAATTGTGTTTTAGAAGTGTTTTTCTCCTACAGTTGTCACTGAAAGGGAACATTCTAGTAAAAGAAATCCTGAGTGGATACTGGCACTTCCATTCCATTCCTGGCTTTGCCATTAGCCGAAAAACACTTTAAAAAAATTGTTGAAACTCCCATGCCTCTTCTCTTCTCAAAAGTAAAAAGAATGAGTTTAATGAGTATTGGATCCTCTCATGGTTTGCAGTTCTGCTAATATGCAAACATTTCAATTCGTTAGTCCCTAGCCATTTAGCTAAGAAGGAAGGGAATGTCTCCAACCAGAGTTCTTCTACAGCTTGTTAGGCCTGCATTATTACAGTTAGTTGGGTTTGGGCTTCATTTAACAGCACAGCTTGTCAGAGGCACATGCATATGTACATTGTAATAGCCCCACAGAGCAATTATGATATCAATAGAAGTATTATGACTTCAGTGCCACCATAACATCTTATAGGCATAGCTAACACTAAAGATAAAAATTTTATGAGACATGTTCAAGCTACTGCACAAAGCACCAGGCGTTTTTGCAAATATAAACAGTTGTGCCTTTTACAAAACATTCGGGGAGAGAGAGAGAGAGAGAAAGAGAGAGAGAGAAAGAGAGAGAGAGAGAGAGAGAGAGAGAGAGAGAGAGAGAGAGAGAGAGAAAGAGAGAGAGATTGACATATACTGAACTTCAATGACATTGTGGAAATTTTTTCTACTTAAATTTGTTTATGGGAATATAGCATAGGCTTTGTGGCTATTGTACAGCTGAAAATTGACCTAGCTTATGCATGATAGTTTGGGGCTGGAATTATAAAGCTCTAACCCAAAAAATGTAATACTCATATTCAACTAACTAAATGACTGGAACAATGAGCAAATTGGTATTTTAGTTACAACAATATAGTTTTCTGAGACTTCATGGCATCCTAGAAATTAACAGAAAGATTCTCTTATAAAATTCATGCCATAGAAAAAAGAATGATATATGTGAGTATGTGTGCGATCTCCAGTGATTAATACTTTTATCTCCATGACTCAGTCTTTGTTGGACCAAGAGAGTAAGCGAAGGGAGAAACAAGAAGCTCTGACACGGCAGAGGTCTGGGAAAAGAGTGAAGGAAAATGGTAGCACACATCAGATTCTTAGGGCACTAAGGACTGGAGGTTCAGAGTTTAAGGGAGAAAGCTCACTTCTTTGAGGAATGAGGGAGGATGAGACATTTATTTGATCTTTATCATCACAATACCACTCCGGCATGCTTCAAGAGCTTCAGATGAGTATTTTATTGCTTTTCAGAACATTTGTCCACTGACCTGGTGCTGTCCTTGATGGCTAACACGTTAAGAGTGGGCTTTACAACTGCTTAGATTTATCTATGTTATGTTTATACTTTACAAAGTAATAAAAAAAAAAAAAACCTAGCTACTAAAAGACTCACTCTTCTACAATATACTTAAGTTTAGGGATATTGTTTCTCTCAGCACAGAATCCAAGTCGGTACTCAGTAGGTGTATGTAGAAAAAATAGACAAATAGATGAACACAATACATGAGGCAATTATACATATGGTGTTAAAAAACAAACTCAATTTTTTTCTTCATGATCTCAAGTTTACATGGATTTAAATGACTGCAGATAGTTTTTTAACTCTTTATTTTCCTCTTTATGACTTAAGCATGCATTTCTTTTGACTAAATAATTCCTTAGTACACAAAATTGGAGTTAAAACAAAAACCAATATACTCACAAATAACAACCTTCTCTGTCAAGTGAGCCTAACTTTTTCTGCTCCCTTAGCAAATTGCAAACAAAAGAATGTACTTGGTTCAAGGCATGTGGTGGATCTCTGGTGAGTTAGAATCAGAGCTGATCCTGGTTTGCCCCTGAGCCACATTAAATTTCTCCCAAAGGCAGGGAATTTTGTTGAGTATTCTTCACGACAATGGGCAGCAACGGTAAGACTGCAGGACAAAACTGTGATTTCATCCCACACTCTTCAGATGCTCTGAATGTGTACTCTTGGCCAAAATACATAAGACAAATTCCCCATCTGATGTCCACCATGGGTTATCCTTCCTTCACCCTTACCATTCCTCTACTTCCCCAGAGACTTGGTGTTTAGGCCTAATTTAAGAGACTAATTTAAAAATAAACAAGAGTACATATTGACTTAGTTGTTCTACTTAATGCTATTAGCTAATAACAATTAACAATGTGGACTTAGCAAAGGTCCTGCTACATTTTCAACCAAGTCCATAATGTATAATGGGTACCAGTACATTGGAAGCTAGGTGTGTTCAGATATCTTCCAGTTACAGGATTCTTCATGTCCTCGTGGCTCAGATTCCTGATTGCTGGGATTATAGATGCAGATTACCATGCCCTGACTCCAGAATTCTCTTAATATCCCATATCTATCTTTCTTCTACAAGCACACTATAAGAAGAGGTTGTTTGGTCATTTAAAATACCCAAGAATGCCATAGTTCAAGGTAATTACATAGCTTCCGACAAGATTGTGGAAATGAACGAGATAATGTAGTAGGAAGAGAACAGCTTTCAGATCGTCCATTCAGACTTACCCCGAACACATTTTAGGATTATAATTTATTGGTACAGCATCACTTCTAAATTTAAAAACTAGTGTATCTAAAAATATATGTGTAATCTCTATCATTTCATGAAGTTCTCTTAAGTGTCATCTTCTCTCTTCCTTTTCACGTAATCCTGGGCCTTGAACTCTGGATTTTGAGCATGAGAACGACCTCTATACCCTTTGTATCTGAGATGTTCCTCCTTAGTTTTTAACTTGACTACATAAGTAATTAACTAAAACCAGGTGGGTACACCTGTGAGGGATTTTTTTTTTCTTAATAAGTCATTTGAAGTGGGAAGACCCATTTTTAATCCAAGTCTTTTGAGGTGAAAAGAGCCACACCTTCTGCTGGCAGCCTATATAAAAGATATTAATGAGGGAAGCTTGCTCTTTTTGCCTGCTTGCTCTCATTCTCACTGGCACTGGCACTGGAGCCTACATCATCAGGATTCTGGCATATACTAGACCAGCTGAAACATTCAGCCTATGGATTCTTGCACCTTCTGTTAATAGACACCCATTATTGGACTAGCTGGACCACAGCCTCTAAACTATTCTAATAAATCCACTAGATGATACTTATAGAGATAGATCGAGATAGATAGATAGATGATAGATAGATAGATAGATAATAGATAGATGATAGATAGATAGATAGATAATAGATAGATGATAGATAGATAGATAGATAGATAGATAGATAGATTCAGTCTGTAAGTTGTTCCTCTAGAGAATCCTGACTAATACAGTGCCCATATTTAATTTTCCCACCTTTGAACCATTTCAACTAATATAATAACATTGATCAATTTTTATCTATCTTTTATTGTGTAATGTGGTATATGCATGTAAGACATATAGATTATATATCTGCATATATAAGTATGCCCCAATGCCCCAAAAAGTTATTTGAATATTCAGTTATATAATAATTTTCAGAGGTAATAAAGTTTATGTTGAAGTATAAAATTATTCCTAAAAGGCCAAATAAGTTGCCTAGTAACTCTTAATAATGTTTGTCATCTTGGTAAATATCCTTATCAAGATCACAAGTGAATTAGTAATGACCTTCAAATCTTGGAAAGACAGGAACAAGGAGACTTGATTAAAAAATAAATTCAAAAGGAAAAAAAATCTCTACAGGAAGCCACAAAGAAAAGAAATCATTACCTAGAAATTATCCAAACTTCAAAATAAAGTTCTTATCTTTAAAAAATAAAGTATTCAAATATACCAACACTACTTAAAAGATTTCATCTGTTTTTCAGACTGTATGATAAATTCCACAGCACCAGAATTCCCACCTGACAACATGATAAGCAACGATTTAAAGGAGGAGTTAAAATTTTAACTTCTAACTTTATGCGTGGTGCTAAAGCTAGTTATAGAGCACCTTTAAAACATTATAACTATCAAATTACCAAAGCCAGGTATATTTTTATCAATATGAAAGTCTTTTCTATTGTTCTTCTGATGTATATCCCACTTCAATTAACACATCATTCAACCTCTATTTCATTTCCACTATGAGAACATAAATGAGTATTCAGTCTATTTTAATGATATCTCTTCAGGCTTGAGTAAAACATGAGAGGCTATGTTAAAAACTGGGGTACAATACACTCACATTACATTTTGTGTATATAAAGAAATAATGCTCTGGTCTAGTCTTTTATTTTAAATTATCACAGTAATTAGTGATTAAGAGAGTGTATTTCTTCCTCCTGTGCATTTAATTATTTCATTAAATAATTCTGAAGATGGTGTCTTATTTGGATAAGTCATCTTTTATACATACATCAGTATTTCAGCATAGAAAATTTAAGTCTCCATTTTATAAATTGAACATCTACCCCACCATTCTCAAATGCAAAGCTTCTGAGTGTAATGACTTTCACGCCTCCTGCCTATCACGTTGAAATCATCATAGCAATATTTGTAGATTCAAAGCTGTTCTCCTTCTAAAACTAAATGTAGACTGCCTTACGTTCCAGTTGCAAACCACTGAGGAATTTAACTTTGTTTCATTAATATTCCTTCTTAACAGAAATTCTAATTCACAGCCAAGGGCCAAGCGAAGGTCAGCAATTACGATGGCAGAATAGCAGAGACTGTTAATGACAGGCAATATTGCAGCTGCCTTAATGCCCAGTGACAGGAGTTCATGTCAAGCTGTTAAAGAGATATAAAGGCTTGTACCCTGCAGCAAGCAGCATTCTAAAATCATCTGCCTGCACACTGTATTATTTCACAGTATAAAGAGCTTATGATAAGATATGCAAGGACATGACAAATGGAAAAGAAAATGTCCTCTGACAAATAAATAAAGAAAAAATTTAAACCCCCAAATTGTTACGCAGTCCACTTGAGGATCTTCTTAAAGTAAATAGGATATTTGAAGATACAATCAAGTGACAAGATTATAGAACAAAGAAGAACACTAGTTTGATGGAACCATGGTATCGTATCCACAGAAAAAATCTAAGACAAGATTTCCCAGAAATAGTGAAATGTGTTTTCATTAGAACACTCTTTGTTCTGATTAGTACTTGAGAGATGTGTTTAGTACAAAAATGAAACTCCATATTTCCCAGTTTGGAAATTTAAAGGACCTTCACCCCTCTATTTGTACCTCAACTTCCTCTTTTGCCAATGAGAACACTTTCTACATACACTGATTAAGTTGAAACACTAAATAGTTCTATAGGATTGTAACATCTGACTCTTAAAAGTATCCTAAGGCTATTTGTGCAAAGCATGTACTCAAAACCCTGTACTCTAGTGGACAGCTCCATATCCATGCCTGTGAGGGTGGCGCTGGTTAAACTCAGTGGATCATAAAACAAAAGCAAAAGATATCCCAGTGGGAGGGAGCTTTCTGAAGGGGATAAGAGAAGTTGGGGTGCCATGGGTAAGACTAGAATGTTTGTATGTATGTATGTATGTACGTATGTATGTATGTATGTATGTATGTTGTATGTATTATATATTACATTAATATATAAAATATATAATATACAATTATATTGTATTATATATAATTTCATTACTTATATAATCTATATTATATAATTAATATAGTATAAAATATTAGTATTTAAAATATGTGAATTAATACAAAATAATGAATATGTAATAAAATAAATATTTTGTCAAAGAGTAAATTAATTTTTAAAAACTTCAAAGAATTCCTAAGTATAAGTAATAACAAAAATAAACATGAACATTTAACAAAAAGAAACTACTTAAGTGATGCTCTATTTTCAACAAAGAAAAGGGTAAGTACTTCCTGGCAAGTAGTGATCATTTTACGGAGAAAATCAAGTCACTGGCAAACACACAAAGATAGGGGCCAAAGTATGACGAGAACAGCAAGAAGAAAAGGAGGAAAAACAAAAAGAAACAGACAACTGAGTCTCAACATGAATGAAATTTAAAAAGTAAAGCTAGTGAAACTGAATCAAGTAAGCCAACAATGATTCATGTTTAGTGTATATGCAGCATAAGTGTCAAGGAAAATCAAAGGGTAACAAATGAAGAAAATACATTAAAATTGCATACTTACTGAAGAAGTATGAAGATAAGACTTAGGCAGTATAATAATAATAATAATAATAATAATAATAATAATAATAATAATAAATTACATATTTATGTACGTATAAGTAGATACATATCTTTATATTCTTAACCTATCTTTGTGTTAGTTGCTATTTTGTCCTAGACTATCTCACCAGAGACTTAATTATCCAAAGAACTTATCTTTTCTTTGTACATCCAGTACCAAGAGGTGAATCTAATATAGTCCTTCAGAACGAATTTCATAATGTGCCAAAATTTAAGAGCATCGTTACTAAAAACTTTTTAAAATCTACCTTCATCTACAGCTTATCAACTTGTTCTCTACTCTACCACAAACCCTTTTTTATCATTTAGAGTAGTTGTCATAATTAATATAATAGAAGGGTACTATATCCTCTATCATGCTTTATGTGAAATCAATTAAAAGGTCATCTCTGAACTGTTATATTCAACACAGCCAAGAAATTATATAGGTCAGTGCTGTTCCAATACATCTAATAACTTCCAATATAACATGCATAGAAAGCAGTTACTGGAAGAGCTGCAAGGATTTCTGAGAACTACAGCACAGAAGAAAACAGCACTGCATACCATGTGATATACAATTGAAATGTTTTTGAGTGATTAAACTGTTCCATATGAAAACACTGGAAGACTTTTTACATGCCTGGCCCAATTAAACAAAATGACAACATTGCCATATTTACAATGTTTTGTGAGGAAATATAGTTGATAATTATTTGTTAAAGTGAGTAAATTACATGAAATACTAAAAAGATGGATTTGCTGCAGAAGAAACTAGGAGCTGATAAAGATCAGGAGTGGGGTCAAGGCAAGGAACTGTTCACAGTTTTAAGTTAGGATGGTCAGGTATCCTGAGGAAGACGAGGATTCTACAAAGACTGGAAAGAAATAAGAGTCAATGCTTTTTACCTATGGCTCAAAGAACAGCAGACAGTGTCTAGGTTCTACCTTGGGAGACAAAACAGACATGGCAAGGCAAAGAGGAGTGCGTGATAGGATCAAAGGAAAGGTTTGAGAGGTGAGAGATGGGTGCTGATGTTGGTGGACCAAAGGAAAGGTTTGAGAGGTAGATGGGTGCTGATGTTGCTGGATCAAAGGAAAGGTTTGAGAGGTGAGAGATGGGCGCTGATGTTGGTTCTGAGCCACTAAAAGCATTGTCAGGATACATATTCTTAGCAAAAAGGTAAATTCTTGAAAGACAGAAGACTTGCTCCCACATTCCAAATTAAGTGGGAGGTCTGTTGAAGATGAACTACAAAGTGTTCAATAATTTTCTCATACTTTCATTGCATATCCTTAAGTACGGTGATTTGATCCAGTAGAAATGCATTCTCTAATAGTTCTGCAAGCTCATAATCAGGGTGTCCTCAGAACCACATTTCAAGTATGCAAGTTCATGTGAAGGATCAATCCTGACTCTTCCAACTTATTTTTATTTAAATAATTTATTCAGATTACATCTCTATTGTTATCCCCTCACTTGTATCTTCCCGTTCCCCCTCCCTCCCTCTTTCACCCTATTCCCCTTCCCTAGGTCTGTGACAGAGGGGACCTCCTCCCCGACCATATGGTCACAGCCTATCAAGTCTCATCCTGGTAGCCTGCTTACTCCTCCCCTGAGTGCCACCAGGCCTCCCCACCAAGGGGAAGAGGTCAAATAGGGCACACCAGAGTTCCTGTCAGAGACAGTCCCCACTCTCCACATAACTATGGAGAATGTGCTGTCTCTTCCAACTTATAATTGTCCTGTAAAACCATGGCAGTCTGGCTTATAGACACAACACTACAACCGTTGCATCCATCCTCGCCTTCTCTTCTGTGTGTCACTGCTTCCCCATTTTTACTACTTATAAGGGCATCAATCATTGGATGAAGCAATATGTGTTAGGATACATATAACTGTAAAACTATTAACTAGACTTGGAAATATCATATTTGTAAATAAGGTTAAATTCTGAGTGGCCAGTTGGACAGGAGCATTGGAGATATACTACTGAACCAAGTGTCAAAGTAAAGAATATAAGTACAAGGAACTGTTAGAATTTGAATGAAATAATAAAGGACTCAAAATCATCTTTATAAGTATCAGTGATGATTTGGGAGTGTTACACTTTGTGTATATCTTAAATGTCAACTAAAATGATTTCTTAATGAGCTAAAATTAGAATAAGGAAGACAGAAATCAATGATCACTGCAATTTTTTGCCTTGAGAAACTAGAAAGATGGGGTTGTCATCAACAAAGCTAAGACACAATGATTACAAATGATGTTTGAGTATATGTGGGGTCAGAAAGATGAAATTTTGCATATATAATATTTGAAATGTTTTTCAACATCTCAAGAAAAACATCAATTAGAGAGTTGAATATACAGATGTGCAGTTAAGAAACATCTGGAAAAGACTTGGAAACTTTGAAGTTATCATTTATATAATTTTGAAGGCTGAAAACTAGACAGCAGAGGCGTATGGGTTAGTGGACAAGGCAGAGAATGCATCGTGTCAGATAAAGAATGGGGAAAGGAATTCTACAGATGTGTAACATAAGCAGGGAAAAAGATTCAACTGTTCTTATTTTTATATCTATAACACTCATCACTACAAGAGGACAAACAAAATATGTCTACAAATATTAACAAGGACCTTGAAGCAATAAAAACACTAGTTCCAGTGGAGAAGAAATTAGAAAGTAGAGAGTATGTGTATAAGGATTTTGGTCTCTGGTTAAGACAACTTTAATGAGATGATGAGATGGCTCTGGAGTTAAGAGCACTGCCTGTTTTACCAGAAATCCTGAGGTCAATTCCCAGGAACCACATGGTGACTCATGACCACATATAAAGGGATCTTATGCCTTCTCTAGCAAGCAGGTGTACATGCAGACAGAGCACTCACACATTTAAAAACACATAATTTGTCCTTTACTATATGACTAAAATCTGGATACATGATAAACATACTACAATCCACAGACCCAAAGAAGAATAATAACAAAGAGTACCCAAAGGAAGATTATTAAATCTTATTCAGAAGGGTAAATATAAAAGACAATGGATGTAGTTAAAGAAAAAGAACAAGGTAGGAGAAGGAACACAGAGAAATGAGGGTGGAGATCCGACCTAGGGAGAACAGAGACAGGAGGACAGAGAGCCTGCAGAGAAAAGAAACTGTGGCTGAGGGCATCTCTGTGACAAGCTGGTGACCTAGGACAGTGTAGGCTTCAGGGAGGATATGGGGATGACTCTAACTGAGACTCATAGTGCCAGGGGTCATGGAGACTGAGAAGGATACCCTGAAATGAGACAGGACTCCTAGTGGAGGTAGGGGAACACAAACTCACCCACAAAAATCCTAACCCAAAAATTACCCTGCTACAAGATGTGCAGGGATAAAGATAGAGCAAAGATTGAGAGAATGTCCAACCAATGCCTGACCTAACTTGTGGCCAACTCCATGGAAGAGAACCACCCCGGACACTATTAACAATAGTCTGCTAAGCTCAAAGGCAGGAGTCTATCATAGCTGTCTTCTGAGAGACTCCACTCAACAGTGGATCCAAACAGATGCTGAGACTCACAGCCATACGTTGGACAAAGCATATGGAGTCTTGTGAAAAAGTTGGAGTAAGAATAGAAGGACCTGGACAGGAGCTCCACAAGACCAACAAAGCCAACTAACCAGGGCCCAAAGGGGCTTGCAAAGACTGAAGGACCATACATACAGTGGACCTAGGTCCCCTGCGCAGATGTAGCCCAGGCTTCATGTGGATCCTCTAGTAAGGTCTCTTACATGGACTCTGTTGCCTGCTTTGTCAGCACTCTCCCCACCCCCGGTGGGGCTCCCTCACCAGGTCACAGAGGAAGAGGACATGCTCAGTCTGGTTGCAACTTCATGAGCTAGGGTGGGTGGGTGGGTCTCTTCTTTTTTAAGAAGTAGGCGATAGGGGTGATGGAGGAAGAGTGAGATAGAGAGGAGAGGAGGGGGGCTACAATCAGGATGTAAGTTTTACAAATAATTAATTAATTTTAAAAAGTAAAAAATATTCCTGTCAGAACATGGAGGAAGGAGATGCAGGCTATCCAGATGAGGCCTAATAGGCTGTGGTCAGATGGTGGGGGAGGAGGACCCCACCTGGCAGAGGTCTAGGGGAGGGAAATAGAATGGAAAAGAAAGAGGGTGGGAACAGGAAGATAGGAGCTAGAGGATTACAACAATAATAAATTTTTTAAAATAAATTTAAAAATAGACATTTTTTAAAATACCAATTAAAGCAAAATCAAGCAAGAAAAGCAGTTTTTGTACGTTTTCTATGGCTTTTTTTTCTTGTTTGGTCATTGGTCCTATTTCAATTTGTTTGGTTTTTGTTTATTTTATTTTATTATTAGTGCTGACATGTCTATTTGTTTTCTAATGAGAGATAGGAAAAATGTATACCTAGATGGGAGGGAAGGTAGAGAGGAACTGGGAGGAGAAGGCCACGGAGAAATCATAACCAGAATACATTATATGAAAAAAAATCTATTTTAAGTTAAAGAAAAAATTATTAGTAGTATCTTAGAGAAACCGAGAAATTGATAATGATATGTTATTTATGGTACTCACAGTTTCTACATTCAATAATGTATGCATATATTAAACTACAGAGTGAACTAATATCAAAATTCAAACAAAAGATACCTCATAGATAATTAAAATTATACATATAATCACATGAGTATAACAATTTAGTCAAATCATGGCATCACTTCATTTTCATCATGTATATATAAATAATGCTATACTTGATGTAATTTATAATTCTACAATGTTCATGGGTTTTTGATGTACTAGTTTTATTTCAGGATACATTAATTAGTTACTTCTCTGTTACTGTGAAAAATATCATGACTGAGGCAATTTATAAAAGGAAGGACTTATTTGGCTTATGGTTCCAGAGAGGTAAGAGCCCATTGTGCGTATAAACATGTTATCAAGCAACAGACTGCTAAGGTAGAAGCCAAACACTCACATCTTGACCATAAGCAGGAACAGGGAGAGTGCACTGGGGATAGCATGAGGCTACGAAATCTCAAATTTCACCATCAGTGACATACTTTCTTCAGCAAGGCTGCATCTCCTAAAAAACCTACCCAAGTAGTGTCACCAACTGAGGACAAACTATCCCTAACATCTGGCCCTGTGGGGGAAATTCTCATTCCAACCACAGTAGATATCTTAAGAACTAATTTCAAGCACTTAAAAATACTATTCAAAGATATTTATATTGCAAGATTATTAGGAAACCATAGTCTCTTCAGACACTATAATGTTGGGTAGTATTGGTCAGTATTCAATATTATAGGGCAGAATGTTATCAAGTAGTTTGATAATCAGAATAATTTATCAGTAAAATCAGAGTACAGTGTACTAATAAGTATAACCCTGTGAAAAATCAGATGGCCAACAATCAAGCTACAGAGGATTTACATTATGAAAAGTCATACTGACATGTGCTCACGAAGATTTAAGTTGGAAGCAAGCCACATTGGGTTAAAGTATCACCCAAAAGACAATTGAACATCCACTTTCTTCTGTTGTCCTAGAGTCTGACCTACCTCTTTTCTGCGAACGTAACACTTACTAGTTAGAACAATAATTTCAATAATATTGAAGTCAATCCAGACTTGGAGAAAGTTCTGGGAGCATCCTGCTAAGTTAATGAAGTTCAAGATTTGTTTCTATATACTGGGTATTTTGCAGTGACTGGGTATTTAGGGATGCATTAGATGTGGTGAGCACATTGCTTCTGTTGGTGACTTTGGTCATAACCAGTATAAATAAACAAAGAGACTTTTGTATATTCATGAACTGTATCCTACCAGTCTGCATGACTACCAGAAGTAGAGCTTTTAACTGGGAAAAGGCAAAGCTCATTTTCCTAGTAGCTGGATAAATTGCTTTGGGATTGGATAAACTGAAGTAGCCAGCTTACTCTCCAATACTCAAATGGTTCAACTCTTCTCCAAACAGGTCCTAGACACTAAAAAGTAATAAACAGAATGTTCCTCAAGAATCATACATATTCATGAGGAATTTGCAACAGAACTAGAAAAGTACTTACAGCTAAAGTAAGAAAATATATATTCTATAGTCTAAGGTTCCCTTCGTTCTAACTATGCTCCATCACTATTATCAAAGTTGATATCTGTTATCACTAAGGTTGATAACAGAAAACAATGAGTAAATTAACAAGTTGTGTTTCTGTTACTGCTTAAATTCCCAGTTGCCTAATAACTCTGCTAAAAGTTTCTTTTTATTAAAAATAAGGAAAATCTTATTTATAAATTTTCTTATTGCTTTTCCTTGGCACAAATGTTCCTGGTCTGGAGGAAATTGACATTTATGTTTTGTTTCCTGCTTTCCTATCATTTCCCAGTGTGAACCTCCCACTTCCAGTTAATTCAAGACCTGTGAGCTCTCTAAAGTTCATTCGGAATATACTGCCATCTGCCCTTTCCTAAGAAAGACAGGCTGGCCACTACTTATGCTAAGCAGTAGAATTTATGTCCTTGCTCCATTTTCCATGTATTATATAACTACATAGAACTGTATTTTTTAGTTATATATATATTCCTCAAAGATACACTGTTTTATGTTTGCTGTTTTGTTCAGACCCACAAAAGATGTTTAATAAGAGTCTACATGCTCAATTCACTTTATCTTCCAGCAACCCGGGTCACAGATATAGCAGCCACAGGACATGTTATGCGAAATCTATCTCTTTCCACATCCATAAATTTGAAAATTAAGCTGTGTATCCATTATCACTTTGCCCTGGGGGGCAATTGCTGGCTGATTTCTTTGCTGTGTTCTGTAAATTGCCTAATTAAAATAGGTTTTAGAGACAATAAGCTTATCTCCCTGGGTTTCTGAACTTATTCCAAGAGCAGTTGTGGAGTATAGATCATGAAAAGTTTCCCTGTGCCAGCTCTGATAAGAAACAACTTTGTGGGTTAAACACTGCTCCTGGTGCTCAAAGTATTTGATTCACTAGGAGCCATGATTTTAGTGAAGTTGATGCAACTTTACTAAGGGAAAAAAGGGACTAAAAACCCTCTACCATAGTGAATTGTTTTATACATATGTATAATATAATAAATATGATGATATGACACATATTATATGTAACAATATAATAAATTTCACATATTCTAATAAGGTGGAAGATAATGTGTTTACATAGAGAACTGACAGGGACAACCTCTAAGAAAAAACTGGAAGCAGAAACTGAAGGGTCACCAATTGTGACCAAACTTACAGCTAAGAACATGTAATTGGAACTTACACTATTTCTCAAAACAAGAAAGCAAAAATCACTCTCACTTTTGTGAGATGCTGTCTTTACTGCATGTTTCCTTAAAAATTATTTACCAACTGGCAACACTTCTATAATTTCAGATATTTTATCCATATTGAACTATCTAATCTAGTACTAAATCTTCCCTTGATGCTTTATATAACTCCTAGGAGACAAAATGAAGATCTTAGAAACCTTTACTTCAATGATCTACTACAGATTTTTTTCTCATCAGACTGAGGAAGTGGAATTTAAATGCCCTTACTGATAAAGAAATCATGGCATAAATGCACAGTGGGATGGCTTTTAGCAATAATGTGAGAAGTCAGGTCATTTGCAGGAAAAGTGGAGATAGTCATACCAAGTGACTTAAGCCACTCTTATAAAGACAAACACTGCATGTTTTCTTTCATTTGTGCTTCCTAGATTTCATATAGATATATAAAATAATGTATGTGTGCCTCACACAAAAGAAGTAAAACTGCCTAGGAAAATAAAAGGAACAAATGGTAGGGAGGAGGAGGGGGAGAATGCAAGGTCTCTGGGGAATATGTTCAACATACAAGATTCATTTCTACATAAAACTTGAAAAATGAATAAAATTTTAACGATATCACAGCTAGCCATCTGCACACTGCAGGATGCCACATCATATTGGATCAACCAGTCTTCCCTGGTCTAGTACCTGAGCCTCCCTAAGGCAATTTACTATATAGTGTTATTATTCTGGTCTTCATAGCATCTTTCTAATTCTTGGAGTTTGCGTCTATCCACTAATGAGAAACATCCTTAAATCTTTCCTTATTGGAACACAATCATTGATTTAGGGGAAATAAAAGCATCAACTAATTTGTGGGAAAGATTTTAGACTTTACTTTTCCCCCCAAGAAGCTTTATTAGCCTGTAAAACATGATCAAAAGCCTTAACAGAATCTAAATCCACATAATAACAAAGGATTCTGTATTGGCACATTCACAGATCCCCATTTATCCCACAAATAAAGCTATTCATTGTATGCCCAGCATCTCATTAACACATTCAAAATAGTTTCTTCTGCTTTCTCTTTATAGTTCAAAATAATCCTTGGTGATGTTTACCAAGGATCTACCACATTTTAGGATCAAAGAGAAAGAGCGGGAATATAAACATCTTCCCAGAGAGTACAAGGAAATTAGATACTTCTCTCTAAGTAGCTATTTATCACATTCATGACTGGGCATACACTGCATTGTACAACACAAGATAAAATATACAGCATGTCCTTTGCCTTCAGGATGCTTATGTCTGAGGATAAAATACATGTATGAAACACTAGTGGTTAATGTACAGAAAGAACGCTGACATAGTATGTGATACTGTAATGTGGAGAACAGGGAAGTCAATGAGGATTAGAGTCAATGAAATAAGTCTCGAAAAGAGAAACAGCACAAGTATGCACCATGACAGCTAATGCACAAAGAAAGTAAATCAAATCACAGGAACCTTTCTCAGAAAAGACCAGCTCAGAGTCAAAGGACCAGGACAACATCCAGGAAGTGTAGTAGGTGCTTTTTTGTCCCTGCCCCAGGCTCTCAATATAATGACCCATAAGACTCATGAAGTATTATACAACTACCTAGGCCATAAATCTAGGCTTTTTCCTGACTAGCTCATAACTTAAAAGAACCCATTTTACTAATCTACATTCTGCCACATGCCCTGGTTACCTGAGTTCAGGCACCATGTATCCATCTTCCTCACATCTTGCCGGCTGAATCTCCCATGCTCGGCTCTATTCCGTAATCCATTCTGCCTGGTGAATGCCCCACCTATTTTCTGCCTCATCCATGGGCTATAGGTTTTTCAGTTGACAGGTATTACATCCATACAATACACATACAATTGCTTCTACAATTCCCCTTTTTAGTCCAATAAAATGCCCTTTTTCTTTCAATAACAAACTAACATGTGAAACAATTGTGAACACTATTAGGTAAGATTCATGTTCAAGATGTCCATTCTGACATACGCATTTTGAAACTTTGGAAAATTATTTTATTCCCTATCCTCACTTGGTGAGTTTAGAGCTATGTACCTAAATCATTTTCTATTATAGCTGAAGCTACTAATCTAAAAACATCTTATAACTAACTATATAATTTATAACTAACTAAATAACTAACCTTAATTATAAGACTATAGCTATCTAGTCTTCAACCTCATTAGAGACTTAAGAAGGAAATAATATCTGAGCATGTAGGAAGTGCAGGCGAGCAGCTCCCACGATAGGATTGACAGACAGTTGGCTGCCTGGACAGTCACCCAAATTTCCTTTATAACGTTGGAGCATCAATCTTCAGCCTTCTGGTCCAGTATAACTGGCAGACATATTTGTGAAGGAAGAACTATGAAAGACTTGCACATTCTGTTTTGGAAAAGCTTGGCAGTCGACTTCCCTGAATTCAAGTTTTGCCCATTTGGGATAGCATTCTGTCTGCTGTGAAGGGAGGACATCTTATTTTTGCCCAGTGGCCACATTTGAAGCCATCTATTAAGGGAGATTCTTCTGTGCTCATCATCTTCTTTCCAGTCACATAGGATGCTGCCAGGAGCTGACACATCTCATTGCCAGAAAAGCCATAAAATAATAAAAAGCATCTTTAAATGTCATATTCTGTAGGGCTCTGAGGTTTTTGAAGACCACCCATCTATTTATCCTTTCACATTGACATAGCACATAATCATATCTATCTACTTATCTATCTATAGTAGACCTAAGCAGGCAGATGTTGGTTGTTTTTAGCTATTTACTACCTATTTAACCTATGATATACATTTTGTGATAAACAAGACTAATATCTGACATGACTATCAATTTGATTAACTTACATTACTTAATTATCCTAATCAGTTTCTAATATCAGCTTTTAAAGGGACTGGAAGTAAACCTTGTGTTTATAAATGAGATGAAAAGGTTCAATGTCTTATACAAGAGTTGAAACGTGTGTGTGAGTGTGTGTGTGTGAGTGTGTGTGTGTGTGTGTATCAAAATTAACTTAAATTTTTATCAGTATATAAACTTCTATACCAATGTAGCAAAATATTTGAGAATAACAAATTCTATAATTGAAGGGACCCTTTCATCTCTATTATTCCTATATGATATTCCAACAGGGAAGACCATGAAACAGACAAATATAATGTAGGAAACACAATATTTCTGTTACTGTGTAATGAATTTCACTAAAACTTTTTACTTAAACGAGCCATTCTTTATGTTCATGGATTTGTTGGATTAGAAACTTAGATGAGTAAAGAATAGATGGATCATCTCTGTACTGATGATATTAATTGTGGCTGGACTTGAAGGGTAACAGTTAGAGTCATCTAAAGGCTCATTCACTCACATCCATGTAGGCTTGGATGAACTGCAAACAAAGGCTGATGACCAAAACACTCGATGTGTCTTCCCTCTATGTTTAGGGCTTCCTTCCACATAAAATGACAGCACTCAGGAAGTAGGATTTGTGATATAGCATCTCAGTACGCTAACCATAAGGGTCCCTGGATGTGTGTCTCACACAAAGGGATTAGGTTACTTGGAGCATCAATCTGAAAACAAACTCATGCTTCCTGGGACCCTGATTAGTTCCTGTGAGAGAGTGAGATGTTATAAAGAGAGCAACTCTGGTCCCTGAATGTCTTGTTTCCATTCATAACGTGGGGTTGTTCTTTCCCTCTTTCATAAACTCTCATCATGATGCCATCAGCCAGCCATGTTGTGATGCAGCTGCAATGGTTCTTGACTTTCCTAATGCTGAGACCTTTAGTACAGTTCCTCATGGTATGATGACCTCCAATCATAAAATTATTTTCGTTGCTACTTTCATAAGTATAATTTTGCTACTGCTATGAGTCATAATGTAAATATTTTTGGATATAGACCTGCAGAGGAATTGTTACCTACAAGTTGAGAATCCCTGATCTTTAATCCCAGCACTCGGGAGGCAGAGGCAGGCGGATCGCTGTGAGTTCGAGGCCAGCCTGGTCTACAAAGTGAGTCCAGGACAGCCAAGGCTACACAGAGAGACCCTGTCTCAAAAAACCAAAAAAAAAAAAAAAAAATAGAAAATGCCCTCATGAGGCCAAAATGACGTGCCTATCTGAACTTAGATTTTCAGCCTCTAAAATGGTAAGTTAACTAAACTTATTTTCTTCATAGAGTATCCAACAGATGAAATTGGCATAAGAAATTTGACTTGGGAAATCAGTGTCACTTCTATTATAATCTACCAGTCAAAGAAGCCACACACCCACCTACATTCAAGAGAGGATGTCTCAGTGGGGAAGGTGGCAAAGTTCTGAGATCAAATTTTAACATGAGCAGAAACAGATTTACTGAGTATTTCATTCCAATGTATGTAAATTCTTCACAACCTCACAAATCCCCATAACATCCATGAGAATAAAAATGGTATTCATAGAATAAAATGGAATAAAAAAAATTGTTCAAGGCTGAGATGACCATATGTCTCAATTCTCCCAGGAACAGTCCTAGTTTATACATGATATCCCAGTGCAACTACCACAGTTCTCCTCTCACTCTCAACAGACTTCTGTTGAGACATTAATTATATTCTCATCCTACTTGGCTTTAAGTTGTCCTAACTCAAAGACTGTTCGTATGTACAGAGGGACGTTTGTAATTTAGTTACACAAAATACTGCCAATATGTGTGATCTTACAGTTTTCATTGTAGCCTTTCTTTCTTGAGTTTTTCTTTATTCTTTTAGAATTTCAAATAGTTTTTTTTATATTCTTTTCTGTCCCTCAACTCCTAGATTCTACCTCCCACACACTTGTCCAATGCCCTTTTTTTTTTTTTTTTTTTTTTTATCTCCTAAAGCAAAAGCCACTGAAAACATAGAGACTTAGCTGTGTTGGCCAACTACTCCTGGGTATAGAGCCTGCCCTGAAGTGTGGTTGATATACATAGTGTCACTTCATCAGGGAAAACCAGTTTCCTCTCCCAGCAGCTATTATTAGAGAGTAACATCTTGACTAAGCATAGTATTTTGTGACCATTCCCCCTCTCTTTACTGAAATTTTGTGGCTTGAGTCTGTAAAAGTCTTAGGCATGCTGTCACAGTCTTTATGATCTCACATGTGCATCTGTCCCATTCTGTCTGGAAATTGTTGGTTCTTTAAAATTATCTACCACCTCTATCTCTTACAGTCTTTCTGGAGTTCTTTCCATATAGATCCCTAAAGCTGTCACCCAATAATGAAACCCAGTTGCTGAGAAACACTTTTTAAAATGTTCATCATCCCTAGCTATCAGGATGTGCAAGGCAAGACAATTTGAAATTTCATCTCACCACAGTCAGAATGGCCAAGATTAAGAAAACAAATGACAGCTCATGCTGTTGAGGATGCAGGGGCAGGAGAACATTTACTCACTGCTGGTGGAATTGCTAACTTGCACAGCCACTGGTAACATTCGGTGTAGACGTTCTTCAAAAAGCTGAAAATAGATTTACCAAAAAGTCCAGCTATAGCACTGTCTTAGTTAAGGTTTTTATTGCTGAGATGAAACACCATGACCAAAATGCAAGTTAGGAAGAAAGGGTTTATTTGACTTACACTTCTATGCCATTGATTCATCATCAAAGCATATCAGGACAGTAACTCAAAAAGGCGGAGGCAGGAGCTGATGCAGAGGCCAACAAGGAAGAGTGCTGATTAATGGCTCACTTCCCCTGGCTTGCTCAGCCTACTTTCTTATAGAACCCAGAAGGACCAACCCAAGGATGGCATCACCCACAATGGCATGGGCCCGCTCCCAATAATCACTAATTAAGAAATGGCAAACAAGCCACTGGGCAAAGTGTCCTCATTTCTACCACAGACAGAATTCTTTTTTTTTTTTTTAAAGGCGGGGTGGGGTGGGTGCAAGCTTTGATGCAGGCAGAGTCAAAGGTCAAACTCTGCCAAGACAGGGTAAGCAAGTCCTCAATTGTTCCTGTCTCACAAATATATCTGTCAGATATATTAGGCCAGAAGGGTGAAGAAGATGCTCCAGTGTTATAAAGAGTTTTGGGTGACTATTCAGGGGGCAAACTGTCTCTGTCATCTTCTCATTTGGAAAGCTACTAACGTGCACTCTGGTAATCAGGTAATTAATTTTATTCCTTCTCAAGTCTCTGATGGGGTTGAAGACCAGATAGTTTAGTTTTACAATTAAGCTTAGTTGTTTAGGGGTTAAGATGATTTTAGGTCTAGATAGATGTTTTAAGTTGATAATGAGGAGAAATGATAGATATTGACTTACATTCAGAATTTTATATGCACAAAGATAGGAAAGATGTTTTCTTCAAGGCTGTCAAATACAAATAGCCAAAACACTAAAAATGTAACCTTTATATAATTCCTGATTGTGTCATGGGTCTTCTTGCTGTAGGTAGTTTATTGTATATATGTGTAATAATATAAATGTATATGTAAAAATAAAAATTGTTTATAAAAAGGAAATAAAATTCCTTACAGCCAGATCTTATGCAGGCATTTTCTCAATTAAGTTTCCTTCCTTACAGATAACTTTAGTTGTATGTCAAGTTGACATAACACTATCCAGCATAACCACTCTTGTGCATACACCCACATAGAGATAATTGTTCACCCATGCTTACTGCTGCTCTATTCATAATAGCCAGAACTTGGAAACAGTCTAGATGCCTATCAACTGATGAATGACTAATGAAAATATGGTACATTTACACAATGGAATATTATTCACCTCTTCAAGAAAAATTAAATTATGAAGTTTGAAAGTAAATTAATGGAGATAGGAACAATCATCTTGAGCGAAGTAGCCCAAACTCAGATAGACAAGCAATGTGTTTTTCTGTTACATGTGGATGTTAGCTTTTTTAGTTTTAAATTGTACATTGAGTGGCAGGAGAAATATCTCAAAAGTTAAAAATATACGCAACTCTCCCAGAGGAGCTGAGTTCAGTTCCCAGCACTATGTTAGGTTGCTCACATCTGCCTGTAACTCCATCTCCAGGAGATCTGACACCCTTCCTTGAGTATCAACACATGCGACATTCTCTCTCTCTCTCTCTCTCTCTCTCTCTCTCTCTCTCTCTCTCTCTCTCACACACACACACACACACACACACACACACACACACACACACACACATGCACACAGAGAGGGGGGAAGAAACATAAATAAAAATAAAATCTGAATCAACTGTTATTTGAGAGAAAATAATTATACATAGTTATACAGTACTAAGAGCTGCTTATCCATGCTATGATGAAGAATTATTAAGTCACTGTAATCAACATTTGCATCTCTTTATGCATGTAATATTTTTATATTTGGGTAAGCCTTAAAACTCCCATTTTTTAGTCTTTTATAAGATAAACATATATTTACAAACTGAACTCACCTACTGTCCTATGGGAAACCAGAAAATACTCCTTCTAACTTATCATATTTGTCTCACGTGCTGTCAATCCCCCACTTCTACATGCTCCCTACTCAGTGGTGATTACTATTCTATTCTATGCCCTATTTTTACTATCCTATGCTTTATTTTTACTATTCTGTGCTGTATTTTCACCTGATACTACTTTTGTGCTTGACTTATTTCATTTACTATAATGACCTCCATTTTCACCCATGTTGTCACACATGGAAAGATTCTATTCTGTTTGATTGTTTGTTGTTTGTTTGTTTGTTTGTTTGTTTAAGACAGGGTCTCTCTGTGTAGCCTTGGCTGTCCTGGACTCACTTTGTAGACCAGGCTGGCCTCGAACTCACAGTGATCCGCCTGCCTATGCCTCCCGAGTACTGGGATTAAAGGTGTGTGCCACCACCGCTTGGCTACGATTCTATTCTTTTATGACAGAAGAATGTTTCATGGTTTGTATCACGTTTTGTAAACCATTCATTCAACATGCAGCTTGACTGAGCACACATGCCTTTTGGGAGCAACATGAAGTTACTCTACCAAAATGTAGATGCGCCAGCAAGTAGTTCATGGTTAGAATGAGGCAGAACCAAAACTACATGATTCTAAATCTCTAAGTCACTTGCCCCTAAAGTAGGTCTAACAACACTTAACAGAATAGAGCAAAATAGAATTTGGTTTGTTTGTATAAGGAGAAGGTTTCTTCAGGACTACTGTTTGCAGTTTTCAGTAATGCATAGTAGCAATCCCTGCATGCAATCATAAAGCCTCAAATCTCCAAACCACAAAAGGAACCACACAACTACACATGAGCATCATAAGTGTTTGAAAAATTCAAACACTTACCAAAATTATCTTAAAGCAGGAAAGCACAATAAGGGATTCTTAATGTTGTGATGACTTCTGTGTCTAAAGCAAGTTTACGTAGGAGTCACTTTCAAACCAAACCTCTGGACAAGCTTTAAGTTAGTTCACCATCTGGCTTTAAGCAGGCTGTGATAGGGAGAGTTCAAGAATGTTCCATCCCTCTTCTGAAAAGTCAAGATATCAGGCCAAGTGCTTTTGTTGTTGTTGTTGTTGTTTCTGGTTTTTCGAGACAGGGTCTCTCTGTGTAGCCTTGACTATCCTGGACTCACTCGGTAGCCTTGAACTCAGTGATCCACCTGCCTCCGCCTCCCAAGTGCTGGGATTAAAGGCGTGCACCACCACACCCAGTAGGCCAAGTGGTTTTGCACACCAAGTCTCAGAGCATGCAAAGACTGCCCTATCACTTATGATGGAAGCCTCCCGCTTTACTACAGAACTCAGGAGTCTGATTGTTCCTTTCATGATCCCTGTTTAGGGAATATACCAATACACAAACTTGGGCCCTCTGAGATTAGTATACTCTTCTTGATGCTGGCCACATACTGTAAATATTTGGTCATCAAGGAAAGCTCATGGTAACTGTGTCATTGGCTGTCCAGAGGAGTACATACAAAAGCTTCTGGAAGGAGTACATCCCTGCTGAGGTCAATATTTCCACAAAAAAATTAAGGCTTAGTCTGTATTATGCCCCATCTTGCTTGGCTTAAGCTATCAGAAACATCAGCTGTGACCTACTGCCTGTACTCTCATATCTGGGGACAAAAATCTGACACTAAAAGATTCCAAAACAAACATCTCCAACCCCGGTACTTCATCTAACAGAAAAGTTTTACTTTTTATTTCTTTCCCTTTGTCCAAACTCTACTGCTACTTCTTTTTCTCATTAGTTTCTCTGACTTATATGTTACTTGACAATATCTTATTCTTTTACTAGAGAATGGGTTAGGTCTCGTGGGAGTGAATTGGGTCTTGTAGAACCAATTACTAAGAGGGTGACTTGATATAAAGCAGCTCACTCCTTGTGTCTGCTGACTGCTGCCCGGTGGGTTCCGGCAATGGGGTACCATCTACCTGACACCCCACCAGAAGCCAAGAAGATGTCAGTCAATTCTCTTGGGACTCCATAACCATAAAATAAGCCAATTTTCCTGTGTAAGTCACCTAGACTCAGATATTTTTGCTATTGCCATACAAAATGGCCTCAAAAGACAATACTTGCCTGGGTCTGTACTCTAGGAAATACAAATATTCCACCAGAACATTCCTAAACAGACTATCCATTACTCTTGTACTATATTAAATTCAACAGATTCTGTTTATTTTGGGAAAAATTAGAAACTACATACAGCAAACTTCTTTAATCTGATTTTATTGGGCTCAGGTTAGAAAGTCCCCAGAATATATAATTTAATTTCTGGAAAAGTCACCAAAAGTTTAATAATAGTAAAAATTATTTCAAACTTCTCTAAGTTGAATTCTAGAATATATCACACCTCATAGTATGTCTCTCATTTTACCTGTAAACCTTTATCCCTATGGCTCTGTGCCAGGAGTCCCCAAGCCCACAACGACATCCTAGATGGACTCACTCACCTAAAGAAAAAAGGTACAGAGGGTGGTGCCAAAAAACAAAACAAAACAAAAAACAGGAACAAACATCCAAGAATCTGTCCCTATAAGATCACACAAGGCCTCTTAATCTCTTTAGAACCCAGTAGTGGCACACATGAAATGCCGACTACCAGGAAATCACATGGACAACCTAGAATCCATGGTTTTTACTGGAACTTGGTCATACAAGCATCTCTGTGCACACATATCAAAATCCCAGACTCTCTGACATGCACAAACAGCTTAGATGAAACAAACTATAGTAATCAGTCAAGGGACCATGGAAATATTCCTTAAATCTAAGTACACAGATGCCAGTCAAGGGCAGTTGTTAAAACCAGGTCTTTCCGAAGGTGATCACAGGCTAGGTTCTTCACACTTCTTTACATAGTGTCCCTACCACACAAGATCTTCATCAGCTTGCCTTGAATCTCTCTCCCCTTCCACGTACTCTGGAAGAAGGATTTTCTTCCTCTGTTCTATTGAACTCCTTTAGAACTTTTTCTAAGGTTCTCATCAGAGTTTTCTATTACCTGCTTTCCTTCAGCTAACTGACCTTATCAAATTAGTAAGCAGAGAGACAGCCTTGTGGTCCTTCAGCTACAAGGATTCAAGATATAATGATGGCAAAAAAAAAAAAAAAGTAGGAAGTAGGAAAGTAGGAAAGATCCTACTCACATTTGTTTGCAAATCAGACCCAATTCTTCTAGTACTTTTCCAAAGCAGTCTCTCCTATTCCCACTTCTGGCATGGCTTTCCATGGAAATACAAAGCCAAATAATATGATGATCTTGAGATTCAAGCCATGCCCAAGTGACTCCCATCAGGGAAATGATAGACATTTCATATATTGGTTTACTTATGCAAGTCTCCAAAAATACATTGCTAAAACAAAGAGTTTGCTTTGACACCTATCTTAAATTACTTATCAGGCCCTTATGTAATCTACTCCCCTTATGAGAAGGTGAGAAAAGACTGGTATATTTTAATATACTCTGCATAAAATTATCCTTCAGGGAATTTCCTAGAGGCTCCTAAATTTGAAAGCAAGAAATGAACCCTTTTATAAAACTCCATGTCTGCAGGGATTTTTTTTAAAAAAAGACTTTGGCAGAAAGTTTTCTCCCCTCTGGAGAACCATATGACAATGTAATTTTGTACCAATGTAATATTGAAAAATATCTGCATCGTTATGGCTTAAAATTCCATCCTCACAATATTAGATTTTTGCAACACAACACTTCTGATTCCTCTTTTTTCATAAAACTTGTGTTGCACTTGAAAAACTGCTTTTCCCATAGATCACTTTTAATTCAATTTAAATTAAGCAAATGCTCACTTGAGCAACTAAAGCTCTCCCAAGGACACTTAAATTAACGATAATTATTTAAACATTCATATACTCATATGCAGTTCTCCTGATTTATTCTCCAATCAGCATAATTTAAAATTATATCCACAGAGAGAGAGTTAATTCATGTCGTTTGCAGGAGGAAAGTGTATTTATTTTGAGGATTATTGTTTCAAAGGAAAGTTATACTACTGAAACTATTCTTGACTTCATCACTCTATATCATAGTCACAATGTCAATACAATCTCATACAAACTTAGAAGCCAAGTAAATAATAATAATAATAATAATAATAATAATAATAATAATAATAATAACAATGCTTTAAAAAAAGAAGACCATAAAACCTACTGGGAAAGCCACAAGGATGCTGTACTCAAGACCTCAGACTTACTTTTGAATTCTGCTTCATGGGCCTGGGCTTGGATGCACAAGACCACAAACTGCAGACAAGAACAATGAATGTTAAACTTAAAGTGAGTCCTATATATCATCAAATTAAAATTACAAAAATGCAGGGGAGGGGGATAAGGGGAAACTGGGAGGGAGGGGAGAATGGGAGGATACAAGAGATGGGATAACCGTAGAGATGTAAGAATAAATTAATAAAAAAAAAAGTCCCAATAAATAAATAAATAAATAAATGCAGTAAAACCTCAAGGCCCTTAGAGTCCTCTCAGCCTCCTGTTAGCTTTGTAAGAGTCTTGTATTAGTGTGAAAGAACTGTGCTGGCTTTGCTGTTAGTCTGTGTTCCTTTGATGGACAGCTCATCTTTGTGGCCATTGCAATGGTCACCATGGGGCAATGCACATAGAAGGTGCCCAACAAGTACCGATTGAATTGACACAGGAATTGAAATGTTATTTGAGCTCATCTTCACAGAAACCCATGCTGATAAATTAAAGGAAATTGTGCATTCACTATCCTCAAACACATCCTAGAAGTGTACAGATTATCCCTTCAAACTGTGATGGGCCAGAGCTGGGGCATCAGTGGGCTTTTGATGTACTGGCTACGTAAAGAAGAGGAAAACTTAAACAAGTCTTGAGATGCAGGTGTACAGCAAATGTTAGAAGGGAATTACTAACCCATTAACATGATTTTGTGTGTTAGATTTACTGGTTCTTACCTGAAAACAAAATTCTGAGCAGAAACAAGCCAACTGACACCATGAAACCCTGTAGCCTGGCAAAACACACTCCAGACTTAGAGAGACTCCATTCAGTGCCAGATGTGTCACTGCTACAAAATCACATGTCGTCCTATGACCTAGGCTTTCCCATATTTAAAACAGAAGTAATAAAACCTGCTTTGTGCATTTGAGGGATGTAAATTTTTTGGCTTTTTGAGACAGGGTTTCTCTGTGTAGCCTTGGCTGTCCTGGACTCACTTCGTAGACCAGGCTGGCCTCAAACTTAAATATCCAGCCTCTAACACTTTGATTAGCTTGAGCTCAATAAAATGACCAATGCAAGAATATTTGTTTTGTTTTTGTTTGCTTTGATTTTTCAAGACAGGGTTTCTCTGTGTAGCCTTGGCTGTCATAGATTTTATATACCAGGCCAGCCTCAAATTCAGAGATCTGCCTGCCTTTGCCTCCCAGAGTGCTGAGATTTACAAGTGTGCACCACTGCCAAAGCAAGTCTTTTTTTTTTTAATCTATTCACTTTACAGCCTGATTGTAGCCCCCTCCCTCATCTCCTCCAGGTCCCACCATCCCTCTCTCCCCTTCTTCCCTCCCTTTCCCCCCTTCTTCATCCCTTCAGAAAGCAAGCCCTCCTCCCCTATCATCTGATCTGAACCTATCAAGTCTCATATGGACTGCCTGTATCCTCTTCCTGTGTGACCTGGCAAGGCAGCCTACCTGGGGGAAGTGATCAACCAGTGGGCATCAGAGTCCACATCAGAGTTAGCCCCTACTCCCCATATTATGGAACCCACAAGGAGACTGTGCTGTCTGTCCACTACATCTGAGCAGGGTGTCTATGTCCTAGCATGCAAGGTCTTAATTGGTGCATCAGTCTCTGCAGGCCCCACCCCCACACTTCCCCTACCACCCACCCTACCTACCCAAATACCACCAGCTCAGATTTGTTGGCTCCATTGGTCTCCTTGTGGAGCTCCTGCCCCTCCAGATCTTTCTATCCCCCAACTCACCAATGCAAGTCTTTGTTTTTATATTTATTATTATATTTTATTCACATTACTTCTCGATTGTAAGTCCCTCAATATTATCTTCCTGTTCCCACCCTCCCTCCCTCTTCTGCCCTGTTTCCTTCCCCTACACCTCTGACAAGGGGGCTCGTCCTCACCCACCATCTGACCACAGCCTATCAGGTCTCATCTGAATAGCCACAAGACCTCTCAGCCAAGGGGCAGTGTTCAAATCTAGAGTTCAAGTCAGAGGCAATCTCCTGCTCTCCCCCCCAGCCCTCAACCCCTGCTTCCCACATGGAAAATGAGCTGTCCATCTGCTATGTCAGAACAGGGGCTTCTAGGTTCTCTGCTTGCAATGTCCTTGGTTGGTGCACTGGGTCCAGATCTGGCAGTCTTGATAGTCTCTTTGTGGCACTCCTGACAACTCTTCCACCGACCAACTCTTCCGTACAACTCACATCTCTTTACTCAGAGTCCATCTGCAAGTACCAGAGTCTGTCCTGATCCCCCACTGGATGAAGTCTCTCAGAGGAAATCTACGTTGGGCTATTATCCACTTATAAGTGAGTATATACCATGCTCATTTTTCTGGGTATGGGTTACCTCACTACGGATGATCTTTTCTAGTTCCATCCACTTGCCTGAAATTTTCAAGATTTCCTTGTTTTTGATAGCTAAGTAGTATTTCACTATGTAAATGTACCACAGTTTCTTTATCTATTCTTTGGTTGAAGGACATCTAGGTTGTTTCCAGATTCTGGCAATTACAAATAAGGCTGCTATGAACATAGTTGAGCAAATGTCCTTGTTGTATGGTAGATACAGAAGTAAATAACTGGGTCTTGAGGTAGCACTATTCCCAATTTTCTGAGAAAGCTCCAGATTGATTTCCAAAGTAGTTGTATAAGTTTGTACTCCCACCAGCAGTGAAGGAGTGTTTCCCTTTCTCCACATCCTCACCAGCATGTGCTGTCACTAGAGTTTTTGATCTTAGCCATTCTGATGGTTGTAAGATGGAATCTCACAGTTGTTTTGATTTGCATTTCCCTGATGACTAAGGACATTGAGCATTTCTTTATGTGTATCTCAGCCATTTGATAATCCTCTGTTGATAATTCTCTGACTCTCATTCTTTTTTTTTTCATTTTTAAAGATTTATTTTTTTTTTATTTTTAATTAATTTATTCTTGTTACATCTCTATGGTTATCCCATCCCTTGTATCCTCCCATTCTCCCCTCCTTCCCATTTTCCCCTTAGTCCCCTCCCCTATGACTGTTCCTCAGAGGGATTACCTCCCTCTGTATATGCTCATAGGGTATCAAGTCTCTTCTCAGTGACCTGCTGTCCTTCCTCTGAGTGCCACTAGGTCTCCCCCGCCAGGGGACATAGTCAAATGTGAGGCACCAGAGTACTTGAGAAAGTCAAATCCCTCTCTCCACTCAAGTGTGGAGACTGTCCTGTCCATGGGCTAGATCAGGGTAGGGGTTTAAATTTTACCGCCTGTATTGTCCTTGGCTAGGGCCTTAGTTTGAGCGGGACCCCATGACCCAAATCTGCCTATCATAATGTTCTACTTGTAGGTTTCTAGGACCCTCTGGATCCTTCTACATTGCTATTCTCCCATTGTTCTATCATCTAGCTGACTCTCATTCTTAACTGGGTTATTTGGTTTGGTGGAGTTTAATTTCTTCAGTTATTTTTTTCTTTTCTTTTCTTTTCTTTTCTTTTCTTTTCTTTTCTTTTTTTAACATATAACTCTGGGAATGGAGAGGCTAGTATCTCCCAAGACTGAATACAAAATGTTACATGTAGGTCCTTTTTATTCCCAGAGCATGGAAATAGCTTTCCATACGTGTTCAAAATGATCTGACTTTGAGCTTAGTCCTCATCCCTACACCAAGCACACTCTGTCTCTCACTCACTGTGCCCATCCCTGGTTGGAGAGCCTCTTGTTGGCTGAAGCATGCTGGAACCTTCCCCCAGGGCCTAACCCATTTGTTAGATGTACGGTTGGTAAAGATCTTTTCCCAGTCTGTAGTCTGTTGTTTTGTTCTATTGACAATGTCCTTAGCCTTACAGAATCTTTTCAGTTTCATGAGATCCAATTTACTAATTGTAGGCCTTAGAGCCTGAGATATTGGTGTTCTGTTCAGGAAGATGTCTCTTGTGCCAGTGAGTTCAAGTCTCTTCCCCATCTTTTCTTCTAACAAATTTAGTGTGTCTGGTTTTATGTTGAGGTCTTTAATTGACTTGGACTTGAGTTTTGTGCAGGGTGATAAATATGGACCTATTTGCATTTTTCTACATGTGAACCTCCAATTAGACCAGCATCACTTACTAAAAATGTTATAATTTCTCCATTGTATGGTTTTGCCTTCTTTGTAGAAAATCAAGTGTCCATAGGTATGTGAGTTTATTTCTAGATCTCTGATTTTATTTCATTGATCAACCATCCTATTTCTATGCCAGTACCATAAATTACTGCTCTATAGTACAGCTTGAGATCTGGGATAGAGATTTGTCCAGCAGATGTTTTATTGTGCTGGATTGTTTTATCTATTCTAGGTTTTTTGTTTTTCCATATGAAGTTGAGAATTGATCTTTCAAAGTCTGTAAAGAATTGTGTAGGAAACTGTTGTACCAACCAAGAACAATGTCTGCAGTAAATCAAGACCCCCTGCTTAGATCTAGCCAATAGACAGCTCATTCTCCACAGTTGTGGGGAGAGCGGGGACTGCCTCTGACATGAACTCTGGTGCCCCCAATTTGATCATTTCTCCTTGGTGGGGAGGCCTGGTGGCACACGGAGAAAGGGGAAACAGGCTATCTGGATGAGACCTGATAGGCTGTGGTCATATGGTTGGGGAGTAGGTTCCCTTCTGTCAGAGGTCTAGGGAAGGGGAATAGGTGAAAGAGGGAGGGAGGGGGGAATGTGAAGGTACAAATGAGGGCATAACAATTGGGATGTATTATGAAAAAGGATGCTATGAACATGATTGAACATATGTCCCTGTTGTGTGGTGGAGCATTTTCTGGGTATATTCCAAGGAGTGGAATAGCTGAGTCTTGAGGAAGCCCTATTCCCAATTTTCTGAGAAACCACCAGATAGATTTCCAAAGTGGTTGTACCAGTTTGCATTCCCACCAGCAATGAAAGAGTGTTCCTCTTTCTCCACATCCTCGCCAGCATGTGGTGTCATTTGAATTTTTGATCTTAGCCATTCTGATAGGAGTAAGATGGAATCTCAGAGTCATTTTGATTTGCATTTCTCTGATGACTAAGGATATTGAGCATTTCTTTAAGTGTTTCTCAGACATTCAATATTCCTCTGTTCAGAATTCTGTTTAGTTCTGAGCCCCGTTTCTCAATTGGATTATTTGGTTTTGTGGTATTTAATTTATTCAGTTCTTTATATATTTTGGATATTAGACCTTTGTCAGATGTAGGGTTGGTGAAGATCTTTTCCCAGTCTGTAGGCTGTTGCTTTGTTCTGTTGACAGTGTCTCCTGCCTTACAGAAGCTTCTCAGCCTCAGGAGATCACATTTGTTAGTTGTTGACCTTAAGGCCTGGGCTGTTGGTGTTCTGTTCAGGAAGTTGTCTCCTGTGCCAATGTGTTCCAGGTTCTTCCCTACTTTTTCTTCTAACCGATTCAGTGTCTCTGGTTTTATGTTGAGTCTTTAATCCATTTGGACTTGAGTTTTGTGCATGGTGACAAATATGGGTCTAATTGCATTTTTCTACACGTAGACATCAAGTTAGACCAACACCGTTTGTTGAATATGATATCCTTTTTCCATTGAATAGATTTGGTTTCTTTGTCAAAAATCAAGTGACCATATGTATGAGGATTCTTTTCTGGCTCTTCATTTCGATTCCATTGATCATCCAGCCTATTGCTGTGCCTGTACCATGTTGTTTTAATTACTGTTGCTCTATAGTACAGCTTGAGATCAGGTATGGAGATTCCTCTGGAGGATCTTTTATTGTATGGGATTGTTTTAGCTATTCTGGGTTTTTTGTTTTTCCATATGAAGTTGAGGATTGACCTTTCAATGTCTTTAAAACTTTTTTGTAGCAACCTAAATGTCCCTCAGTTGAAGAATGGATAAAGAAATTGTGGCACATATACACTATGGAATACTACTCAGCTATAAATAAACAAGGAAATCCAGAAATTTGTGGACAAATGGAGGAAATTAGAAATGATCATACTGAGTGAGTTAACCCAGAAACAGAAAGACTCACATGGTATATATTCACTTATAATTGGGCACTAGCCCAAAAGGCATGTCCTATGAATGTCTTCACTTACCAGGAGATTGGGACAGATGTGAGGATATCCTACTGGGATTCTTGGTAAGAGAAATATAGGAGATGGGAAAATGGAAGGATCAAGAAGATCTTAGAAACCTACAAGAAGAACATCGTAATGGGTGGATCAGGGCCCAGGGGTGTCTGCTCAAACTATTGCACTAACCAAGGACAATACAAGTAGTAAACACTGAACCCCTACTCTGATCTAGCCAGTGGATAAGACATCCTCCACAGTTATGTGGAGACAAGGGACTAACTCTGACATGAGCTCTGGTGCCCCATATTTGATGACCTCCTCTTGGTGGAGAGCCCTGGTGGCACTCAAAGAATGAATAGGCAGACTACCAAGATGAGACTTGTTAGCCTGCAACCATAAAGTGGAGGAGGAGATGCCCCTCAGGCATGGACCTAGGGGAGGGGAATAGGATGGGGGTGGGGGATAAGAGGATGGGAGGTTATGAGTGATGGGAGAACAATTGAGTTGTAATCTGAATAAATTAATTAAAAAATTACAAATAAATCGGGATGTAAACTGAACAAATTATAATTAAAAATGGAGAATCAAACAAAAGAATTTATAGGAATTGCATTGAATCTGTAGACTTATTTTGACATGATAGCTACAATTCTCTTCAAACTATTCCACAAAATAGACTCAGAAGGAACACTACCAAACTCATTCTATGAGGCCATAGTCACCTTGATGCCTAAAACACAGAAAGACTCAACAAAGAAAGAGAATTTCAGACCAATTTCTCTTATGAACATTGATGCAAAAATACAGAATACTTGCAAACCGAATCCAAGAACACATCAAAACTATCATTCACCATGATCAAGTAAGCTTCATCCCAGGCATGCAGGTGTGGTTCAATATATGGAAATCCATGAATGTAATTCATCATATAAACAAACTGAAAGAAAAAAACACATGATCATCTCCTTAGATGGCAAAAAAGCATTTTACAAAATCCAACATCCATTCATGTTTCAAGTCTTGGAGAGAGCAGAGATACAAGGCACATACCTAAACATAATAAAGGCAATATACAGCAAGTCTATTGCCAACATAAAACTAAATGGAGAAAAACTTAAATCAATTCCACTGAAATCAGGGACAAGGCAAAGCTGTCCACTCTCTCCATATCTCTTCAATATAGTATTTGAAGTCCTACCTAGAGCAACTAAAGGAGATCAAGAGGATACAAATTGGAAAGGAAGAAGTCAACACATCACTACTCATAGATGATGTAATAGTACACATCAGTGACCCCAAAAATTCTACGAAAGAATTCCTACAACTGATAAACACCTTCAGCAAGATGGCTGGATACAAAATCAACTCAAAAAAATCAGTACCCCTGCTGCATACAAATGACAAATGGTCTGAGAAAGAAATTATGGAAAGTACACCCTTCACAAGAGCCACAAATAATCCAAAGTATCTTGGTGTAACTATAATGAAACAAGTGAAAGATGTGTATTAACGAATTCTGGTGCCCCATATTTGACCATGTCCCCTGGAGGGGGAGACCTGGTGGCACTCAGGAAGGATAGCAGGCTACCAAGAAGAGACTTGATACCCTATGAGCATATACAGGGGGAAGGAAGTCCCCCTCAGTCATAGTCATAGGGGAGGGGAATAAGGGGAAAATGGGAAGGAGGGAAGAACAGGAGGATACAAGGGATGGGATAATCATTGAGATGTAACAAGAATAAATTAATAAAAAAAAATTTTTAAAAAGAAAGACGTGTATTTAAAAAAAACTTCAAGTCTCTAAAGAAAGAAAATGAAGAAGATATCAGAAGATGCTCATGAATCAGGAGAATCAGCATAGCAAATCTTTTTTTTAACTTTATTATGTTTCTTTTCTAACATATACATTTATATTACCACACGTGAATAAGACAAACTACCTACAGCAGGAATGACCATGAGACAATCATGAGTTATATGAATGTTACATTCATAGTGATTTGGCCATTTGTGTTTGTCAAGCCCAAAGCAATCATCCTTCCTACTTTGTTGGGTCCAAATTTCTAAATGAAAGTCAGTATCTATACTATCTCGTCTCTATTAACTTAAACCATCTATCTTGATCTAAAAAGATCTTATCCCCTAACCAACTAACCTTGATTATAAGACTAAACTATCTGGCCTTCAGCCCCATGAGAGACTTGAGAAGGAATAAAAGTTAAATGCCTGAGTGAACTGGAAGTGCAGGTTAGCAGCTTTCAAAATGAAAAAAAAAAAAAAAAAAAAAAAACGACTGAGACAGTTTACAGAATATAGCAAAAACAAGGACATTTTGCATAGTGGCTAGTTTGCCACATTTGAACCCAACTCCATTAGGAGGTTCTTTAACGCTCATCATCTTCTTTGATGTAGGCTGGGTGTTGCCAGGAGTTAACTTGTCTTGTCAAAGAATCTTTAGGATAATGAAATCATCTTTAAGTGCTATATTCTGTAGGTCTCTGAGGCTTTTGAAGACCTTATTTAACTATTTTACCTTATATATCTATAAAATCATATATATCTGTTAGACCTAAGATATATAATCTTGTCATAAAATTAGACTATTATTTGAAATGACCATGATTGGCAATGATATACAAAATTCTATACCAATGTAGGTAAGGATATAGGAGCTTAAAAGAAAGAAAGGGGCATATAGAAATATAGAGGGAGGATAGAACAAAAGGTAGAGTACTGAACATATTTCTTAATTCAAAGCCTTAAAAATTGTTACTCACAAACATAGCAAATCTTAAAAGAAGTAAATAGCAGGAGTTTCTAAGAAGAAAGCATGGCTGGCTGTACTGAGAGAGGCCCTCGGAAATCATGGCAGCTTTTCAGCAAAAGAAGGCTAGGTTTCTGTGGGACTGAAGTCATATACAGCATGTGTCTTGTCCTTCCTTCTGGTCCTTCTGGTCAGCTATCCCCATATATATTTTTTTTTCATCTAGGTCTCTATAGGCTATTGAGAGATGTAACCTGACTATATCTAACTGTTTAAATAGCTTCACCAATTCTTACACCCTGAACTTTATCACCACCTGGAGCAATTTTCTTTTATTTATTTACTTTTTTACATGCTATCCATGTAAGCAGTGTATTAGACTGCATTAATTTTCTAATAATCTCTCTTCCCCCTCCCCGCTACTCCTGATGGCTACGTTCTTTCTAACTATCTTCCCTTTTGGCTTCTAAGATATTCATGTGTGTACTCATTGTGCAGGCAGACACAGTTGTATGCACATGATTGTAACCACCATGATATATCTGTAAGATGCTATTTTACAGCACTCCTCTCCATCCTCCAAGGCTTACATCCTTTCTGTCTCTACTCTCATGAGCCTTGGAGCAGGCGGCATAGACATCTCATTTAAGGTAGAACACTCAAAAGTCACTTTTGCTCAGCACTTTGAGAGTTTGTGAGTTGTATTAACCACTACCCATATTAAGAGACCAGTACTAAGATTGGGGTATGACATAAATATTTAGAAGGCAATCTGACTGCAAGTTCCTTTAGTAAAACATTAGTAGTGAGTCTCCCTCTAAGGCTGTGACCTCTTGTCAGCTTTTTACCAGGTTTACCCTTCCAGACCTGTATTCTTTCTCATGGGGTGGTAAGCATATCCAATCTCTCCCTCTGTATCCCCCTCTTTCATGTACCCCAACTAGAATAGAATCCAGAAAACAGTATAAACTTAGTCAGTCCCATGTTCTAGAATCATGTTGCCATAAAACACATACTTAGTAAATATTCGTGATTAATGAAAACACTCTTGCTTAATTAAATCTAAATAACATTCAGGCTGTTGTTTCTTCAGCTATCTACCAAAGGAGAAGCATAGGGGTCAGACAATAAAGAGATCTGGAAACTACTATCTGTGCTTCGAGAAATAAAATGATTCTGTGGTCATTTTTTTTCTTCAGCTTCTTACCATTTTATTCACTAATTGAACATAATTCTTCATAAATGTACCTGACATAGCATATTCAGTGCTTAAAACCCTTCTTCTGCCTCCTTCCCCCACCCCCTGCACACACACACACACACACACACACACACACACACACACACACAGCATAGCTCTCAGGTTGGCTTCAATCCTCAGTAGAATTCAAGGCATCACTGTCCATTCCCTGGTTCTTGGACAGCCAAATGAGCAAAATTACAAGGCATGGCCTATTTATCTTCAGTGCTACTCCACTTCCTTCATCAGCTGACCTTTCCTCTCCATTCCTACAGCACGATCAGTCGCTGGCTGCCTTCACCACAACAGGGGTCTCATTCAGGTCTGATCATCCATGGAGTCAGTTTTCTATAGTCCATGATTGAATCTCATCATCTTCAAATTAGATGAAGAAGGAAGTTAAATTTCTTCCCTTTTTATATGGTGTTCCACCTCTTCCTTTATCTTTTCTGCTTAAGCTTGTCCAAGTACAACCCAAGGATTCTGACCGAAGCCAGCCACCCAGAGCACTGCAAGACAAGGATATATGAAGCTACAACTCTGACTTCTGACTAACTTCTATTCTGGTGATTTGCAAGAATGGTCACATTCATATAATAGGAGACGATAAATTGTAAAGCCTTTACTGTTCCCTTATACTGCAATCTGTCATGCAAACGTCCAAATAAACCTTTCAATTCCAGTGAAACATTGTAGCCTCATCTTTGGATAGGCATACAAGACTCCATTTCAAATGGTGAAATATTAGGAAAGTAATATCAAGCCGTAATTTATCTACAGTAAATCCATGCAAACAAGTCCCTGCAATTAATCCTGCCAATACAGATTTTAGACGCTAGCCAGAGTCCTTAATAAGACAAGGCAGTTCCACTACAGCAAGCCCTCAGCTAGCAGGACATAACTGCAGCCTGTTCCAGAGGGAAAGGGCTTTACCTAATAGTTATTTTCAAACATTTCTAAGAGAGCAAAAGCTCTTATACAAATGTACTAAGAAGATGGGCTTTGGGACTTGGTAATACTTTGTTGTGCCCTACAGATTGAAACTTGGCATGTTAAGGACAACAGGAAATGTCATGGTGAAATGTAATCAGGAGAAAAGTGATTGCATTTGCTCTGGATTTAGAATTCATTTCTTGCAGAACTATATTCACAAATATATTTAAAATGGCTAAGTCAAAGGCCCAAAAGGACGAAATCAGTTTTTTTGTTTCTTTCATGCCAGGAGTAGGGAAGTTAAAATAGAGTTTCACTATGTTACTTAGGCTTTCCTGGAACTCTCCATGTATCCTGAGCTGACCTATAGCAATCCTTCCCTGTGGTGTTTTGACTGGGTCTGGCCCCATAGACTCATGTGTTTGAAGACTTGGCCCATAGGCAGTGGTGCCATTAGGAAGTATGGCCTTGTTGGAGTAGATGTGGATTTGTTGGAGAAAGCATATCACTGCAGGGGTGTGATTTGAGGTCTCCTATGCTCAAACTGTACCCAGTGTGGCACACAGAATCCTTCTGCTGCCTTCAGATCAAGATGTAGAACTCTCAGCTCCTTCTCCAGCACCACATCTGCCTGGATGCTGCCATGTTTCCCACCATGATGATAATGTGCTTAACATCTGAAACTGTAAGCAAGCCCCAACTAAATGTTTTCCTTTATAAGAGCTGCCTTGGTCATGGTATTTCTTCACAGCAATAAAACTCAAACTAAGACATTCCCCCTCAGCCTCCTGAGTGCTGAGATTTCAAGCCTATACCACCACAGGGATGAGAGACAGAAACATATACTACTGTATGTGTCTTGACACATACGGTTTCCTATCAGTGTTGGAAATACTGCTCAGCGTTAAGAACACTTGCTGGGGTCAAGTCCCAGCACCCACATGGTGGCTTATAACCATCTCTAACTCTGGTTTCAGGAACTCCAAGGTTCTACTCCCATCTCTTCTGGCACTGTGTGCTTTAAAGGTATTTGCTGGGTAAAACTGGCATAAGAAGAAAGCAGAAAGAGAAGCACTCATCAAGCTTGGGCAAACATTCCACTTTTCTCTGATGGTATGGACAGTTAACTTTTGGGAAGCTTAGAAAATGGGCTTTGAAGTTATACCATTTACGAGTCAGGAGTGAATGAGGTACTGTATTTGCCAATTCTGCAATGCTGTCTGTGCTTTTGTTTACTCGGTATCCCAGTAGTGTGGCTTGATATACTCTTCATGAAAATTCTAGCTGTAAGAGTCTCGGAGCCCCTTACTAAAGTGCTGCCTTTATCTTAGAGAGGCTTAAGCACCCTTTTGTAATTTTTTCATTCTGTCTCCTCAATAAAAGCTAGCAGATGCTAGCCTCTTCCCATCTTAGCCCTACTACTGGATAGCGTGTGTCCTAGCTGCAGACTGTGAATGCCTTCAAAAACTAAGCCAATCACATGAAGAGACTGTCAGAAAGAGCTTTGAGATGAATAGGTGTTAAATAATATTCTATGACAAAACAAGATACTATCAACTCCACAGTAGATAAAATGTTGTTTGAGGAAGTATATATAACTATAGGATGTTATTGACTCAATGGAGAATATTTATAGCAGACACTGACTGAGTATCTAACCAAAGCTTATGTAAATGAGGCAAAAACTTTACCTATGAAACAGTAGTTAGATATCAACTAGGACAATGAACAAAATTTTCAGTATATGGATATTTTTATAAATACAAAACTCCTAGAACTGGGTAAGAAAATTAAAAGTGGTTGATTATAGAGAACAGATTGATGAGACGGAGAATGAGCATGGACCCTGTTTTCATTATCACATTCTAGTACTATCTTGTTCACACACTGTGTACCCTCAGAATTACAGCAGTCAAGATATGTTACCACTAAGATCTCTATTGTGGGAGTGGAATTCGCTGCTGCTGCTCCCATTGACCTGTGAGGCTCTAGTACCCAAGCTCTGGCTGAAACGCAATCCTCTAGAGGACACTTTTGACACAGGAAACCCTACTGGCCTGGTTGGACCCCTTCAGAACTGGGCTGAGCTCTGAGGGTCCTCATACCTGAGCCTTCCCTTACCCTGCCTGATTGTTACCCACCTTTCCTTTAAGCTTCCCAGGACTGTCCCTGAATAAATTTTGTTATTTGACCTCAACTTCATGATTGTTTTCCCTAAAAGAAAGAAAGAAAGAAATTAACAAAGTAATACTGATAACACATTGTTTAATTGAAAAAAGTAGATAATGGGCCTTATCAAAAGGCTTGCAATATTCAAGTATAGCTTTGCCAATTAAGAATCAAGGACAAATTCAATGATGCAGTATGTGTATCTGAGTTTTAAACCATCCCAGGAGAGGAAAGAGGATGGACTTTGGAACAGGGTCAGCTGTATGAGAGCCTAGCTTCATAGCTTACCAACTCATTACTCATAAAGAGCACTTCCCTTTTGAATTGTTTAAAATTACATGAAATAAATCAGATCTAATGCTAGGAATAATACCAATAATAAAAATGTGTGAAAATGAAAATAGTACAATATACATGAGAGTTTAGACTAACAAGGCTGTTTTGTAATCATACAGAGAATTTCACTGTGTCAAGACCTTTGTCCTAGAAAACCTATTTATAAGTATCTAGACTGAGAAAACAACAGAAACACAGCACAAGTTAGCAATAAAGATGCTCATTTGGGGTTTTTAATAAACCAATGTAAAATAACAACTAAAATAGGAGTACAAACAGTAACCAAACACGAAAATGAAATATTTTCTTCAACCACTCCAAAGTATTTGTCATTTTTAAACAGTTTAGGAAATACTCATAGTACAGTGCTAGGCTTAAAAGAGTCAGAATAGTACCTGCATATTGTACAATATACAAAAATATTATGTGCATTTCATTACAGCATTATATGATATAACAAAAATGGTAAATTCTATAGTGTTTGTGTGTGTATGTATGTGTGTGCAAAAATGAAATGGAGAGATAGTGAGAAAAATAATTTTTCAAAGGACAGCTGTTGGCCCAGAGAAGTGGCTCAGCAAGTAAAAGCACTTTCTGCCAAAATTGACAAGCTAAGTTCAGTTCCCATATGGTGGAAAAAAGAACTGACTTCCACACATTGTCCTCTGACCTACATACACAGAAACTATGGCAAAACACCAGGCCTAGACACACACACACCCACACACACACACACACTCAAATAAATAAATAAATAAATAAATAAATAAATAAATAACTGTAATTTTAAAACATTTTAATGGCAAATGCTAATAGTACATGCATCTATGTAGCAATATCATGGTCTTTTTATTCTTTTTGAAACTGATACTTCATGTAAATTGCAAATGTTAATGAAGTATCTTGCAATATTTTCACATATATACATTGTATAATATTCAAAAAGGATAAGCAAGTATGTTTTCTCAAACAAATATCATTACATATCATTTCTTAATTGGTAACTTTGAAAATATTTCATCCCGATGTTTGTCTTTCTGTGTTGGGTTACCTCACTCAAGATGATTGTTTTTAGCTCCATCAATTTACTTGCAAATTTCATAATTTCATTTTTATAAAACAACTGAGTAATATTTCATTCTGTAAATGTGGCATATTTTCATTATCCACTCACCAGCTGATTGGCCATTCCAAGTTCTGGCTATTATGAGTAGAGTTGCGATGAACACAGACAAGCAAGTATCTCTGTAGTAGAATCTAGAGGCCTTGGGGTGTATACCCAACAGTGGTATAACCAGATCTTGTGGTAGATCTATTTTCAGCTTTCTGAGGAACCTCCACACTAATTCCTACAGTGTCTGTATCATTTGCACTACCATCAGCAATGGGTGAATATTTCTCTTCCTCCACATCCTCGCCAGAATGAGCTGTTATTTGTTTTGTTGATCTTGGCCAATTTGATGGTAACAACTCCTCAATTAGGTTTCCCCTTTTGAGGTGTGTCAAGTGGCAAACCAAGATCAGCCGTCACACCGATCTCACTTCATAAGGCATAATGATCTGGATCTTCTCCGTGCATGGTGTCACAGGTGATAGGATTGTGTTATCGTTAAATGTTGAATAGTTTTCTAGTCACGCTCTCTCTCACTTACGTGTGTGTGTGTGTGTGTGTGTGTGTGTGTGTGTGTGTGTGTGTGT
>OU015742.1:159151267-159171172 GCA_907169655.1 Acomys percivali | reverse complement strand
GTGTGTGTGTGTGTGTGTGTGTGTGTGTGTGTGTGTGTGTGTGTGTATGTGTGTGTGTGGTCTCTTCCGTCCATGCCTGCCAGCTGATGAGGCCTTTTTTGTGCAGACCCAGTGCAGGCATCTTCAGCTGCCTTGAGTTCATGATTGCAACAGCTGTGTCCTGCCCAGAAAATGACATTTCAGAGCCCTTCTCCCTGTCTTCCGGGTCATATATTCTTTCCACCACCTCTCCCTCAATCTTCCCAGAGCCTTAAAGAGATGGGATATATCAGTAGAAATATACTCCTTGAATTTTTGTTCAGCTGAAGATGCCTATATCTCCTTCGTTTCTTTTTAACTATTTATAATATTTGAATTTGAAGTTCACTACACCATGTTTTTAATTTTACTTTTTAGTTAAAATGCAGTATATTAAGTAATACCATTTTCAAGAAAAAAATTATTATATTTGATTCTTCTCTCCCCACCTCTTGTTCTGTCTTGCATCCCCCATCTTCTTCTCACTTTCATGTCACATGTGTCTTTTTGTCCCACTCTCCTCTACTCAGCATTCCTTTTATTCTCTCTTAGTCTCCTTTCTAAGGTTCTAGGCTTTGCACACATTTATATCTACTTATATGCATACATGGTATAAATTACAAGCTAAGAGCCATACACAAAAAAGAATTGTGTTTTGTGAAGTTTTCAAAAGCCCTATCTCCTAGGGAAATGTGAATTAAAACTGCTTTGAGATGCCATCTTATCCGAATAAGAACAGCTGTGATGAAGGAAACTGACAACCAACGCTGGCGAAGGTGTGAGAGTTTCATCCACTGCTGATGGGAGTGAAAACCACTACAGGTATGAGGTAAATCAATGGAGAGACTTTGTGTTTAAAAAATAGAACTTTTGGGCCAGGTGTGGTGGTGCACGCCTTTAATCCTAGCACTCAGGAGGCAGAGGCAGAGGCAGGCGAATCACTGTGAACTCAAGGCCAGCCTGGTCTACAAAGTGAGGCTAGGACAGCCAAGGCTACACAGAGAAACCCTGTCTCAGGAAAAAAAAAATAGAACTTTCAGATGGCCCAGATATACCATTCCTGGGCATGTATATCCAAATCAATCACACACAAAGGACTCCCTATCCTACTACAAAGATGCTTCTGTATCCATGTTTCTGGCTGTTTTATTCATAAAAACAAGGAAATGGAAACAGCCTAGACTGACCATTGCATATTAAATGGATAATGAACACGAGGTACATATACACAATGGAATTTTACTCAATTAGTAGAGAAAATGCAATATTCTGGAAAACAAATGGTTGCCCTTCATTTCAAAAAGATAACTCAGGCACAGTATTTTTAACTGACAACTTTCCTTCAGTACTATGCCATTCTCAGCTGACCCGTGTGACTCCACTCAAGAAATCCACTCAGGCAAAATAGGATGCTTTATATATTTTCCTTTTTTTTTAATTTTATTTTTTTTTAATTTATTTATTCTTGTTACATCTCAATGGTTAGCCCATCCCTTGTATCCTCCCATTCTTCCCTCCCTCCCAGTTTCCCCTTATTCCTCTCCCCTATGACTGTTCCTGAGGGGGATTACCTCCCCCTGTATATGCTCATAGGGTGTCAAGTCTCTTCTTGGTAACCTCCTGTCCTTCCTCTGAGTGCCATTTTTTCTTTCATTTTTGTTAATTTTCTCTTTATCGTTCATCTTTAAGAGCTTGACTATAATGTTTTGTGAATAAGCTTAGTTGATTATAAGTTTGACAAGTCACCTTCCGTCTTCGTGTGTGTGTGTGTGTGTGTGTGTGTGTATGTGTGTGTGTGTGTGTGTGTGTGTGTCTCAGTATTGGGTGGATTCTCTGGTTTTGCATCTCTGTATTATTTTTCTATCCCCTTGGTATTCTCAAGTCTTCCTGAACCCTGTTAACTCAAATAATCTGCTCATTTTAAAATGTCCTAAAGTTCCCATAAGTTTTTTATTCTTTCTCATTATTTTTTCTTTACCAACTGTGTATTTTCAAGTAACCTGTCTAGAGCTCGCTAATTATTTTTTATCTTTGATCTGTGCTGTTATTTCATGGAGTGTATTTTTTAGCTGAAGAACCTCTGCCTATTTTTAATTGCTTCCATATCTTTGTTAGATCTCTTGACTAGAATTTTGAAATATTTTTATGCCTTTTCTTTGAAACCACTTGGTTTCCTTTAAGGAGCTCTTTTTAATTTTCTGAGCATTCTCCCAGTCCAGTCACTGTCTGCTCAGCTTCAAATACTTTACTTTGATTACCAGGTGAGGACAGCGTTTTCTGCAGCCTCTTGATGATTATTGGTGTGCACAGTGCCTGAGCATTGCAGGGTCAGCTGTTCCAGTCTTCCTCATCTGGCTTTGTATGTGCCTGTCTCTCCAAAAAGGCTAACCAAGCTGCTTATTTTCTCTGAGCCTACAGTCATTTTCACTATTTTTAGCTGTGGATGACAACTGGGTCCAATTTTCCCAGAAAGTGGCTGTTGGTGCAATGTCACTACTTCCATAATATTAATAGTCTTAGGCAATTCAAGCCCAAGTTTGCCCCAACTACATTGTCAGTGTGTGTTTTTTTGAAAGAACCAGAGCACAAAACAGAATAGTGTAGTCCCACAAACCTCTTCCTCTCCAGTTACTAGATCTACCCCCAGATTCCTATTTTTAAACATGTGGCACCAAGTGTCACAAGCCTGACCCACAGTCCAACAAGATCAGTACAGCACTGAGGTGGGATCAAGGCACAGAATTTCTCTAAACAGCCAAACACTGATGGCTCAGATGATACAACCAACTGTGAGGTGACTTTAGCTGGAGTATAAAACTCTAATTGTCTTCCACTGATACCAGAGCCTTTCCAGACCCTCCATCTGTAGGTAGCAGAACTGTCACGATCTGCTCAGTGCTAGTTTTCATAAGTACTAAGTTTCAGAGCAAAAGTCGGATATTCACTGCCAAGACCTAAACTCAATAAATGGGCTTCTGCGCCTTGTTGTGCTGCCCAAAGTTGGAGCAGCATTGGCGAAGGCAGTCCTTTTCCACCTACAACCATGTGGGATCCCATCAGTCGCATGGCCACAAGGACCTGCAGTCTCAGGGACACACAGAGGCCTCTACGATAACTGGCTATGACGTAATCCAAAACACAAGTTCATCTCACCAGAACCCAGGCTTCCATCTGGTGATGGAGCAGCTCGAGAGAAACATTTGCAAGGCTGGAGATGTAGCTCAGATAATAGGGCACTTGCCTGGCATGCACGAAGCATGGCATTCAATCACCAGGAATACATAAGACTAGGTGCATACACCAATGCCTGCAACCTACTGCCTGGGAAGCGGAGCCAGAATGACCAGAAGTTCCAGGTTAAGTTCATCCCTGGTTTATAGCAAGTTTGAGGCCAGGCTAGGGTGTGTAAGATACTGAATCACAGGGAATTAAATCTGTGAGCAGTTACCTGATGGAGTCTGTGCTGCATGATGGTGAGGAACAAGTAGTAGGGACAGTCAGTCTTGGTCAGTAAGGCTGATACTAACGGGGGTCATGCCTGACTTTAACATCTTGGGGTTTTCACAGCACAGGCAAAGGACGGAGATGCCCCAGGCCAACACACACGTAGAAATGATGGAAACAGAAGCTCAAATCTTTCCCCACAGCACAGCACATAGAGCTCAGCCTGAGAGGCTCCATCTATGAGCTCTGGCCTGTACAGCGCCTTCAAGGTTCGTTTGGGTACTGGGCCTCATCACCGTGATCCCGTAAATGGGATCTCTTCCCTGCCTTAGCTCTGCCACGCTCCTCTCCACTGATTGGAGTCTTGACACTGAGACTGGAGGATGGTTAATGGAGGCTTTCTTTTTGTCTCCTGTCCTAACGAAGGTCCAGCAGTTAAGTACACTAGTATTGGTCAAGTGGTAGAGGTTGTAGGAATTTTATTGGAAATGGGTGTCTAGTCTGCAGCTTCAAATTCTCTAAATCCAAAGTGAGATGCATCCGTCAGTGCGCTGCTTGGAGTAGAAACTACTCTTGCCTCCAGTAGTACGTCTTTTCGCCTTGTTACCTTCAACTCCGTGTTCTCACCTGAGTCCTCTCCTCCGATGAAGGCAGTCTGTTGGACGTGATATGTCTATAAGGAGATGATTCCTCAAAGATACAGTGCTGATGTTATCATACTGTTCTCCTCTTTTGACTTAACTGGAGGAAGTCTGAAATGGTCAGAAATAACATGGCAATGCTGTCAGTCAAAAGCTTAGTAGTCAATAAAAATGGAGCATCCAAGGGTGGACCCAAGAAAGTAACAATGATGAATTAATTCCTAATCATGAACAAATAGCTCTGGATTAAAAATAAACCAAACCATCACAGTTTATCTACGCTCCAGGAAATGCAGCAGAACAAGAGGCCTACAGGTAGCCATCAAAAACATGGAAATGCCATGTGTAAAACTAGACATTTTTCTATTATCAAGAACAGAGAAGGGGAGAGAAAGAAATTAAAATAAAAATAAAAGTTTTAAGCGAGTATAAACAAGCACTCTCTGGAAACTCTACTTCTGTGTTGAGGCAGGTAATTTACCCTGAGTGTTGTGAAGTATGAGAGTTAGCTAGCTCATTGGCTGTTGATGGCACAGTGAGCACATATATTCAGGGCTTATCAGTGGGAACAGGCTAGAGTGTAGGGTATGCGCTTATAGAAATAAGTAGCAGCCGGTGTACATAGTGCTCTCTAACTTTGTGTTTCTACCAAAGCAGAAAGAGATTAAAGGTTCCAAGAGTGAGAAGAGTTTTTTTTTTTAAGAGAGCCTGGACACAGTTTTTAAAAATACAGCTGAGAAGAGCTGATTCCTCAGCTACTTGTGCTGAAGTTCTTCATACTATTTCTGTGACCTATGACCCACTTCCTAGTTCTCCAACTCTGCTTTCATGAGGGATTAAAGCAGCCACCCAGGACTCTAGAATACAGGTGGCTAAGATGCCACATGTGTTTTTTAAATTGATTAGTTTTCTCACATAATTGTAATAACCAGATGGAGCTGCTGCAAAGTGTGGGGCAGGCACTCTACCGGAGCTCCCTAAATCACACTTCACAGGAGTTTCTTGATGCCCTTAGCTAAGGCAACTCTTGTCCTAAGTTTACATAGATTGAGGACATTGTAACCAGGGAACTGAGAAATACCCGCACCACCCAGATAAAACCGAGCAAACTGTAGTGAGTGCCCAGGTGACCTGTGTCTTAGAAAAGTTCTCTCTCCTAGAATCTTTTCATAGTCCAGTCTCATCTGAGTTGGGAAACAATATGGTATAAACATTAAAGCTGGCCCTCTGACACTGACCCTGAGGTGATCTCCTCTTGTTAAGTATAGATCAGTCCCAGGCACTGGCTTCCGTGGAGATTATGATGCTGAAAACTGGCTTCTGTCTTTCCTGTCTGTGGAGGAGATGGATACGTAAGCTGAAGCAAAGTTAAATTTTTCAAGCAGGAGAAAAGAAAAAGATTGAGCATCTTGAAGGGAGTGAAATGAGAGATTAGTAGGTGAGGAGAAGAGAAAATACCCCATGTTTCAAGGCAAAGAGGTTCAGGGAGGCAGATTCTTCTAGACAAATGAGCATTCTAAGCATATTCCCCCAATCACACAAAATTTGGGGACATCCAAGCCTATATGGCAAGTTGCTGAGGACCTATCTCTGGAAAAATAATAAAGTAAACAAAAACAACAACAACAGAAAGAACCACAAAATTAAAAGATAATAATAAAGAAACTCTCAGACACAGTGGCACACATCTAAGCTCCAGACACTTAGAAAGCTGAAGCAAGAGTATCATGTGTTCAAGGCCAGGCCGAGCTACATAGTGAGGTTGAGGCTGGCACCTTACATATTAAGACCTTGTCTAAAAAGCGCATTTATTTAAAAATGAAATTTAAAAGGTGAAATAAAGAGCAATATTTACTAATTTTATAAGATAAAATGTATTGATTACACATGATCTGTTGGGACATTATGGATTCCGTTTGCTTGAGTCTGAATACTGTCTCCTTTCTCCTCGCTACTGGCTTTTATCCTGAGCAGACTCATTTAACTTCTCTATTCTTCAACGTCCTCATGTAAAACTAGGCTGATAATCCTACCACTGATTTGTTTAAGAGTTAAATGATTAAATATCGCACGGAGCTTAAGTAATGCCAGGCACATAGTCCAAGCTCTTGTTATTGCTGCTAAAAATGTAAAATACTATGAGAACTAAATGCTTAACAATGAACACTGTTTTGAAGAAGCACTCAACCATTGGCTTCCTCATGAGGTCTGTAGTGCCTGCATTGTCCTAGAATAGGTCTCATCTCAATTTTCCAATTTTCTTTGCTACCCCTCCCTGCAATCATTTCCAATGAATCAGTTTCCATTGTTAAAGAACACCCTCAGATTGCTGTTTTGCTTTCCTTTCTATAACCCAGGCAGTGTACAGCTTCTCTTGAACCTCAGTGATAAGTTCAGTACATAATACAGACACCTCGATGCTTCCCACCTATAGAAACTGTGATACCTGCAGCTAGTGGCCCAGAGTTTTACAACTTTTGGTTAGCCATTTCTGGTTTTAGTGTTCATCCAGCTGCAACAACAATATTTATTAATGGAATGTGTAAAATGCTAAATCAAATATATTACACAACGAAGTAATGGATAGATTAAACAAAATAACTAAAATTCTGAGTTGTTTATTGGCAACTGTGTCATCTTTGTTGTATAATTTTCTTCATAATAAATGCAAAACATGTGTGATAATTGCCTACAGATAGTCTTCAGGTGGGAGGAATTGTTACCATTTATATCAGAAGAAAGAAACGGGACTTAAGAATCACTTTTAGGGTTGCCTTTCTTCATATAAATGTAGTATAGTCAATGCTAGGATTAAATATCTCTGGCCTTCCATTTGAGAAGACAGTGTGCCCATTTCATTTATTTTTAATCAGGCTGTCATGTTGAGATCAGGGTTAAAATGCTATATGGATGGTGAGATTCATTCTCAATCCAGTTATAAGCAAATTAAAGTGATCTATTGAACAGCTGGCAGATATATTTCTAGAAATATTTAGTTTAAACACAGGTGAGTATGATTTTAATTTACTTAAATTACTTTCCCATATGTTTCTTTTTTTAAAATCATGAGATGGTTAAATAGTGGCAATAAAAATTTATACAGCCTCTCACCTCTCCGCCTCCCCATCTCACCTCTCTCACTCCTCTCTTCCCTCTTCCCTCTTCCCTCTTATTTCTTACCACTCTCTTTCTCTTTCTTGTTTCTCTTCCTCTGTCTCTGTCTCTCTCTCTCTCTCTTTTGAGATCTGTAAATTTTCTATAAACTTGAGACTTTCTTCTCATAGGGAGTTCTAGCTTAGCTTTATTCTATTAATAGATTGTCTGATGACATCCTGAGAGCACAACAATACAGATGTTAAGACAGCATTTGTGTATCTACAAACATGACCAATGTTTTATCAGGTGATAGTTTATAGATGGGATTGCTTTTCCTTTTTTTTTCTTAGATCTGAACATCCATCTCCAAACCTTGGAGTACCTGTAGAAGCCAGTAAACAAGAAAGAAGCCACAATAAGCAAACAGTAGGAGACATGTGATGTGAAGTGGGAAAAGGAAATGATGGGGCATGAAAGGGTTAAGTAGGAAGAGGCTTGGTGGGAGGATAACTAGCACTTTTAAAAGCACATATGGAAACCTACAATTTTTAGTTCATTTTTAATGTGTACATTATTTGTATTCAAATATATTAATGTTTATGTCTTCATCCAAGTTAATAAAATTTAATCTTTTAATGATTAAAATATCATTGTTGATATTTTTATTTAATGATAAAATAAACCAAAACAGCATTAAGCCTCCTAAGACTTTCTCTATTTGTAGGCTGACAGTTTATCATATCTAGAATGTATTAAATCAAAATGCTAAAACACCAAATTTATCATCTTATCAATATGACTAAATAAGCAAATGAATAGACAGTTCTCAAAAGAAATGCAAATGGCCAATGTATATGGACTTTTAACGTTTTAATTTTGTTTATATAGATGCTTTGCCTGCATGTGTAGACTGTGCATTGTGTGCATGTAGTGCCCACAGCGGCCAGAAGAGGGCACTAGATCTCATGGGACTGGAGTTACAGATGGTTGTGAGCTACCATGTGGCCTTCTGGAAGATGAGCCGTTGTACTTAACCACTAAGCAATCTCTCCAGCTCTAGTTCTTGGTTGGGTTTTTTTTAGGGGGGTGGGGATTGTTTTGTTTTGTTTTATTTTTGTTTGTTTTTTAATGCTCAACATCCTTAGCCATTAGCAAAACAGAAAAAAAAAAAAAAAAAAAAAAAAAAAACTACATTGAGATTCCACTTTACCCAAGCCAGGCAGCAACAATCAAGAAAGCAAGTGATAAAAATAAAAAAATTTAAAAAATTGCTGGTGAGGATATGGAAGGAAAGGACCACATACATGTTTATATTAGTGCAGCCACTGTGGAAATCAGCATGTTGTACTAATGTATTTAGGAATAATTATTCTATATAGCAACAATTAATAAATAAAGAAGTCATGAATTTGAAAGAGCAAGGAGGGAGTATGTGAGAGGGTTTGGAGGGAAGAAAGAAAAGGAAAAATGATGTAATTATATAAAGTCTCAAAAAAGAAAAGAAAAATAAGCCAGACTCACAAAGAGTATCACAGCCAGGTAGTGGTGGCACACTCCTTTAACTGCAGCATTTAGGAGGCAGAGACAGGAGGATCTCTGTGATCTCTGTTTGAAGCCAGCCTGGTCTACAGAGGAAGTTCTAGGACAGTCAGGACTACACAGAGAAACCCTGTCTCAACAAAACAAAAAGAAAAACAAAGAAAGAAAGGGAAAAAGGAAGGAAGAAAAGAAAGGGCAGAAGAAATGGAGGAAGAAGGTAGAGAGGAAGGAAAGAAAGGGGGAAGAGGGTATTGTAAATTTTTCTCATGTGCAGAATCCAGAATATATATATAGAGAGAGAATATATATGTCTGTCCCATATGGAATCTAAAATACATATATACACATATATACATACAGATGTGTATACATGTGTGTACACATTGCATGTATATATGTGCACACATATACATATATGGTTTTTTGAGACTATAGTATAATTATATAATTTTCCCTTTCCTTTCCTCCCTCCAAACTCTCTCACATATTCCCTCTTTGCTCTTTCAAATTCATGACCTCTTTATTTAGTGTGTGTGTGTGTGTGTGTGTGTGTGATTATTTCAGGGAAAGAAAAGAAAGATTAGGAAAAAAAGTAGGAACAAAAAAAAGTGTAGGATAAATATTAACAAAGTACAGTGACATATATATTACCTTCATGTTGTATGCTAATTTAAAATGTAAAAAATACAATATGAATGAGTATTGAGGAAAAGAATGACAGTTCACTAGGACATTTTCCCAAATTAACTTAAGGAAGAAATTAATGCTTCTTAGCATCACGTTGAAGTAGAGTTGAAGCAGTAAGATCAGACTCTTAGCCATCATTCATTCTGTGCAAGATCTGTCAGCATTACTTAATATATGACAGAGCCCTCTGATGACTCTGGCATGTGAGATCACCTAATATCAGAACACAAAGAAATCTGTTGATGTGTCTTTTAAACTCAAATTTACCAAATACAAATTGACCTAAATGATTAAGTTACATACTTACAAACGCACTGAGTTTCTGGGGTAACTTTTAAGTTATTTCAATATAATCATCATGTTAAATGTGATTTCATAAACATTACTGAATTTTTTATTATAATTTATTCAGATTACATCCCGATTGTTATTCCCTCACTTGTATCTTCCCATCCCCACCCTCCCTCCCTCTTCCACCCTATGCCCTTCCCCTGGGTCTGTGACAGAAGGGGACCTCTTCCCCTACCATATGACCACAGCCTTAAATTGATCTTTATGCAAAAGAAGGCAATTTTTAAATGATATAAATATTAAGACTATCAGTCAGGTAGGGTAGCAAGTGCTCATAATCCCACCCAAAGTTCAGTACATTGAGGTAAGATTGCAAATTCAAGTCCAGCCTAAATTTTAGGCAAGCTAAGTATACACAGCAAGACACTATCTCAGAAACAAACAGTACAGGGCTGAAGCTATGGCTCAGTGGTAGAGTACTTGCTTATATGAGAACCTAGGTTCAAACCCCAGTACAGCACCCCTTCCTCCCAAACAAATTTGAGAATATGCATTATTTCTCATCCAGTGATTCTATTTTTCTAGAGGTCTTTCATTTTAAAAACAGGACAGATGGCTCATAGGTAAGAGCCCTTGTTCTTGCAGAGGAGCTATATTCAGTTCCCAGCATCTACATGGTGGCTCAGAACGATCTGTAACTCTACTTCCAGGAGATCCAACACCTTTGCTGGGCACCAGGAATGCCTGAGGTACACAAACAGACATGCAGACAAAACATCCATTCATCTGAGACAAAATAAATTAGCCTTTAATACAATTCTAAAACAATATCTAAAATGTATAATTTTTCAAGATGTTTTAATGGAAAGAAATATCAAATTTAATTAAGTGGTTACTTCTGAAGAATGACGGTTCTTAATAGCGATTTTATGTATTTCTAAATATTGGTCAGTTTTATCATCAGAAGGCATAAGTTGGCAGTGGCAATTTTAAGAACGACAATGAAGCCCTATCTTAAAGATAGACGTAGATATATAGATATCGCTACCCTGTGCTCTGTCTATGAATCATTAGGCCACATTGGCACTTTGGTATTATAAAACAACAAAGCATAAGGAGCATCTCCAACTTTAGGTTCAAAGAATTAGAAAGCACAGAAGCGCGGCACACCCTGTCTCACAGCATAGAGCTAGAGAAAGCAAATCATACACAGGATGGTGTCATTCCAAAATGCCCCCTGCTCCCTTGTTACTCATGTTAAGCCATGTCGAATGTGATCAGTTTTACCTATTTCAAGCTTTTATGTGCTTCAGTCATATTTTATTTTTTAAGAAAAGTACAAAAATGCAATCAAGGTGCTTTGAACAAGGCAATGCTGTGAACTCCGTCAAACCTTTATTCTGCCCACTAAGGCATTATTCTTAAGATGAAAGTTCATTATTATCTCTTCTAAAATGATACCTTATCTGTGCCATGGTCCTCTTGTTCAATAACTTCCATTTAAAATTTTTCTCCGCTTCCAAATCAAAGAATATTGAGGTACATGATTTTTCTCTGAAGATCTAAGACTCCAAATATGTTGGGCCTTTAGAAATGCAACTACAGAGAAACCACAAAGGACTACGAAGCTGGATGAAATATTAGCTGTGGCCCTCCCTCAGATTAGAGCCAAAGGAGTGTGTTTGCCTGGTGAGACTCTTGATTTATTACTGTTCGACTAACCCCCAATGGAAGCATTGCAGTATCTCTGGTAGGGACTTTGGAAATGTCTCTAGGTGTCAAGTACAAAAGAGGGAGAGACTGGCTTAGCATATAGACTGAGTCTATCACTGTCAATAACACTATAAAAGCATAATACGAAATAATTCCCAAGTCCCTTCTGGCTAGTAAGAAAGACCAAGACCTAAGCTCAGAAGCTTACAAGATCCTGATTTATGACCACCATTTTCAACACACTGGCTTGCTTGCTCATAATAAAGTTGAAATCATAATACTCCTTTTATATTTAGGAGCAATCTATTTTCGGGCTCTAGTTCAGAAATCAGAAATATCTATACAAATGTGTTGTTGGATGTATTATCGTGTGGTAAGAATACAAACTCAGAGTGTGTGACAAGGACAAATTGCTGATTCACCCAACACTGCTACAAAATAAACTAGAAATGCTTTCATACTGGCTGTGGCTGGGCTGTTGACAATTCTAACTGCTTAGAAAGATTACATTAGAACTTGTTTAAGAATGCATAGTTTAATGGTACTGGTAGGATTTAACAGTTTTCATTATTTCTTCATGGATACTTTACATTGCTTAATTTAGGGCACTATACTAATAATTAATATTTCTGACCCAGTGGAGGAAAATGTTAATCAAAAGAACATAAGGAAATATGCTGGCGGGTTTTATGTCAACTTGACACAGCTAGAGTCATTGGAGAAGAAGGAATATCAGCCAAGAAAATTCTCCCATAAGATCACGATCAGGCTATAGACAAATCTATTGGACATTTTCTTAGTGATTGAGGGTGAGGCCACGCCTTGGCTGGTGGCCCTGAGTTCTATAAGAAAGCAGGTTGAGTAGGCCAAGTGGAACAAGTCAGTAAGTAGCACTCCTTCATGGCCTTTGCATCATCTCCTGTCCAGGTTCCTGCACTATTCGAGTTCCTGCCCTGACTTCCTTATGTAAGGAACATTGATGTGGAAGTGTAAGTCAAATAAAACCTTTTGTTGAGGAATTTTAATCCAGAAACATGGCCGCTCTGATCACATCCAAAGACCTGCTAAGTCTGTGTGATCCTGCTGGAATACAGGCATTCCTTAGTGTACACATTTAATCCCAAACAATGAAGTTTTGTAAAGTCAGTTTGCATGAGAAGCACCCATGTTTGGAAGTGACATCTACTTGAGAGACAGACAAAGTAGCAAATCAGAGAAAGATTTGACAGAATAGGATATACCCCACTCTCACAACAAGAGCAAGGAAGAGAAGCTACTTGAGAGAGCAGTACAGAGAGAGGAAGAGAGAAAGAAGGAGGAGGAGGTAGTTACTGGGATAGTTTTACCAAAAAAAGTTACAGAGAGAGAACAAGCTAGACATAGGTGAAGATAGAATGAGCCAGAAAATGAAAAGAGGGCAGAAGATTAGAACAGATTGCTAAGAGTTAGTTTGAGATCAAGCAGAGCAATTCAGTCAGAAGTGAGGGAAACCATGTTCAATCAGTCAGCTTGGAGAGGGGTTTGAGCCAGAATAGCTGAGTTGAACCAGCCAGCCAGAGTTCAGAAAGAGCTAGAAAGAGTGAGCTTGTTCACCAGTAAGTCTCAGAGACTGAAAGGATTATAGGCCTAGATTAGATTCTACAGAGGCTAGAAGCTTCCAGGACTTGGGCCTAAATTAGCAGACAGAGGCAGTAAGCCTCCTAGACAACAATCAGATGAATAGAAGAGACTTCTGCACCCTTTCCTCTGAAAGTTGATTTTGATCTTGGTGTTTCACTACAGTAATCACAACTTTAACTAAGACAGAGAGTGACTTTTATTCTTATGTTTCCTGGACCAAACCTTTGGTTCATTCATCCATGTGCATGCTTCACACATGTAGGGAGCATTTCAGTACACATGGCCTATGATGGGTCTCAGAAATGCAGGAAAAGGTAGAGCATGGGAAGTGGGGTTTGGGTCACTTAGTAGTAAACTGATATCTTAGATTGCATCTTTGAATTTCAAATTAATTCCTCAGATTTAGTGATGATTCAGTTAACCTGATCAAGAATTCATTAATCCTAAAATTAATGAATGTTTACAATAGGCCAGCATTTGAAAAAAATATGTCATACTTTGCATGTCAAACACAAGGTGAAGAAAACTAGAATAAAATAAAATTTAAAAGATGATGCTCTAAAATTAAAATCAAAAGTTTTCTCCTCTTAAGTAACCATATAAATAGCTTTACTAATAGTGTAAAACACTTCCCCAAAGTCTTAGCTTTGTCACTTTATAGGACATATTGGCTGCATATTAATGTCTTAAACTGTTGATAACAGAGGTAATTTGTTTCCAAATCAACACCTTTACTTCTATCCCTTAGAATACAAAACAATTGCCAAAACTATAAGAATGAAAACAAACATTAATTTGCAAAATGTTGTTTATTACATTCACAGCTGGAAAGCTAATAAACCCAGGAAAGATATTTTCCATTCTAGTCAAACTCAAATAATAGTGTCTACATCTTCATTTAACAGAAAAATAAGACTGAAAGAAAGATATTAATCTCTAAATCCCTGCCATTCATCATCAAGGGCAAATTAGGTAAGTGCCTGCTGCTTCTGCCATTTCAATAATTCATAGGTTCTCCTGCAAAGCGGCTTCAGTTACATCCCTAGGAATAAAGTGTCTTTACTGCTGAATCCACAAAGGCACTTTAAGTAACTGATTTTGATGTTTCATGGACTAAGTTCTAGTCCTTCTGAAAGGGTTGAACATCATTTAACTACTCGGATCACTCTTGGCCAAAACAGAGAGAAGCCGTTGGAGGTAAAGCTTGTCTCCGCCCTTCACTCACCTTTGGGTTCTCTGTGACTGTGACTATTTGATGCTCGGACCTTGTCTAGGTGTTTGGTGACTACCCAGAGTTAACTCCTGTTTCTGCCACCTTATTACAAAAGAAGCTGATTCCTATTACAGTGCTACAGCACTTATCATGTCTTCCTTTCCCTCCCAGGAATATTTACTTTTGAATATTAATAGGAAAATAAAACAAACAAATGGCTGTTATTACTTAAGTAATCTGTCTGACAAACCAAGGTAATCAATCAAAGTAAAGCATTTCAAGCCGATCACACAGAACTGAAAATTGGGCTGGAAGACATGTTAGGCAACCTCTTGTTCCAGATTGGTCCTGTTTAGGGTCCGTAAATAAGAGGGAGTTAATCACTTCCTATCTTTGTCACTATGAAAATATCCATTTCTTTACTCACCACTTGTAAAATATTTCCTTTAGTCACTCAGCCTATGCATGTTTATCCAAGGTATCCTCTGCTGCAGACACTACTTGGGCTCTAAGATCCAAGTACCGATGGAGAGCACTGAACCCACTCTCTTGCAGCTCACGCTCTGGTGGTGAAGATAAATGTGATGAAAGTACTAGGGTCTGCCAGCTATTCCACTCCTTGGAATATACCCAGAAGATGCACCAGCACACAACAAGAAAATTTGCTCAACCATGTTCATAGCAGCCTTATTCATAATAGCCAGATCATGGAAACAGCCTAAATGTCCCTCAGTAGAAGAATGGATAAAGAAACTGTGGTACATATACACTATGGAATACTAACTATTCAGCTATTAAAAACAAGGAATTCCCGAAATTTGTGGATAAATGGATTGAGCTAGAAATTATCATAATGAGTGAGTTAACCCAGAAGCAGAAAGACTCAAATAGTATATACTCACTTATATTTGCATACTAGGCCAATGCGCATGTCCCATGAAAGCCTTCCCTTACCAGGAAACTGGGACAGAGGGGAGGACATCCTATTGGGACTCTAGATGAGAGAACCATGTGAGAATAGCAATGTAGAAGGATCCAGAGGGTCCTAGAAACCTACAAGTAGAACATTATGATAGGCAGATTTGGACCAAGGGGTCCCGCTCAAACTAAGGCACTAGCCAAGGACAATACAGGCAGTAAAATTTAAACCCCTACCCAGATCTAGCCAATGGACAGGACAGTCTCCACACTTGAGTGGAGAGTGGGATATGACTTTCTCATGTACTCTGGTGCCTCACATTTGACCATGTCCCCTGGAGGGGGAGACCTGGTGGCACTTAGAGGAAGGACAGAGGTCACCGAGAAGAGACTTGATACCCTATGAGCATATACAGGGGGAGGTAATCCCTATCAGGAACAGCCATAGGGGAGGGGAATAAGGGGAAAATGAGAGGGAGGGGAGAATGGGAGGATACAAGGGATGGGATAACCATAGAGATGTAACAAGAATAAATTAATAAAAATAAAAATAAATTAAAAAAAAAAAGAAAGTACTAGGGTCTGGATGATCTCTAGGTCCTTTCTCAAACACAAACCTTGATCCAGGTGTGGGACATGACAGTGGAAAACCAGAGGCATGAGATAAGGCCCAGTGTCTTCCGGGGTGAAACAAGGCCGAAAGGAAGATCTCAGAGAAGGGAGTCAAAGACATAGTTTGCCCAAGCTCTGCTTGCAATATGATCTCTGGTAACTAGATAAGTGGTATATGAAAAGCAATAGGAAAAAAAGAAAAGAAAAGCAATAGGAAAAACGAAAGTTGTTCATTCTTGAAGTAAACCCAGCATCTTGTGTCTCTGTCTTCCCTTCCCAGGTTTCTATGATGTACACAGATATGATGGCCATGGCCTAAAAAAAAAAAAGAAAAAAAAATATATATATATATTTCTGTGGGGCAATAAAATGCTAAGAAAGGTTGAGCATAGCAGATTATCAATGAGAAAAGTAATGAAATTCTTTCTGATAAACATCCATCTCAGGCTGAAGGGTAAAACTAAGCCAGCCAAGCAAATTGCTGAGGAAAAAAACATATCCCAGGCAAGTAGTAGGACGTGCCAAGGCCCTACTGTGGAAGCAAAGGCCCTACTGTGGAAATGGGCTTGTCACACTTCAAGGGCAGAGGAGAGGTCAGTGCCTTAGGGCAAAGATGAAGATAAGTGATATGTAGATATGTAAGGCTGAGCTTTAGTCATATAATTTAGCTAAGAGAATAGTTTACATTGAACTGAATGTAGGAGCAAGTATGAGTGCCCAAGTATTTTTAGTAAGCCAGATACTAAGAGATTTTCCAAAACATGAAACATATAATAGTGCTCTATTTTTTACATTTTGGAAATATTTGGATCTGCCTTATATAGCTACACAATTGCAAAAGCTTTTTCTGAGACTTGTAGATACCATTCCACAGACGGAAATTCCTTAAAGGCTAACTGTAATACATAATCCAACAACTTACCAATGAAGCTCATGATACAACAAAATCGATTTCTCAATCTTGCGTTGTGAATTTGATAATGTAACATCATGCATTGGTGATTAAATACTGGTCCATTGAGTAAAACAGAGACAAATGTTGAAATATTTCATCATGTTATAGTCCTAGTTATTTTGGGGGCATACATTCTAAAAATGTTTCTTAGATGCTGAAGTGACAGATTGTACCAAACATTATATATATTACATTTTTCTATAGAGAATACCTATAATAAAGTTTAATTTATTAATTAGACATAATAGATTAATGATAATAATAATATATAAAATAATGATAGTATATTATAATGAGTTATTTAAAATTCATAAATTATGTGGACATGGAGGTACAGCCAGTAATTGCAACACTGGGAGGTCATGGCAATTGAATCATAAGTTCGAAACCAGAATGGACAACATAACAAAACCTGTCTCAATAAAGAATTTGTGAGCGCTGGAGATATGGTTCAGTGGTTAAGAACACATACTGTTCTTGAAGAGGACCAGAGTTCAACTCCCAGCAGCCATAATAGGCAGCTGAAAACCACCTGCATCAGCTGGACTCTGGGCAGGGGTATCTGACACCTCTAGTCTCTGGCCGCTGAAGGTACCTACACGCAAATATGCATATGCATGCACACAAGTGTGTGTCTGTGTGTGTATGTGTGTGTGTTAACATTAAAAATAAAATAAATCTTTTTAAAAGAACTTGTGAGTTGATATTTCCAGAAATGCTTTTTGCTGCAGTTTTCCATGTTAAATTTTTTCAACAACATAATATTTTTTAAAAACTATCCAGCATTATTTAAAAAGAAAACAAACCACATGATTTTCTGATACCATACAGATTCCTATGCAACCTGATTTTCCAATAATAATAGAACATAATATCATTGCAAATATTACTGCCTTGGTTCCAGTGGCCTTCATGCTTAAGTTTACATTAATATACTAAAAGAATGAAAAAAAAAAAACAACTCTTCCACTGAAAACACCCCACCTCCTTTCATCCTCCAACTTTTTTTCCTTTTTTTTTAATATTTTAATAGTTTTTATTATTGTGTTTCTTTTTAATGTATGCATTTATATTATTACACATGGGTAAAATAAACTGCATACAACAGGAAGAACCACGAGACAATCAGGAATTATATAAATGTTACATTCATAGTGATTTGGCTATTTGTATTTGGCAAACTTGAAGCAAACATCTTTCTTATCTTGTTGGGTCTAAATTTCTGAATGAAAATCAATATCTATCATATCTCATCTCTATTAACGTAAAACATCTATCTTGATCTAAAAGCACCTTAACCTCTAACCTACTAAGCTTAATCAAAAGACTAAACTATCTGGTCTCCAGCCCCATCAGAGATTTGAGAAGGAATAAAACTTAAATATCTGAGTGAACCAGAAGTACAGGTTAGCTGCTTCCAAAATGAAAAAATTATTGAGGCAATTTATTGCCTGAACAGTCACCCAACACTCTCTAACGCTGGAGCCTTCTGGCCCAATATATCTGACAGACATATGTGGCAAACATGCTACTGGGAAAAATGTCCTCATTTCTGCCACAGACAGAATTCTGCCTAAAAGTAGGCAGGCTTGGATGCAGGCAGAGTTGATGGCCAAACTCTGCCAAGACAAGGTAAGCAAGCCCTTATCCCCCAACTCTTCCATACAACTAGCAGCTCTTTGCCCAGAGTCCAGCTGGCAGTTCAAGTATCTGTCCCGATCCCCCACTGCTGGCTGGAGTCTCTCAGAGGACATCTATGTTGGGTTAATATCCACTTATAAGTGAATATAAGGCATGCATGTCTTTCTGGGTCTGGGTACCTCACTCAGTATGATCTTTTCTAGTTCCATCTATTTTCCTGCAGATTTCAAGATTTCCTTGTTTTTGATAGCTGAGTAGTAGTTCATGGTGTAAATGAACCACAGTTTCTTTTTTTAAAAAATAATTTATTCAGATTACATGCCGATTGTCATCCCCTCACTTGTATCTTCCCATCTCCCCTCCCTCTTTCCCCCTATTCCTTTGCCTAGACCTCTGACAGAAGGGGACCTCCTCCCCATCATATGATCACAGCCTATCACATCTCATCCAGATAGCCTGCTTCTCCTTCCTTTGAGTGCTGCCAGGCCTTCCCACCAAGGGGAAGTGGTCAAATTGGGGTCACCAGAGCTCATGTCAGAGGCAGTCCCCACTCTCCCCACAACCATGAACAATGAGCTGTCCATTGGCTAGATCTGAAGAGGGGGTCTAGGTTTACTGTGTGCATTGACCTTGGTTGGTAGAGCAGTTTGGTACCATGGTTTCTTTATCTATTCCTGGTTGAAGGACATCTAGGTTGCTTCCAGATTCTGACTATTACAAACAAAGCTGTTGTGAACATGATTGAGCAAGTGTCCTTATTATATGGTGAAGAATTCTTAAACATCAGAAGTTTTGACAGAGAACGACATGTGAAATTGCTCCTGTGTTTCAAGCTACTAGTAATAAATGCAATACTTCTGTGCTTATTTAGACCCACATTTGACAAATATTAATTTAATTCTATATTAGATGCTGTAGTGATTTTGAGCACATATCCTTATGATCAGTGGCATGATGCTATGTTCTTGTATAACCCCACTCAAGGCAAATTGAGAACATGTCCAAGGACAGAATTTGCATGCTACAAAACTTCCAAGGTCACTTCCAGCACTATCCACCAAAGGTATTTAAAGGAAGGTAGTGCTGGCTGAGCCACATTGTGAAGGACAAACTAAGGAAAAGGAATGAAGCCCAGTTAACATATTCACATGTGGAAGAAATGTGTGTTGATTTTCTATTTCCACTCTCATACACAAACCCTCACTCTGTGGAATCTGAGGACATGCTCTCACGTTCCCTGCAAACTTCTGTGAAGTGCAAAAGTCTTATGGGTTGGGAATAATAAGTAATAATAGTAAGGCTTAGTCCAGCCCACACAAATATGTTACTATAATATCCAGCATTTTTAGTGATGCTTTTTCACATGCATCTTCTATGTATTTCTGTCATTTTCACACAATTGTGAGAGATAAATATTTATAATCAATAGGATTTCCATTTTTCTTTTATCAAGTGCACTCTGAGTTACTACATTTTAGGGGCCCCAGATCCTTTCCTCCTTTGATCCTCTTCCCCAT